>JASCZW010001484.1:0-189066 GCA_034211315.2 Aedes japonicus
TTTTTTCTTGAATAAACAGGGGTTCAAACTTCTATCAAAACATGCTTCTTACCCGTACACGTTTTGTGCCACGTCACATGCCAAATTTGGTTCCATTTGCTTGATTAGTTCTCGAAACATCAAACGGAGCTCTTCGATTATAATAAAATTTTTAGTTTCATTTGTTTGAAACCCCCACCCTTTCAAAAAGGAGAGGGGACTTGAACCACCATAGAAACATTCTTGCCTTCAAAATTCCCCCCACATGCCAAATTTGATTCGATTTCCTTGATTAGTTCTCGAGCTATGAAGAAATTTGTGTCTCAAATGTATCAAAGCCCCCCTTCCTGAAAGAGTAGAGGTCTCAAACAAGCATAAGAACCTTCCCCAGCCCCAAAAACCCCATTTATATAAATTTTCACGTTGGTCGGTTCAGAAATTTCCGAGTCTATAAGGGTCTGACAGGCAGACAGACAGACAGAAATTCATTTTTATGTATATAGAAATCTACCCTCCAAAAACCTCCACATGCCAAATTTGGTTCCATTTGCTTGATTTGTTCTCGAGTTATGCTGAAATTCGTGTTTTATTTGTATAAAAGACCCCTCTTTCAGTGAGCGGAGGAATTTCAAACCACAATAGAAACATTTCTTGCCTTAAAAAACCACCACATGCCAAATTTGATTCCATTAACTTAATAAGTTGGCTCGAGCCAACTTAGAAATATTTCTTGCCTTCCTCCACATGCCAAATTTGGTTCCATTAACCTGATAAGTTCTCGAGTTATTCAGAAATTTGTGTTTCATTTGGATGGAAACCCCCCTCCTGGCGGAGGAGTCTCAAACTTCCATAGAATCATTTATCTCCTCCAAAAACCTCCACAAGCCAAATTGAGCTCCATATGCTTGATTAGTTCTCGAGTTATGCTCAAATTTGTGTTTTATTTGTATGAGAGACCCCTCTTACAGAGGACGGAGGGGTCTCGATTTACCTTAGAAACATTTCTTGCCTTCAAAAACCTCTACCTGCAAAATTTGGCTCCATTTATTTGATTAGCTCTCGAGTTATGCAGAAGTTTTTGTTTCATTTGTATGGGAGCACCGTCCCTCAACCTAACAGAGAGGGAGGAGGGGTCGCGAACTATCGTAGAAACATTTATTGCCTTTAAAATCCCCGCATGCCAAATTTGGTTCCATTTGCTTTATTAGATCTAGAATTATGAAGAAATCACAGTTTCATATGTATGACAGGGGAGGGGTCTCAAACCACCATAAAAACATTTTTCCTCCAGAAAACTCCACATGCCAAATTTGGTTCCAATTGCTTGATTAGTTCTTGAGATATGCAGAAACTTCTGTTTCATTTGTACACGAGAGCCTCCTTTTCTAGAGAGGGGAGTGGTCTCTGACTACCATAGAAACATTGCTTGCCTCCAAAAACTTCCGCATGCTAAATTTGGGTTCCTTTGCTTGATCAGTTATCGAGTTATGCAGAAATTTGTGCTTCACTTGTATGCCCCCCTTTCCAGAGAAAGGAGGGGTTTCAAACCATCATAAGAACCTTCCGGTGACGAATCCAACAAAGTAAAAATCTTGCCAAACGGTCTTCCGCTCGCGAGTTAAATCGTGACAAAGGAAAGCCCAACTCATTTTTATTTATATAGATACCAAAGCCTGCTGACTCCTCTATCAATGATCCGTCAGTGAAGAACGATTCAGTGGAATCAGCTTGGCCAAACTTTGCAGCAAATATCCCAGGAGCAATCATAGGACGATGTTGCTCTGGGATTCCATGAAGCTCCTGCTTCATGGATAAATCAAAATGAACCGAACTGCCGAAGTCGGAGAAGCAGACACGATTGGGAATATTCGGTGAAGGCGAATCCTGTGTTATGAACAAATGGTACAAAGTCACGAGAGGAGTTGGAGGATTCAACTCAAGGAGCTTCTCAAAGTTTTTGATTACCTGGGGGTTCATAACTTCACACCTGGTGAGGAGCCGGAGAGATAATTCTGAAAACCGATCCGAGAGTGGCAACATGCCAGCCAGCACTTCAAGACTCATTGTATGAGTCAAATGCATGCAATCTAACGCGATACGAAGACACCTGACTACAAAAACTACCATATTCTATAACCGACAAAACCGTTGTCCGGTACAACGTTAGAAGATCTTGCGGATGCGCTCCCCACCAGGTCCCGGTAATTGTGCAGAGAAAATTGACCCTTTGCTGGCACCTTCGCTTCAGATACTCAATATGGGATCTCCAGATACACTTTGAATCGAACCAGACCCCAAAATATTTAAAGGACATAGAATGAGCTATCGGTGTACCCCAAATTTGAAGCTTCGGTTATGTAGGGTTATGCTTCCTAGAAAAAACTACCAACTCAGTTTTCTCCGTAGAAAATTCGATACATAGCTCTAGAGCCAAAGTAGACAAATTGTCTAAGATATCCTGTAAGGGTCCTTGCAGATCGACCCCATTGGGTCCCGTGACAGACACTACGCCGTCATCTGCAAGTTGTCTCAACGTACAGTTGTCACTTACACAACGGTCAATGTCTTTAACATAAAATTATACAAAAGAGGGCTTAAACATGAGCCCTGGGGGAGACCCATTTAGCTAAATCTGGAAGCTGTTTTCAAACATATTATGCAGATGGAATTCGCATTATGCGAGAAAAACACAAGCCTTCTTGGAAAGTCAAAACATCCCGTATGTACCAAAAAAACCGGAATCTATCAAATTTGCCCCCGTGTCGTCCGCTTGAAGATTTCTTTGGATATTTGAGTTCGGTATATAAAAACAACTGAAGCGCCAAAGACTGTACCAACTGATAAAAAAAATCCAAAGATACATTCGCCAAATCGATAAAGAAGCTATACAAAGCTCCTGTTCAAACATTAGGACAAATCTCGTCGAACAGCTTATGGCAGACCGTGTTCAATTGTTCATTTTTTTTTTTCAAGTAAACAGACATGCCTTCAAAATTAATCAATCAGTTTTTTATTCTATAAACAAGTCTTTTTGTCATGGCTCTTAAAGACATTTCTCATTTTTTAGTTATACCCTGTTATATGGCTAGAATAAGATCGGAAATTCAAACAGAAAACTTTCACAATGCATCTGTACTCATCGTAAAAACATATGTTCTTCCAGTGGTTGTTTCATAGCGAACATCAATTTTGGACCGAATTGTGGTAGTTCCTCGAAACACCTCATTTTATTTCATCCAATCTAACGGGAATAAACAAACTACTGCAATCAACTTTTGTCCAATTGCAGTCAATTTGAATTTTTAAATCTCATTTCCGCCTCGGAAAACGCAATATGAAACATATCCTACTCACCAACTTCCCTGTGGCCTACTTTTCATTGCATGGCAGCCACTTTTCCCGGATCGAGGCGAACCGTTGAAAGTTAATTTTTCACGCATGAAATATTTATTACCAACAGCGGCACTGGACGTAAACATGATTTAATTCAGCCGGATTACGTCGCACATTCAGGCAACTCGTTCTTTTTTTTTCGGTCGTTGCACACGCTCTGTACATAGGCAGGCCAACTTCCGACTAGTAGAAGGGAATTCGTTGCTGGTGGGTGTGCTCCATTTATCACACTATCATCACTGCCTTCGGAAGGCACTGACTGTGCGGAACATTACTGGTGGGAACCAGGGTTGCCACATTATTTTTCGTTTTCATCTTAATTTTTTGCTAAAAAAATCTTGTTTATCTGTGTTGTACTGCAAAAAACTAGAAGGGACAGCCCAGTGGGGTTGTACGCAAAGTTGACGTAGGACTACGAAGCAATGTGCAATCTAGATCGCTTGATTGTTTAAAGAGTGCCCGAAATGGTTTCCATCCAAATCTAATTCCCATACACCTTTATTGATATAGCCTTTATTGGTATTTACATTCATACATCTTGCTTTCACTGCAAATAATATGTATGACACATGATATCAAGATACTGTTTATTACGTAATATACCTTGTAGTGCGAATGAGTTATTGATCATTTAAGAAACGTTTACCCAATAGGCTGGTTTCGTTCACCTCCAATTGCATACGGTTTCTACTAGGCCTATGTGTGTACAACACTGCTAATGTCGAAAACATTACAGCTTCGGCACACGAAAGATATTTTTCGCAATCAAACAACCAAAAACCAAGCCCCCAGCACTCCCAAAGACATGTCAACTCTCTTTCCAGTTGTTTTGATTTCGAGGGGGCCCCCTTTCGTCATGTAACTGATTTACCTCGTGAAGCCTCGTGTTTGGCTAGCTCTCCCGACAGCATGATCGAAAGGCGGTTTGAATTTTCAGAGACGTCAGGGCTATCCGCCAATTGATTTAAGTCAGTCGGGCAGCTACGCTTTCAATCCGCTCGGACAGGTCATTTGCGAAGCTGTTCATAATGCCTATCGCTTTGGAGGAAACGACCGAATTGGGTTAAAATGCTTCAGTACCCGGTAGATAAGGTGCTATACGTTTTCTTTTTCCAAACCCTTGCTGCAGATGGTTGTGGTCTATTTGGGGATTCAAAGTCTTTTATTGCCGATAGACGTCTAGGTCGAAATAGTGCCAATTGAACGATAGACCAGCATTGGGAAGTAAATATGTAAGAAAATTCTATAGTTAACTCTTCAGATAGCATTTGGTGGCCCTAAAAAGGACCGATTGGTTTTAATAATGATACGGCTCTGGTTGTATTTTGTACGATGGTTGAGAGGGCCACAATCTTTAACGCATAGAAGATAACTATGGAACCACATACTTGCAGCCATATGCTGCGACATTTCACTTTCTCAAAATTATTTGATTCCTATAGAATGATTGAAATTTCAAACAGCCCAATAGGAATATTCAACCAAACAAACCCTTTAATAATCAAGCTGATTTGGTCGTGCTGAAAAGGGCGAATATAGTTGACGGGAAGGAAACATTGTTCGCGATTGAACTTGGGTTTTCTTGGATCAGCTCCTCGTCGGTGCGGTAGCCATCTGCAGGTGACGTGGGATAATCCTTGTCCAGCTGTTATCACGGGGGCTTTTTCCCATCTACTCGTAGGCTTAAGCAGCCTTCTTTCTTGCAGCGCATTGACGGTAGTATCGGCCCAAATAGCCAACTGCACCAACCTCTCTGGATGACGACTACTCACCAGTGCATCCTACAGTGCAATCGCTCGCCTACTGCGTTGCAAAAGCAGATGTTGCTGTGCACAGAACTACGACTACCGTAAGACTGAATTAAATTTTCTGGTAATGGCGTCGAATGCTATTGCACGAAAGAAGGCAATACCAACGAAGTCAATGTGATACAAATTGCATCAAAGGGGCCGAACTTCTGTTATTGCGCCACAATAATTAGTTTTAATTAGTCTTAACAGAAATATTCTTAATTACCTTGCCACTGCCAACAACTAATCCGCTTACACAACTAGGAACTATGACGAACCCAACATGGTCGGTCTCTGACGTGTCGCAGTTCGGCTCGAACTATCCCTTCTAGAATTTTGTTCGTTAGTTGTTCAACGTTCTTTGTGATACACTCCAACACACGGCGTTTAATGAATACCATGTTCAGCCGTGACGTGGTAATTGAATTACAAACAGCACAAGAGAAAAATTCATCCAAACAAACTCTTTAGTTAAACTGATTTGGTCGTCCTGAAAAGGACGGGTTTAGTTGACGGGGGAGAAATAGTTTGCGATTTCACTTGGGTTTTTCGGGAATTTGGTCTCGTTACGGGCGGCTTTTCCCGCCAATTCGCAGGCTTCAGCAACTATGTTCTCGCAGCGAAGTTGACAGGAGCATCGGCACCAACAGCCAACTGCACGACTGCTCGCCAATGCACCCTCCAGGGTGCTTGCTGCCGCTAACTGCTCAGCTCCACGACTGTTGTAAGAGTGAATCAAAATTCTGCAAAGAGCTGGTATGTAGCGTGAGATGCTATTGCTCAAAAGAAGGCGGTACCAACGAAGGCAGTGTGATACAAATTGCATCAAAGGGGACGAACTTTAGTCATTGTGAGACAATAATTAGTTTTAATTAGTGCACGCTAGACGGATGATTTTCTTAACAGAAACATGACTAATCTGCTTGCCACTAACAGCAACTAGTTCGGTATGCAACTATGACGAACTCAACCACATAGTCGGTTTCTGACGTGTCGCAGTTCCGGCTCAAATTATCTTTTCTAGAACTGAAAAAATCTGGTTAAAAACAGAAGATGACACCGAGTGGTAAATCTGCCAGCTCCCATGTTAAAGTATAGGACATACATTTTAAAATGCTTCTAAATAATTCAAATGAAATTCTAAATAAAAGCGGTTTATTGTATGATAGAAGAAACATCCAGAACTGTACAATCCCCTATTGTACAGTTCTTGATTTTTCTTCCATCATACAACAAACCGCTATCAATTAGAATTTTATTTGAATTTTTGAGAATTTTTTTAAATTGTTCGTCCTATACATACTTTAACATGGGAGCTGTCAGATTTATCACCACTCGGTGTCTTCTTCTTTTTTCAACCTGGATTCGTTCGTTAATCCTTTGTGATATACTATGGGACACGGCGTTTACTGAATTCTATGTTCAGCTGTGATGCGGGAATTGAATTACAAACAGCACAAGAGAAAACTTCACCCAAACTCTTTAATTAGTAAGATGCCCTAGCAGCACACTTGTTGCAATTCGGCTGAAATATCTTGATTGTGACTCAATTGAGTCACAACCAAGTTACTGCAACTAATAATGCCGTTTGTGTGTTGCTTGGGTGTTCGCCCTGAAAAGGACGGATTTTGTTGACGGGGTAATAATAGTTTGCGATTCCTTTTGGGCTTTCTTTCTTCGTTCAGCTCCTCGTCTTTGCGGATGGCCAGCTGCTAGTGACGTGGGATGATTCTGGTCTTCTTGTTTTCCCTAGCGGCGTTTTCCACAGACGCGCTCCGCAAACACGTCTGACGCATACGGATGCACAGCGTGAACTGATTGGTTAGTCGTTCCCACGTGTTCCATAATTGCTGGCACGGTTACTGTGGCAGAATGAACCAATCAGAGCCTAGCGCATATATGATGTCATTTTCGACCAATAGCTTTGTGCGTTCAGAAATTTGTGGGGGACGGGGAAAAGTTATTTTGAAGAAGAAGACATTTGTTACTCGTTTCCTATGACCTTGCTAGGGAAAACACATTTTTCAACTTGTTGATATGCAAATTTGTATGGGAGCAAAAAAAGGTCATTTTCAAATGAAAAATTGAACTACTTATACTGATTGAACTTCTTTCAAATCACAATGCGAAAAATTTGTGAGTCTTTTTGATCAAATGGTGTATGAATGAAGTAATTCTGTTTAGTCGAACGAGAGTTATAAGCGTTCAAAAACCTTTCACTTTTGCGTAACGCTCTCATTTTTCAAAATTTTGAAACGGCACCCGGTATAGAAAAGAAAAACGTAGTCCTACGTTAAAATCTTGGTAAAAATCTTTACTTCAAATTTTGTGTTATAAAAAGAGAACAGATCAGTATACGAGGGATTGATAATGATAATGAATCATGAGGTGTAAGTAGTCATTAATAAAAGATCCAGGATAGGTGAACAAATTCGGAACGCATTCAACAATATATGATTGTTATGATGTGGGTACATTAATTTGTTGAATTTAGAATTTAGTTGTGTTGTTAATATTAGCTGGCCAACTTCTCCTTTCCTCTTTTTGCATCCATCCTTACACCGACGGTTCTAGACTGTGGACTTATTCAGATTGTAGTGCAAAAAAAACTCGTTCCACTTCTGCAAAGCAATGCGGAATTAGTAAAAAGTTTATTATGAACTTTCTTAGTAAGTGAAAAGCCAGCTTCCCATCTGCCCGTTTGAAACACACCGTCCACATTTTCAATGGCCTGTTCCTCTCCGCATCAAAGAGTTCGGATATTTTCTATAACTTCTAGAACTTAAAGAGCGCAGCTTCTTGAGGTCAACACTCGATGCAGTTGTCAGAACTATCGTTAAGATCAAAGTGTTTAAAGATCTGTTCAATCAAATCGGTTTGCACAGCAGATCAAGTGAAAAGCCTTCTTCCTAGTATCATCGAGAGTTTCGGATTTAAGCATTTCTCCTGCAGCTACACCGATATATATTTCTGTCTTCTTACGAAGACGTTTCTTGAAATATCAAACTCCTACATCCTGATTACACATGTTCAGGAGTTCCGTGGCCTTTGACTTGAAGATAAAATACATAGCTTAAGAAATGGAGAATCGGTTGCGTCATAGAGTAGTTAATATGACATCAACTAAACCGCTGTTTCTTTGACAGTTGTCGTTGACAACTGACTCTAACGTTAACCATCTGGTGGACGAATGCAGAACTGTGTCATCTGGAATTTCTTGGACCGTTTGAAACTACAGGACGAGTAATTGCAGATATTTCACATCATTTGTTCCAGGTACAATGGTAATTTTTTGCATGCGTAACTTGCACAAGTGGCCAAAAAGTGGCAAGTATAATTGTTAATAATCCCATGGGAACAATCACGTTTCAGCAGCTTCTTGACGGATCGGTAAGAATCCATCATTACCGAAGCTCCATCTTATCCAAAGTCCACAAACCTTTTGTATTTTGTAATCGGTGCCATCGATCTGGAACAGTTTATCAGTTGCGGAAAATGTGTATAGGTTTCCACACTGCAAGATTATATTAAAAATAACAGAAAATCACGTTCGAAATAGCTATGCTTCAAAAAGCACAAATAACTATCGAGAACATGATTCAAACTTCCCGAAATTCCTGTGCATAAATGCATAAAAATACTTCTAAATTAGAATAACAGTATTTTGCAGAAATCACTGCATGACATTCTGCCGAAATTTGTGGAGCAAACGCCTGCAGGACTCTGGAAAAAAAACACTTCTTTAGCAGAATGCCTAAAGAAATTATTGAAGTAATATCTGAAGAACTATATGTAAGAATCCTCATACGCATCCTAGACAAAATTTGAAACATAATTCTACAAAAACCTATTGCGGACCCGCATAATCACAAACCATTCCTGGACCATTTCGCTTATTATTGACGACCGCTTCCGTTATTGTTACGACATTTACCCTTATAGATGACAACGATAAACTAACAATCTCCTAAATAGTTTTAACAATATGTCAGATGGTAAAAGGCCAAATAACAATATGCTGAATAGGCGGTTAAGTTAGGTTACCATAAAAATATGGAAATTTTCACAAACAAATTTTTTGCAGTACTCTATGCCAAACAGTTGGTATATAATCTACACCGAGTGCAGACAATAAAAAACCTTTGAATGACAATATGCCAAACAGTAACAATATGTGTTAATGTAGAGGTTGTATGGTGAAAATGAGATTAAATTATTCGATAACAATAACATAAAATGTGATAATATATTTTACATTCAAAATATAGTTTTGACTATATAGCAAATTGTTTTTCGTTATGCGGGGAGTTTTTGAAGTAAAAATTAAATATATACAATTATGGAATTCATGCAAAAAAATATTATTTTAAGATTTCTCCAACAAACCAGGATTTTCTCCAAAAATTACTTTAGTAATAACCCTATAGTTTTGTTCTTTCAGGTGTCCTCCAGGGATTCTGTTAAAATCACACAAGATCAAGGATTCCTCCAAACATTTCATGACAAGAAAGTTATGAAAAACTGTCGATGCAATGCCAGAAGAATCCCTGAAGGAATGCCTTCAAACCGTACATTCAGATCGGTGGCCCGATTTGATCTTCTATTAAGTGGAGCTGCATCCAAGCCAAGGATATGATGGCAGGGTGGCTACCTTACATACATACATACATACATCAATTGTTAGCTCAATATATTTGTAATTCTCTCAGGAAAACGAAACCAACCTAAGTAACTAGTGATTGTTCAATAAACAGTCTTTTAATTAAACGTCAAGTGCTGTTTAGTTAAATCTATTTTTTAGTCTAAACTTACATACATTACATACACCCAAGAGTAGAAAAGTGACCAAAGAACGCATCAAGTCAATATTGTAAGTAATTTATCATCTCAAGTTGGAGTCAATATCTTTTCACAACTTGATAGTCCGGCTCGTTTAAGGTACAGTGCACAGGAAAACCTAGCCAGAGAAAAACCCACAGTTCAAATTTATTTCAATTTATTTTTGAATCAGAGAAAGTTGATACAAGCATATCCAAGAATTATTATTCGGACATGAATGCTCGAACTTTTCGTTGTATTCAAACCATGACGTTTTGCACAGTGCCCTTGACTACTAGATTGGAAGAATTTTTTCTCAAAAATGACACATCCGCTTCACCGTTGCCCAATATCTTTTGATTGGTTGAAGTTCTGGGTTGTTTGGATTGCAGGCCTTTGGAACAATGTTAGCAATGCTTTCCGCAAACCATTCCTGAGCCATTTTTCCGTAATGAAAAGATGCTAAATCAGGCCAAAACAACTCAGAACCTTGTGTATTTGGATGAAAAGTAGCAACTGTTTCTTTAGGCACTCTTCGACATACACTTGCTGATTTATAGTAGTTATGAAGACTTTGCTCTTCAATCCACAACTTCATATAACTTGAAACACCATATACTTTTTAAGCGAATTTCAACAACTTTTTGACTTGTTGGCGTTGGTAATGCGGTATAAAAATCAAGACCAAAAAGCTTCTTGAAGACTGCTTTGGCATTTGTGTCATCGTCCATTATGATACATCCAAATTTTGGTCGTGTTGTTTTTGTACTTGTTTTTTGACTCTCGTTCTGATTTTATGCAATGCCAAAAGAATCCCCGAAGGAATGCCTACAAACGTCTGAAGAATATTTATAAAAAAGCAAGAAGGAATATCTAAAGGCATGTCTGAGAATCTTTGAGCAATTCTATAAAAATTTCTTCAAAAATTATCTCAAAAAAGTTGTGGAGAAATCATTTTGGGGCGCGCACACATACTGAATTTCAAACCGTCATCTGTCACTGTAGTGTCAGAGTCAATTGTTTTATTTTGCTACATGGGCCACACTGAAAATAGTAATGATATAAAGTTGGATCATTCGAATTTGAGGTTTTTGAGTGGAAAAGCAATTCCCAAAAATCTTAAAAATCTTGGTATTTCTCAAAAATCTGTAATCTTTACATACAGATATCTGTATGAAAAAAATGAAAAAAATCTGTGTCAATCAAGATAAATCTGTGCATGTGGCAACCCTGGTGGGAACGAGATAGGCTGCACTACTGCTGCTGGCTTGGCTTTAAAAGACACTCGCCTTGGGACAACACGATGAATGGCATTTTTCAATCAAATGAATTCTCCGTCTCATCTTCAGTGTTATGTATGTATGTGTGAGTGGGAAATATCTGGCAGTAAAACAGGATTCAGTTGATGCATGCCCTTCTGTAGGGAAGAGCCGTTTTACTTTCTTAGCCAGCTAAGCCCAATGGCAAAATGCTCGATTGAGCATCGCTAGTGTCACAAAGTGAGAAAAACAACTCGGGCTCTTGCGGGCATTTCCTAGCATGAGCTCAGTACTCTATCATAGTCATAGTAATCACATCTGTGGAGGGTGACATATACTGTCAGTGTGAAGCACTTGAGATGCCTGGAAGCTGCGAGAAGAAAAACCTGTCTATCAGCTGCTTTGCGCTTGTGGGTGGGCGCACTGCAGATCAGCATGACGATGCTGCTCGGGTGATGGTTAAAACTTTCACGGCCAGAAAAAGGACACCAACCATGCCTTCCATAGCTGGCTGGGACAGTCAAGCGTGTCGAAGAATGACAGAGTACTGTGGGAAAATAATAAATAACCGATGATGGCACAGTGGCGTGGACAGAGGGTGTGAAAAATGTTGCGACAAACAGTTGGTTGACGGGAAAAGTGATTGGAACCGGAATAAAGTGGAATGTTGTGGTTGGTAGAGGTTATGTCATACGAAATGAATATTTTATTACGACATTTGGAAATCTGGCTATGCAACTTCGATTCTGAATGACAAGTTCTTTTGGAGGAGAGGTTCATAGGATAAGAAATGAATATGGTTCAGTTTACTGCCATTTGGATGGGAATAATTTTTCTTCAAGATATGAAATTTCATGAATTTCGTATCTGAAGCAGGAATAGCTTTACTATATTTCAATGGAAATACAGTATGTTTGCATCAATCAACTGGATATATTATCAAGCGATTTTATTAATAGTGAAATTACCAATTTCAGAAGATTTTTTTCCTTTGTTCGAGACATAGACCACTGCGACCAGTAATTTGATCTATTGTAGTGTATCCCGTATCTTTTGCTTTGTGAATGTCAAGTTACTTCATCGCTTTTGAGAAATGATGAAATATTCGGTGTTGTCATGGTTTGTTTTGTTGGCAATAAGTCGGCTTTTATTGAAAGTTTCCGCTATTAAATCCATCGAGGAGTGCGAGTACTCCTCAAAGGCACGCCAGTCAAAACCGGATTCATTGCAAAGAATACAAACTATGTCTCCCACACTGACCATGTATCAGAACCATAGTCATAAGCATTTAAAACTGTAAAATATCAATTCGAAAATGAGAATTCACATAAATGAAGACTAACTATGTTTTTCTTATTCCAAGATCATTCTCGGTGGCACAATCCGAGTATTATCACTTTTCACAAGAATTTGGTGTCAATATGGACTAAGATATGTTCCTTTGACTACAGAAAACAAATAGGGTAAGGGGATGTAATGTTAGCCTAGCTCCTCCATTCGGCCCATGTACCAAATGTGTCAGTAATTAAGCGATCATCCACAAAATCATGTTGCTATTAGGATGACCGATATAATCCAAAGCAATTGAGACAATATTTATCAACTTATAGTTGTTCACCTCCGCGTAATATTCAATTTCTTGCACTTTTGGAGCATCTTGATTTCACTGGTTAAGCTGAACAGATGATCTACACGATCTTCAAGTGATCTAAATTTGGCTTAATTGAATCTATAAAGCAAGTAATGCAGTCTGGATGTGCAGAAAATAGTTACATGTAACAAACTAACAGTTCACATAGCTAAAATAACAATAATTTTACGAGAAAATCGTAGACTCAATGTTGGGGACATATTTTTTTGTATGTTCTCAATTATGGTCTGTTGTATTAATAACGTAGTAAAAAGGTTGTTATTGGTAAAATTTAAAGTGGAAATGCATGATTTTGCGGTTGTTTACATTCAAGTTGCTCATCGAAACACAATACGAAGTAATAAAATCATTGCATAGTAAATTATAACGTTTTCATTATTGAATGGCTGATAAATCATATATGAACATCACTTAAGTGTTTCGAGACAACTTTATTTGAGTTTGTTTTGTGAAATGCTGTATTAAGTGAATTGAGTACAGCTAACAATGCCTTAATTTATAAAATTAGAAAAAAAAACCATACAAAGACTGCATTTAGTAATAAATCCATCGAATGGGACGATGTTGCATCCACGAATACACCCAATTTGGTGCTTATAGACCGACATTAAATCCACTTCCCTCGAAAGTTTCTGGCATTATAAAAATAGTTGTGTAACTTTTAGTGATACATGCTATCAAATGTCTTATGAAAATTATCTGTCTAACTGTCTAAAGTGTCTAACTAGTTGAATCTCGCCTACAGCTTAAACACTTTATGAGTTATAGTAAAAAATGTAATCGATGGTTGCATAATAGGCTGAGTCAAGGGACACATACCCTATGTTCCCTAGTTTGAATTGATTTGGACTAGGGCGCGGTGATAGATTTGATACCCCCTAACTCACCACGAAATGGTAAACTACCAGCGTTACGGGTCAATCACGAATTTCAGCAGCTTTATTTATTTCGTTTGTATTTATAGTGGCTATTTTGTTTACAGTCCAAATAAAATTTAGTTTCATTTCCAGTCTAAATAAAACTTAATACATTTGAAAATCCATCAGCTCTGAGCTCTGAAGCCGTTGAAGTGAGCCCATATTTGCAAACAAGAAGGCATGTTGAACTTTTTAAAGAATCTCAAGTAGCACACATAATGCAAACCGGTTAAATTCACTTAAATGTGGCTCAAATAAGTCACAATCAAGTTGTTGTAACAAAATTCGGCGTTTTGTGTTGCTTGGGCAAATGAATTAAAAATCCTTCTTTCACAAAAAAAACTGCTAAAACTTGTTTCGGAAAGTAAGGTAAAGCTGAGCACTTGAACAAATTTTTTTTTTATTTTTTTTTATTTTTTTTTCCGTTGGCCTATTTCCTCACGTGGTGACAATCACCGACGCCAGGGAGACGGCTCCACCACCTGGACCCTACCTAACGACGCATGACTATGAGCTGGGACCAACGGCTTTACTTCCCTTCCGAAGGAAGACGTGACCAAGATTTTTTCGCCTCAGAAAAACCACCGACGTCGACTGGGATTGAACCCAGACCCACTGGGGTGCCAAGTAGCAGTCACGCTTACCACTACACCACCGAGCCTGCCACTTGAACAAAATGTAGCAGTTAAAATCAATTTTAAACTTTCTTCAATTGCTATTTTTCTTTTTGCTGTTATGTATTATCTAGAGGCTTGGCTGGCAGGAACTTTCGGGGGCCACCGCGTTATAAAACGAGTTAATTTTTATCTGTGAGTTGGAGGAAGTGTTTCTTCATCACGCAAAAACGTTTTAAAAATAAACAGAGCTAGGTCAATAAAAATATGTAGGGTTGAATTTGTTTTATATTATTATGTATCTGCACGTGCTACTCAAAGCTACTCTCAAAGAGTGTTATTTTATATTATTTTAATATGTTATGTCCTGCGTGCTCTCACCTGAAACCAGGCATTAGGGTAGAAAATAGCATTAGCCTATTCCCCATGTTGACCCATCGTATAGGAAAAGTTCCTTGAATCTTTTACGTTCTCATTTTAACTACAACATTGGTTTGACAGGGTTTTTGCTCTTATTTCCATCGTACTAACAGCAACTCACATTATTTACGCAACTTTTCTTGACAAACTTATGAGAAACATTTATAAATCTGATATTTCATCAGTAAAGTCTGTCCACGCTAAATTTTGGACACCAAAGTAATAAAGGCAAAAATGTTTACCACAGAATTCAGCAAAACCGGTTGTTAATTTCACAATAACTCTATTAAGTCATTGTATCTGCATAAGAGATAGTTGATTAAGATGTTAATCCTTCTATTCGTGAAATTCACTAACTTTTTCTGGTACATCCCCCATCAGGTTCCGCACGGTTTCTTCGGATACGCCCGCCGTGACGATTCTCCATCTTCTCATAAAATCATTGGTACCATTTGCTTTCAACTTAGAGTCGAAGAGTTTTCGCTTCACTAGAGCCCAGTATTTCTCTATTGGGCGAAGTTCTGGACAGTTTGGTGGATTGTCTGTTTTGGCAGATATTTGACCTCTTGTACCTTATTCCATTCCTAAACGAATTTTACATAGTGACTAGAGCCAAATCAGGCCAAAACAGAGCTGAAGAGTCGTGGCTTCTGATAAACGGTAGCAACTGCCTTTGAAGACATTCTTTCTCGTACAAATCCTTATTGATAGTTTCGGTAGGGATGAAAATTAAAGATTTTCGTCCACAACTACAAATAGCCTGCCAAATCAAATACTTCCTCGGAAATTTGGACACCTTTTTTGTCCAGAAATGCTCGGTAACAGTCTCTCTTTGCATTGGAAAAACCAGACCCAAAAGCTATTTAAAGCCGTCGACAAATATGACACATTAGTGTTACATTTAGTAAAATGGCGCCGAATCAAGTGGAATAACGCAAACGTATTTTGTACGAACGGCAGCAAAATTCGATGTTGTTGGTAAGCGATTATGTCAAGATACTAAAACTATAAAGAAGAACCGAGTTTTTGGTTTGAAAATCATTTGACTAGCACTTGATTGTGTACAACCCGAAAAGTATGCTCTCGCAAATGGGCAAGAAGGTGGTAGGCATTATTGAGATATTTGTTTTATGTGAGAAATGTGGCTCACAAAGCTGGATAGTCAAAATCATAAGTACACAAAGGATAAAAAGTAAAGAAGAGGCATGGAATAAAGGCAAACCGTGACAACAAACAAAATATCGCTGCATAAAGTCGAGCTTTACACCAAGACTTTGCAAACATTGTCTTTTACCATAATGGCGACGAAATATATGTGCTAGAAGGCTTTCAACAGCTTCCGGGTCTGGCTTTTTATAACACTATGCGAGGAAACCCCGTTGTCAAACGTTTCTGGAGAGAGGAGGTCGCTAAATTCCCCAAGAACTATTTAGTTTGGCAGGCCATATGTAGTTGTGGTCGAAAAAAAAAAATCGGCACTATCTATCAACTATCAACAAGGATGCATACAAGAAAGAATGTCTGCAAAAGTGGTTGTTACAGTTTATGAGAACCCAAGACTCTCCAGATCTGTTTTGACATTTGGTAAGAATGCAAAATCCTTCCTGGAATGGTATAATGCACAGGAAGTCAAATACGTGCCAAAAATGCTCAGCCGGCCTAATTGTCTCCTGATAGACAAATACAGGGCTCTGATTAAACGGAAGCTCTTCAAAACTAAGAAGGAAGCATTATTTCAAGAGAAAATGAAGAATCGTTTACAGTAATCTGAGGGTCTCGTTAAATGAATATTGTTTAATTTGAAAAAATCATATTTCATCGTGTTCCTTACATTTTTTTACGAAGAAATCACTAAAAACGTCTAGGAACTTTGCGCCGTTCTGGAGTAACAGCATTTTATAACAAATGTCCTTATTTATCAGTTTATTATTTTTTTTTGTCAATAATCTCAATCAACAATCTTTACTTTTATTTGCAAATATCCACGCAACTGTAATATTTAAAATTTAAAAAATCAGCTGAATGACTTGGAATAAAGTCTGTTGAAGTAATTAAAAATCAATAGTGTTAGGGCCTAAAACCACGTAGACTCATTTTTGAAAATGTCAGATCTCCCCCCTCCCCTTCTCGTAGACTTTGCTCCATACATGTTTTTAAACTTTGTATGATGCGTAAACCACCCCCTCCCCCATAAAAAGTCTACGTGGTTTAGGAATAGTGTTCAAAATCCCTTTTTAAGCATTTTCTGAAAAATAGCTATTGTTGTCAAATGAGAATCATTTGATAAAAAAAAACAATTTCCTACGAAAAAAAAAATTCCATACCTCATGTTTTTTTTAAGCGTCCCAGAGATACAGCACTTTAAATCAAATAGGTCCATATTTATGAGTAATTTGTCAAAAACTATTGTTTTCTTTGCCCTATATCTCCGGAGCTCAGATCTTTAGAAGTAATAGGCCACACGTTGAGTGTAGGATATGTCTATGAAACTCATAAAAAAGACTTTCAATTGGCGGCAATGCACTATGGTCCAGATCACGAATTTACGAGGAAACATGCACCCAGCGCCTAAACTTGAAACTTTACAGCAAAGTAATGTTCTACAATATGGTTTGTATCATCAAGACCCATTTTTTGATGTTGATTAAAATTAGGGTGGTCCCCATTTTCACGGAAATACGAAAACTAACTTTTTTATTTGCAGAAATAGACGTTTATATTCTTTGGCAAAATTGTAGCGCAAAGAATTTCATGGAATTTTTATTAAGAAATTTTTTTTGTACCTTAAAAATTGACCGATTTAGAGCAATTTTTTCTCATCAACTTAGGGTGTACCATAAAAAAATGATTTTTTTGCTCTTCTTTTTTTATTTCAATTCCCACCGTAAAGTTGTGTTTGGACGAGTTTTACAACTTTTTAAGACGCGTACTTTGGTATACAAATTTTGCCGCTAGCTTCAATAAATCAATAGTTATCGAAGTTTTTCTTAAAAAAATACGCCCTTTTTAAATGTTGATTTTCATGATTGGGGCAAATACAAAAAAAAATTAAAGACGTCATTTCAAAGGACAATTTATATTGTTCAATATGTGTGAAAACTAGAGATATGTTATTTCTGTATCTTGAGAAAATTTCATTTTAATCTGGGATGGTTTAAGAAGAAAAACTTCTATAACTATTGATTGGTTAAAGCTAACGGCAAATTAAATACAGCAACTTTTCCCTCGTCAACTTCGGGTGAGCCATAAAAAAAAGTTTTTCTGTCCTAACTTTTTTATTTCAATTTTCATCGTTAAGTTGTGTTCGGACAAGTTGTAGAACTTTTTAAGGCGCGTATTTTGATGTATTTAATATGCCGTTAGCTTTAACCAATCAATAGTTATAGAAGTTTTTCTTCTTAAACCATCCCAGATTAAAATGTAATTTTCTCATGATACAGAAATAACATATCTCTAGTTTTCACATATATTGAACAATATAAATTGTCCTTTGAAATGACGTCTTTAATTTTCTTGTATTTGCTCCAATCATGAAAATCAACATTTAAAAGAGCGTATTTTTAAGAAAAACTTCGATAACTATTGATTTATTGAAGCTAGCGGCAAAATTTGTATACCAAAGTACGCGTCTTAAAAGTTCTAAAACTAGTCCAAACACAACTTTACGGTGAAATTGAAATTAAAAGTAAGGGCAAAAAATCAATTTTTATGGTACACCTAAGTTGATGAGAAAAATTGCTCTAAATCGGTCAATTTAAGGTACAAAAAAATTTTCTTAATAAAAATTCCATGAAATTCTTTGCGCTCAATTTGCCAAAAAATGTAAACGTCTTTTCTGCAAATAAAAAGTTAGTTTTGTATTTCCGTGAAAATGGGGACCACCCTAATTTTAATCAACATCAAAAATGGGTCTTGATGATACAAACCATATTGTAGAACATTACTTTGCTGTAAAGTTTCAAGTTTAGGCGCTGGGAGCATGTTTCCTCGTAAATTCGTGATCTGGACCATAGTGCAATGGTGCCAAATATGTTTTTTGACAATCAATTGTTCTTGATAAATTATAAACAAAAAAAAACAAGCGATCGTCAGTCGTTGCGAATCAAAACAAACCCAAAAAAGGAGAGAGTTCCTCTCCCATGTGAGCATCAGTAAACAGAGTGCACACAATAGATCGCTAAGAATTAACTATACAAGCCACAGTGGTACATGAGCGTCTTTCCATGCGTCAATTTTTGCCTGTTGAAGTGGCGGACTTGTTCCGTCGCTACAACCTACCCCGCAGTGGGATGTTAGGCAAAGATTGACGTCCATGGTTCGAGTACCATTGGATACATGCCCTTTCGCTCAATTTTCAAAAACATCTGTTAATTTTCCTACCTGCCACACTCTGACGGAACTTTCAACACTTTCTCTTCACATCTTTCATTCTAGCCAAAAACATTGTTGTTCACTCTTGGTGCCTCATGGTGATGAGCGAACATCTCCTTCTACATCATAATCGTTACTCAACGCACGGAGAATACATAACACAAAAATTAATGTAAAAAAAAACAAATTTGAGATAAATCAATACAATCTGAGCCGTTGCCAGGAACTTAGGAACAATAAATTACATTTTTTTCTGAATCACTCTAACTATACGCTAAGGTTTTTTTTTGCACGGTTTTATTTTACACGGGTTGTTTTCGGAACAACCCGTGTAAAACAACGGAACAACTCCAGAACGGAACAACTTATCGACCTAATTCAAATCACATTTTACGTTTTGGGCCAAAAGTAATAATATTGCAGTTTTTAAAAAATTCACAATTTTTGGTGTAAATACTAAAAATTTTAAAAACTGTATTTTGACCATTGCGTGGTAAGGTAACGAATACAAAAAAATCGTAGCAATATTAAATGTTTAAGCATGTAAATTTATCGATTCTAGTTAGTCTTTTTTTACGCGGTTCCATACTAAAAGTGGACCGTATCCCCGTGCAAAAAAAACCTTAGTGTATTTATAACGGTGGTTCTTCTTCTTCGAGTTGGCTTCAAACACTTTATGAGGCTTTGCCAGAAGCTAAAAGCTTAGTGTAAGTCAAGCACAATGATAAGCTTATGTTCCTATGCCGTAAAACGAATTCTCATCCTGAATGGATCAGAAATCGAATCACTGACATCTGCTTAAAAAATCTGCAACGCAATTTAGGCTTCTTCATAGTGAAAGTAAAAACTGGTTTTCATCAAATACATTTTTGAAAGTTACTATAAGCTGACTGAAAGTAAATTGGTACGGCCCCAGTGCCCACTACTAGAAATCGGGGGAATCGACTGGGAATCGACAATATTTGACACTGGTTTGTGTACACTTCCATAGAGAACAGTAGGTGCAGTTTGATCAAAGTAGTCGATCGCGTCAAATTAAACTCGAAAGAAGAAAGATTCCAACAAACACCTGAAAAATCAAGAGTGGTCCGGATTCAAGCTGGCTTAAGTGCTGAATATGTTAGAACAACAGTTTGTCGAGTGATCAAAACCTAGAAGGAAACCCTGAGTATGGAAAGGAATCAGTGAACCTATGAAAATACTGGAACCGGGGATCCCCAGCTGCGCTGCCAAGTGTTGAGGTGCGTTAAAGACAACTCAGGAGTTTCGGTCCCAGATGTAGCCATAAGGTACAATGCCAACTTTCAAACGTTGCGAAACATCCTGCCAGGGAAAGATACAAGTCTGGTAAGGTACAAGGCCAGTAAACATCCAAACCGGCAAATGAAGCATAATTCCGTGGCCAAACAGCGTGCAAGGCTCTTGCATGACTGTGTTTTGACGAAACACATGAACTGCACTTTTATCAATGACTAAACATACGTCAAACTCGATTTTAAGCTACTTCCCCGTCAAACGTTTAACGTCGCGCCTGGGCAAGTTTGCGAAGAAGGCCATGATTTGGCAAGCGATTTGCAGTTGTGGCCTGAAAACGGAACCATTTGACATATCTTCGACGATAACATCCCAAGTTAACATCAAAAAATGTCTGAAAAAAACATGTATTGGCGTCAATTTTAAAGTCATTTTAAGGCTGATTTGGCCAGCTGGCACTACTCCAAGGTGGTTCTGGAGTGGTATGCTGCCAATAAGATCGATGTTTTCCCGAAGCTTATGAATCATCTGAATTGCCCGAAATTTGGACCAATCGAAAAATACCGGGCAATTTCATAGCAGCGACTTTGACGAAGTGGCGGGGCAGTCAAGGACATCAAGCAAAAGAGTAAAACACGGAATGTGCTAATTCTTGTCCGTTTCTACTGTGCGGGAGCTGATGGACTGTATCAAGAGGAAGGTTCGAGATTCCATTCGAACTGGAAAACTGTAACCATCTAATGCGTTTAAAGTACCTTCTTTTTTTTATTCTAAAAATTTTCGTTACTTTTATGAAATTTATTTCGCCTTATTGTTTGCTTAATTTTTTTTATTTGCTATTTTGCTAGGCAGATAGGTGATCATCTCTCTTTTATTATATCATATTGGAAATTTCTGCCATTTCAAAGTTTCAATCATCTCACATCGTAGCGGAAGAGGCAAATAGATGCATATTATTATTATATGTATATTTTTAAGTATTTCATTGCAATATAATATTATATTCATAATATCATAACTTTGTATTATAATAATCATATATAAATAGTTATTAGAGGTAAAACTAATAATTAAGAAATTTTCTCTGCTTCCAGGTTACAAGGGTAGTATAGATATTTTATTGCATTGTATCTCAAGGTGTTTTTCTATTAATGATGGTTATTGGATATTATCAAAGTTAATAAATGCTTTTCAATTCTGCTGTTTATCAATATATCATGAATACATACATATTTTTCATTGTTTTATGTAAAATTAAATGTTTCATGGATAAAAGCACTTCATTGAGTTAAGAAATAATCTTCACATTCCAGAATGACATTCATCTGCCAATTGATTGAGCTGTTAAGAGATACCAAGCTGCATATTATAATCTTACTATAATGTTAATCATTTCATCATATTATTTGATGTATAGCCATGATACTGCATTTAACATATATAACCATGCCACAACTAAAATATTGAAACTCGTCAATTTTTTTTATCTCTTGGTCATCTATGAAGGTTGTTTGGGTTTCCAGCACTTTCGGAAATAGATATTAAGACAATAATCATTTTTTCAAATAGTTGTAATGACGTCGCCATGTGCGCAGAGAGAAGCGAGTCTACTAAAGGGTGTCCAGAGTTAAATAGCATCACTTTCAATAAGCTGTAACATGTTGCCCTTTGGGTTGATTTCAACGAAATTTTGAGTGAAATGACCTCAGTGTGTCTTGTTAACACTGTGTGAGTTTCATTGTGACATGTGTCGTAGTTTCGAAAATGGAGTCGAAGGAACAACAAGTGTGCGAGAACATTTTGCACACGCACCTCGACAACCAACTTCTTTCGCACTGAGCCATCGGAAGGATGTTGAAAATTCACCAGTCTACAGTGTCTCGTGTTATAAAACGTTTTTAAGAACGTTTAACTGTAAATCAGAAGAAGGTGAGTGATAGAAAAAGTGTTCCGTACTGTGTGAAGGACTGTTCCAACTGTTCCGTTTGGAATGTCGCTAAAAAGCTGCACATGACCAAAAGTTTCGTGCAGAAAGCCAAGAAACGAGCCGAGCTCCGTTCATTCAACGTTCAGAGACCTCCAAACCGCAATGAAAAACAGAATAGGACAGCTATAACCACCACGATGAAACACACATAAAAGTGGACTTTAAACAAAATCCCGGCAACCATTATGTGAATGCGAAAGACAAGTTCGATGTTCCAGAGTCTCTCAGGAAACAGCCAGTGCCAAAGTTTCCCAATAAATTCATGATTAAGCAGGGGATTTGTTCGTCTGGTAAACGGAGCAAACCTTTCGTGACAATGCCTGAAAAAGTGACTGCTTCCGTTTCTCAAAACACACAAAATTTTTTTGATCGGACTTAGCCTCTTGTCACTAATCCAAGGATGATCTGGACGAGACAAATGGTGTCAATTTCGTGCAGAAGAATCGTAATCCCCCAAATTCTCCAGAGTTGCGGCCAATTGAAAACTATTGAGCTATAATGAAGAACGAACTTCGTAAGCATCCCAAAATTGTCACTACAGAACAGAAAATGTTGAAGTCATGGTTGAAAGCGGAAAAAATGTCGGTAGTTCAAAATATTATGCGTGGTATTAAGAAGAAAGTTCGGGCTTTTGGATTTGATTAAGAAATAAAGTGAAATAAAAGTAGCTTAACCAAGATTAGCCATTTTTTTTTATATTTTGAATATTTTATGACAATCGGTTGAGAGACGATTTTAACATAATACGCCTGAACAGAGGCGATTCATATGGAAGAGTGCTTTAAGAGATTAAAAAGTACTATTTTTTGTACATAATTTCTTGGAATCGTCGCTTAACAAGTAACTGCAAAGAACCAACACCTTTGCACAGCTTTAGCATACGTTCCTCCCAGAACTTCCATCAGCCGCAGCGAACTCTGGAATTTAATTCAAATTTTGCCGTCCCCGGTTTTGATTCTGGGTGGCATGAATTCCCATGGTACTGGGTGTGAGGACCTAAAAGATGAAAATATGGTGGCTTTTTTACGATTTATGTGACGATTTCAATTTGTTAATTTTGTACGTTGATTCTTATCGTCGCTCAATGGTCACCTTAACCAACCAAACTTAAAAATGGAGCCCTGATCATATCGCACTACGCTATAGGGTACAGGACGGGTCTAAGGCAGTTTATTCGGCAGCTGGGATATTTGATGAAGCTGTATGTAATCTACAATTAGAACTGCCAATATTTAGAAGTTAATCCCTCTGCCTTCTGATCTATTGGAACATACCTTCAGAAACGAGCATTAGACACAGAAAATTCCATGGCCATAGGATAAGCTCCCTAAAAGCACGCAAGTTGCTTTCCGATCATGACAATGTTTTCTTCAGCTTCATAATCTGTACATAAACTGAACATATTGTATGAGTGCAATTTCGTGCACGTATGCAAAGGCGAAATGAAATAGGCCAGTTAAATTTCCTCAATCCGCTCCTTCGTTTTACCAATCCGCTCTCAAAAACAGCCAACTATAACACGTGGATTTTTTTCATCCGATCTTTTCGGTGCGCTGTTTGAAAACATCGATTTTTGAGAGATGAAATCGATGTTTTTTAGATGCATTTTTTTACATTATTGAGTGCAAGAAGATGATGGTTATCGATCAAGCCTTGCAGAGGTTATATTCTCCTTACGCTTGTTTTGATTATTTTTACAGTTGTCACAGTAGCTCAGTACTCAGCCTTATTATACACCTGTCTCGTATAATAATTGGCATTGGCTAAGTTGATTAGTATCGGAAATAATTTTTAAATGAATGTCATTTTTGGTATTGTCTCATGTTTTCTTTTGTTTACTTTCCTTTCTTATGCTAGTTTATTGATCCTTTCATTTTTGTGTAAACATATTACTCAATGAGTTTGTAGGATAATTAGAAAAAAAAAATGTTCCTATTTTTGGAAATTGGTTTTACTTGTCACTAAACCAAATTATCTTATGAATTTCATAAGGTTCAACTTATGAACGATGATTTGGAATTTCATAAGACTGACTTATGAATGGGTATTGTTTCTCACGACGTTGGTCTTGTACGCCTTTAAGCTTTCCTGATTACATGTGGTGATATATACTATTGGGCTAGTCACTGGACCCATAACCTCAACGTTCAAGGTTTGAATCCTGGAGGCTACATATTTTTATTTTTTTCAGGATAATTATATTTCATACGATAAGTTTATGAAATTCATAATGATTTCTTATAGCAAATAATCAAAATGCAATCTTACGAATATCGGAAGTTTATTTCACTGTGTGTATAACGGGTTTTAATATTTCTATCGATTGCCTTACAACATGCTTCTTAAAAACTGCTTGTTTTGACTGCCTTACAACATGCCTGTTTTAACGACCGGCTTATTAGATAATTAAATATTAACACAAAGAAAAATATTTCATTATCTACCACCAATTTTTAAAGTGCAGATATGATTTAAAAACAATCGATGTTTTTTAGAATCGACTATTTACTTTCAATATTTTTGTGGATCGATTTATTTGATTTAATAAAATCGGTGCGGCTACATCGATTATATTTTTCACAATGCCCATTTCTAGATGCCACAGCTGCCGTTCAACAGCGAAGCATAATTTATCGTTGAGTACTATCGGCCAGCTCTGAAACATTTTTTTTATAGCAAATGATAATTCCAGATGTTGGACAATATAATCATTAGCATAGATCAACCTCAAATGACTGGAAAAAAACATGAAACAAATAGTGATTTCAGATCATCTTAATATGAAATAAACTTAAGTCAATGTTCAACATCACATTTTGGCAACAAACCTAGATGAGAGAAGAAGCTGATGAAGACATTTCCTCCGGTACGCGCGAACAAATGCAAAATACACAGTGAAAAAATGTGAGAGAACGTCTTCAGCAGGTAGGAGCTGATGGGTATCTAGATGATATATTTGAAATCTTCAACCGATAATTTGGAAAATGTTGAAGTTTTAGACATATTTCCTAACAACTTATTAAAACAGTCAACCTTGATTGAGCCGTTCCTTACCCTATATAGTGCTGGCGACAACTCTTTGTTGAGAATGCAGAATAACATGTTCATGCTCCTTTGTCCAATCCATCCCCAAAAATGTTTCTGATTTTTACCTCGGGCAAACCGCGAGTGAACGGTGCTAGTCCGAGTAAACACTAAGCATGGGAAAAATCGGTTCTCTTAGCGCTCATTTCTCACTCATACGCAAAAACATTCAGAAGTGAACGTTACCACGTTTTAATTATTCCAATTCTGTTCATTACAATTCTGCTTTCATTCTATTCGTAGAAAATAGAATTGAGCAAAACTGGCAGCTGATCGTACAATGAGTGAATCGGACGGTAGCAGTGTGAACAATTTCTCCTTGCCTATTTTTTACCCGTTCAATCATTAAGGATTGCATTTAGGTGGATTCAGCTGAGCGAGATTGATTGAATCACACTCATCTCTTCAAATCATACCGTAAACAGCATTTAGCATTTCAAATAATGATCTAACATGATGTTAAGCAATCTAATGCAACATAAAAACATAAAGCGTCATTTTAAACCGTATCTCTGCTCTGATCCTTCCAGCTGATTCATTGCATTCACTGAGTCAAAATAATCTCATTCGGTGTATTCAAATCGCTTGCGTTCAGTGGCATCGCATTCATTTAATATAACGTCTAGCTGAAAATTAGTTTCGCATGATTCTGTTTTGCTCGTTTATTCTTTCTACAATGTTCGTTTTCAAGGCTTCGTCTAAAATCGTTTGATAGGAAATTTTCACACTCGTACAGTATTATGTTAGCAAGTGAGGGTTGCTTTTTTTTAAATCGGTGGTGTTCATGCGAGTGAATGAGTTTTCCCATGTAAACACATTAATGTAATCAAAAATGCAGTGTAATATAGCAATGAAGAAAAACTTTATATACCTTCCTGGGTTTGATGTAATCGATATTCTGTTTTTCGTTTCACTAAGAGAAGCCATATTTTGGAAATCCTTGACTCGAAAATCAATTTGCATAATTTCCAAAAACCTTTGTTGGTAGTCGCAGATAGGTATATTTAAAAATTTACTGTGTAACCACAGCTTTTTTCTGCTTGAAAATAGTGATTCCTATGGTTTCCTACATCTTTATTCAATGCTTCGGTTTTAACGGTATTTACCCACGCACTGTGGGACGAAACGCCAAAAACATGAACTTTTTACAATAACTCGTAAAAACGTGTTCTTAACATTTTGGTGTCTTCAGATGAAAATTTTCAAAAAATATAACGCATTTAAAGGTGACAAATCTTAGTTCGCAGCTTCACCACAGGCGCCGCTGCAAACTTGATTTGTTTTAAATGATGAGATAGAGAGTTTGTGTCTTCAACAAAGTTGTAGATAATTTTAATACAAACAACTTTGCTGAAAACACTAACCTTCTATCTGGTCACTGTGCCGAGGTACGTGTTTTTTAAAATGGCGGGCCTTGGAAACTAGTTTTTTGTGATTATTTAATAAATGTGCAGTTTTAGGTCAAAATAATGTTCTACAAAGTTGTAGAAATAATCAAAATATATTTTTTTTCTATACTCACCTTACGTCTAAAACCTTTATGGGAGAAGTTATAGTAGTTTTATTGTGAAAAATTTAGGTTTTTCATAGCCCTTTAGCTGGCGGGGATGCAAGTGGATGCACATGAAACCTCATAGGGTTCAAAATATAGGATGTGTTATAGCATATTATGTTGGTTTCATGTGTATCCATGATTATCCCCAAGAGTTAACCTGTGTTCTATGTAGTAGCAAATATACCATTAAAACTATCTTAAATGCTAATATTCCCAATTGAGAACCCTATTATCGTGTAAAAACTTGTATGTTTTGTATATTTTTATAATTTTATGCATAACTGTTGCTATTGAGTTGTGCACATACCATGGCTCACGCGCTCGTATGACAATACTCTTAAAAATTCAATATATTTCACACACACACGCACATATTTAAAGGAAATACTTTCACCCCTCACTTCATCCTCTCTTACTTCTATCCATGCACTTGCACTCACACAAACACACACACTCACATACGCACACAAAAACAACTATAAAAACTACTATAACTTCTCCCATAAAGATTTTAGACGTAAGGTGAGTATAGAGAAAATTTATATTTTGATTATTTCTACAACTTTGTAGAACATTATTTTGACCTAAAACTGCACATTTATTAAATAATCACAAAAAACTAGTTTCCAAGGCCCGCCATTTTAAAAAACACGTACTTCGGCACAGTGACCAGATAGAAGGTTAGTGTTTTCAGCAAAGTTGTTTGTATTAAAATTATCTACAACTTTGCCGAAGACACGAACTCTCTATCTTATCATTTAAAACAAATCAAGTTTGCAGCGGCGCCTGTGGTGAAGCTGCGAACTAAGATTTGTCACCTTTAAATGCGTTACATTTTTTGAAAATTTTCATCTGAAGACACCAAAATGTTAAGAACACGTTTTTACGAGTTATTGTAAAAAGTGCATGTTTTTGGCGTTTCGTCCCACAGTGCCACGTTTGAAAAATATTCTCCAAACCACATCGCAAAAATTGAGGTGGCTTGATCCAAGAATAAATAAGGCGCACAGAGCGCTAGGCTGAGTGGTTTTCCTTTATCAGCGAAACCTTCGTCTATTTGAGTTTACCTCGCTGTTCCTGTTGGTTGGGAGCTTTTTTTCCTCCTCATTCCGTGGTAGAAAACCGCTGTAAATTTATTTTTCTATTTTGTTTGCGTTTGTACATCTCGAGGCATCACTTTTGTTCTGCGATGCGTTGTTAAAAGACGGAACCCTCATAATAGAGACGGATGATCTTAAACGCATCTCTATGGAAAAAATGGCCTGAGCTGCTTTTTACCGCCTTTCAATTGTCAAACCGTCAGTCTTCAGAACGAGACTAACTACTTATGGAAGTGCAACAAATACTAAGTTGAACCATGTTCAGCGGTGCACGATGGACCATTCTTCCCCCTACATCAACGAGGGAAATGTTGCTGCTGAACAAAGAAACAGAAAATTGCCTAATTCAATTTACGTGCAGTAAATATGACGAGGAAAAGATTAATTTGCAAATTTACACAGACAGTAGACTCTTGGGTAGCACCATTTTTGAAGGCACTTGCAGCTGATTCTCTTCTGAATAATGGTAATGGAGATGAAGAAGGTCTCGAGTCATTACAATGAAGATTAATTTTTTGCAGCGTTGAGGGGTGGTTCAATTCTATATTTTCATAATCTGTCATCATGTTTTAGATTAAGAGCTATTGCATTAAATTACAGGATATTTCTGGTTATGCTTCGTTATGGAAGCCTTGTGGATTTTTTTTGTTATATTGTTCATGTAAATTTCAGAAGATACAATGAAAATGTATGTTCTGAAATTTAATTTTCAATTCATGAAAGTAAAGAAATTTATTCCTATTTGTCACTCCAATAAAAGTTGTATTAATTTGCTTGTTCGTTAATTATTGTGGAATGGTTTCCCCCGGGCGTAGTAAATTCATTAAAATTCATATTCCATAATACCAAAAGGTCACACAGATGTAACGAAATATGAAGTACATATTGCCAAGTTCTAAAAAAAAAACAACAACGAAAATGATACGATGGAAGCTGGTACTGCTTTCCCAGTAGAGTGCTTTTGACCTCGGAATATGTTGGAGGGGGTGAAGCAGTTACAGCAGTAGCATCAGAGACAACATTGTACATATGATCACGTAATAAATTATTCACATGCTTGTTTTCCCACTGTGAGACTTTTACCCAGTCTGTTGATTGTTGCTGAAGTGGATGTTATCACTTCTGCCACACCATTGCAGATTCGCTGAAGAAAATGGGAGGATGCAGAGTAATGTTTCGAGGAAGCGATTTAAGAGGTTTGTTTACTATATCATGAATGTTTTGTTTCCAAAACTTGTGTCGTTATCAGTCTTTGGTGTTTTTAAGTTAAAGTGGAATTTTTGAATTCTGTTTGTTTCGCTTCGAAATAAAACTGAGCAAAAGTTCAAGAAACTTTGTTGAAAACAATTAAATCTTATGGCATTCAAAAAATAATTGTATATGTTCAAGATTTCAACATTTTACTGAATTTTCCGTAATTTAGTTTAATCATACGCTCTTAGTTCCGATTTTCCGGTAATCAGATAATTTTTGACTGAAATCAAAACAACAGATCCAACTCAGAACAACTTCTGTTATAAATTTTGCTAAACTTTGGTAAAAAAATAACCTACCATCAGTGCAAGGATTACCTGTGGCTGCAGGACTATTCTCAGGAGGTTGTTCTGAGAGAATAGCCTACGTGATGGCTTCTTGTAGCAGGGTCAGCCGATCTCAGTAAGAAACTTCGGAAGACTACGGCCAGAGGGGACATGACAAGGGACTGGCGACTCCACGATCCCTTGTCCAGTCAACAAATCCTTTGACTGCCTTAGGCTAATCCCCTAGGGAATCTCCGTTATATCGTTGTTAAAGGAATGGTGGAAATTTTTAGCATAAATGATTTATATAAAAAAAAAAGTTAAGACAAATAGAAAATTTCACGGCTATACTGATCTTTAGACTCAATTAACATACTTATTTTTGTTTTTATTTGCACTAGTAAATGTTGGGATATTGCAAATTTCTACTGTTCCTAATAAAATAGTCGTGGGCAATAAAATGAGGAAGCATATCAGTCTGTATGTTGCATCGTAAAATCAAGGAACACTACTTTCCAACGCATCTTCCAATGCATGTTATTCGTAGAGGACTCATTTGCTTTTATAGACTGATCCAATATGAATGGACCAAGAACTTAACTGCATATACTGTGCTGGTTTTTAAAAGGTTTCACTCTTCTCATATAGAAAGACATCATGAAAGACCCAATTGGTATATTTACAAATTTCAACTTGAATAATTTACATGGAATTTTACACTAACAAAAAAATACATAAAAATTAAATTACTTGACTATGTAAAAAGCAGCTACAGTACGTCAATGCACCTCAAACTGTTCACTTACCGAAAACCCAACCTACCTCTTGTTGCATTATTAAATCCTTTAAATTGAAATTTAAAGTGATGGTTACAATCCTCCCACCCTTCGTCACGTCCTTACCCAATAAATGAAAAAGCAAGCAAATTTTAAACAATACTACAACCATTAAGATGCGCTAAGGTATTGAATAAAGAGCTTTTAATTTATTCTGTTAAATAGAACAGATTTTGAAGCAAAATTCAAATAAATAATTTTCACGCTTTTGTTAGTATCACTTTATATTCAAGACATAAATATGTTTGTTTATTTGTTTCACGACAAAAATATGTTTTTGAGATATTGTCTTCCAAATATGATAGAAATAAATAGTTTGTTGCTTTGCAACCAGCTTTCCTCGATATCCTAGATGGCCAAGTCCTGCTGGACCCGCAGCTGCCGCCATCGGCACTCATCCACATTTACCATTGGGTAAAAATCAACCAAATTTTGCACACTTTCTCATTGATGTGTTTTGTTTACATGCTATCAATCTCGAAGTCGTGTTTTTCGATTCAACGAAAATGGAGGTGAACCAACGCGAGTCGAGAGAACAAATTCTTTCCAAAAACCTGGAATTTCCTGACCTGTCGCACCGGCAGTTGGGCAAAAAGTTGAACATTCACCATTCAACCGTCTCCAGAGTGTTGAAGCGGTTCCAGGAGCGGTTGACGTTGGACCATGGCAACGGAACTGGAAGAAAACCGGGACCGGAGAACAAAAAGACGGAGGGAAAGGTGAAGCGGATGATTAAAGCAAATCCCAACGTCTCAAGCCGTGATTTGGCTAAAAAGATCGGCATGTCGCAGAGCTACGTCCAGAATGCAAAGAAGAGAGCTGGACTACATACATACAAGGTACAGAACTCCCCAAACCGCGATGAGTGGCAACAATCGACGACTAAAACTCGGGCACGGAAGCTCTACGAGAAGATGCTGACAAAATATGGCTACTGTGTGATGGACGACGAAACGTATATAAAAGCCGATTTTAAGCAAATTCCGGGGTTGGAGTTTTTCACCGGAAAGAGCAAGTTCTATGTGAACGACAAATTTAAGAAGAAGAAAATGTCGAAGTTCGCCTCCAAATATCTCATTTGGCAGGCCATCTGCTCTTGCGGACTGAGGAGTGAGCCTTTGGTGACAAAGGGCACAGTAAATGGCGAGATCTACAAATCTGAGTGCCTCGAGAAGCGCCTTTTGCCGTTCTTGCAGCAGCACGACGAAGCTTCGCTATTTTGGTCAGATTTGACATCATGCCACTATTCTAAAAGTGTCCTGGAGTGGTATGAGGCCAATTCTGTTCATTTTGTTCCAAAGGACATGAATCCGCCAAAATGTCCGGAGCTGCGCCCGGTGGAGCAGTATTGGGCAATGATGAAGCGGGAACTTCGGAAGAGCAAGAAGACAGTCAAAGACGAGAAGGACATGTTAAGAAAATGAAAAAAAAAACTGAGAAACTGGTACCGGATGACACTGTAAAGACTTTGATGGAGGGCATCAAGCGAAAATGCGTTCAATTTTACACTCAAGGCTCCATCGATTAACTTTTCTTTTGATTTTTGAAGTAAATATATGTATAAAACTACCCTAAGATTTTGGTTTGATTCTAAACATTATAAGAAAATTGGCATGACATTTTCAGTGTCGCAATAATTTCGTGTTTGCCCTTTACGATTTCAAAGAGAAAAAAGTGGGAGCATGTGTCGCTTGGAAAACAAAACGATGGTGAGGACAAGAATGTCGCTCGTCGGAAACACTCCGAAGAAAAGTAAGTGTTCAGCGGGTGGTAATTTTTTGGGAACTCGAAGAAATAACGAATCCGTGCGCGAGTAATACTACGGCCGATGTGATAGCCTAGTTTGGGTTGTTCGATACAAGTTACCCGGAAAATCTTACTCCCGCGTTCATTAAAATTGATCGTCCTTTGTTGCGAACAAACGGTCTGTTACGAAGAAATACGTAACTGGTCTAGATGCTTATTGACTATCTGGTCTGTGGCTATGCTATCATAGGACTTTATCCGCAATAATCTGAACACCTTAAATCAGAAGTAGAACACATCTGAAGCATTTTATATTTATTTTAATTAAAAGGAAGTTGTTTATAATCTTCTAAGACGTCAATTATGTTGCCTATAATAAAATATGATAATTTGGTCAAATAATGGGAATACAGTTTTCAAGAACTAGATTTTTTGACTTCTGAACGGCTCCTTACATTATTCCAATTTTACAAACCACACTTCGAATAGAGCGGTTCGCTGGCTGTTGCATGATCCGCACGAACAATATTTTTGACACTTCGTGGTTAATTTTTGATAGTCCACCGTTCAGACAATGTTTTCAATGGATGAGATAAAATCCAACTATTAATCGACGTAGTAAGGATTTTCATAACGGCCGTACAAGATCGAACCGCGCAAGTTGTTTCCATTCGTGAACAAATTTTGTGCACTTATAATCAAAATCCAGAGGCGTTCCACAGGAAGATCGCTTAAAAGCTTGAAATTGCCAATACAACTGTGTCTTGTGTGATAAGAACTCAAAGAAGCATCTGAGTACCCGTAGGAAGGAAGGGGTCTGTGTGGCGACCCGATCCGGTCTTCATTTATGCCATCACGGATCGCCACAGTGGCCCCTAATTTTACACACCTTTGTATGATTTATCACCTAGAGTTGTAATGAAGGAAGAGTTCTCTACTTGCCTTGTTTAAAAAATTTGCATGGTCACAAACACACCAACTGGCTTAAACAGCTGAGTAAGTTTGTTGACAAAATACAATTTCGCAAATTGAACGCTGCGATTTAGTATTGCATGACACTTATGTTATGCTTACTAAGCCTTTTTTGTTTTCCTGGTTTTTACGCCAGTTGAACGTAAGTTGAGAATGGTTGAGGACTGAAAGAGAAAGAGAGACGGTGGGTTAATTTTTAGGTTTAAACTAAAGTATGGATTAGAATAGATTCGGTCTGCTGGTTAGCAATATCAAACAGCGAGTTTGATTTAAAATAAATGATGACATCCATCCGGGAGAGTTAAAAATGAACCAGTGCCGGACCATCCGGCAACTTCGTGTACATCTGGTCGTACACGGAAACAAATCCGTTTCTGTTTTCGTAAATAAAAACTCATGAAACGAACTCTCATATTATTTTATGAATTCATGACTCATATTGATGGTGTCAATATTGAAATAACAGAAGCATGGAAGTCTTGTTTTGCCTCTAACCTAAAGTTGTGTAATAATTTCTCCATATCAGTCAAGAGTCATTTCAAGAATAGCTATAGCGTAGTAAGAAAATCCACCAAGTACTATTACAGCACTCCACATCTGCACTTGGTTCAGAATTCTGGCGGTAGATTTAGTTTTTTGTTTGTATTCAGAGTCGATAAAGTAGATTGTAGAAATTCATTTTTCTCAGCATCAGGAATTCATCGTTTTGACCCGATTCACGATTTCATTGCGCCAGGAAAATAGTTCATGGTGTATATTCATAACACGAAATCACAACATATTCATGAAATCGTGACCTTTTTTTCTTGTTTAGAAGAACACATTACTTCCCGTGTAAAAGTGGTCCAATGGACAGTAAAATGACTAGGAAAGTCCACGAAAGGCTCACCAAATCGTATTGCAACGTAAGGAATGATGAAACTTACGTCAAGATTGACTTCCGTCAACTTATTGGCCAAACATATTTCGTAGCCAAGTCTCAGTTCGATGTTCTGGAGGATGTTCGAAAGACAACATTATCGAAATTTGCAAAGAAACTAATGATCTGGGGGTGTGATTTACACGTAAGAGTGCCTTATGAAGTGCCTCTTGACATTCATAAAGAGGAACAAAGGAACAACTCTGATTTAGCTTATTCTAGCATCCTGCCACAACGCTCAAAACATGTTGGAGTGGTACCGAGTCAACGGTGTCAATTTTATGCTTCACCCAATTGAAAACTTCGGGGAAGTCATAGAGACGGAACTTCGCAAGCATCCCAAATCTACTAAAACAGAGTTAGAGTTGAAGAAAATTTTGATGAAAACAACAAAAGCACTGGAAAAATTGGTTGTACAAAATTGATGGGTGGAGTGAAAATGAATGAGTGGTTCGGGATGGGAGATGAAGTTGAATAAAACTAATTTGGTTTATCATTAGACTATAACCCGTTAAAAGTTTTTCATTCCTTGAAAATTAAAAAAAATCCGAACATCGGTTTAATTTTGGTGAGTAAATATGTATGTGCCATTTTTATCGAATATATCTTTTACTGTGTAAACGCTTTTAGGACACAACATCGAGAGCAAGGTATTCGCTAATTGTGAAAACATTATGCTTGAAATGTTACGAAAGAACTTACAAAAATATCCATTGAAGAAACTTCAGCCATTTATGACCTCTCGTTCAACCTCATGGTACTAAATCAAATTTCTTTCTGAAAACCAGGTTGGGATTCAATCATTATAAAATAAGAGTTCAACAACATTCCACCGAGAAAGCCCTCAGCCGATACTTGGCTCTTTGTTAAAGCCAACCGGCCTGGTAGTTGCCATCGGGATGGCTTCCTCTGTTGTTCGTTCGCTTTTCAAGCCACATCAGGCGGATTGGTTGGATATTTCAAGTTTCCCAGAAAGCCGTAACATGAAACTGTAAAGCAAGCATCATCGGCGGTAGATGAGTAGGCATCCTTTTTCCTCGGGAGCTACCGGACCGGAAAGAAGCGGGGGTAGGCCGGGGATCTGAGTGGTTTGCATCGGTGCACTATAGTCGAAGAGGAAATGTTTTGGCGACAAAATGGTTAATCCAATAAAAGATTGATTGAAGAGGAAACGTGCGCAATTTGGTTTAAGTGAAGAAGCAGTGTTTTAGAAACTAATTCATATTGATTTTATTAACTACATTATCTATGACTTTGGAATAACGTCCACAACATTTTACTCCAAATGGGTAATTAAATATGATTTTCAAAGCTTATTCTGAACAGCAAAAGGTATAATAGTTAAAAAATGTACAACTGTTCTCCTCTGTTTTTATTTATGCATCCATTAATTAGGATTATTTTTGAATGACCCATATTTGATTCGGTGCAAGTCAAATATCTTGTCGTAATTAAGGTATGATGGACATTGGTTGACATAGCCCCTGATACCAGTTAAACTTGACTTGTTTTATAAAGTCTAATACCCTCACGGGATCGTTTTGTCAAATTTCAAGCCTTTTCAAATATTGAAATCCTTTGAAGGAATAATGCTCCACAGCTGCTGAGTACATGTTGTGCAGTTTCAGTTTCAAATACGCATAAACGACGTTCTGTAGAATGAATTCTTCCAATTTTGTTTAGGTTATACCTACTCGGGCAGTGGCCAATCAACAGATCAGTAATTCCCCGAAGGCCTGTTTTACTAAGATTTAGTAATATCTAGGTTTTTACAGCACTTGGTCTTCACCATCTTAGCTTGTCTGCATGTATCCGTAGCGTTCCAGTTTGATTCTACCCTGAACATTTCCCAATTTTTATTTCAGTCTTCAGAGCACACTCTGGGGCTCCACAAAATGGTTCCGGAACAATGAAATTGGATTATCCAATTCTATATCAACAGCAAAAATCAAAAATTAATATCACAACAAGGTAGACAAACGTCAGCCATGAAAAAAATATGATGGAATTTACAATTCTGTTCGAACAATTAATTTTCACTAAACGGGCTGGATTAAGTTCATTGATGTAAAATTACATATCATAAATGTAGAAATTCCGTTTGTTTAGTTATAACATTTGTACCCTGGTGCGCTCAACTATATTGTGTGTAGCATACAGCATATAAAACTAATATAATTTTGCTTTGTAGATAATTTTCCGGTAGTATATCCGAGACATCACGAGAATGAAACTTTGCTTCGAAATCCTTCCAGAAATGTCCAAATTATTCGATTTCAATGCAGAGGCATGTGTATGCGTTGAGAGGGAAAGCTTAGTTCATAAAAATAACACTTATCATAATAAGAGTTTACATTCATGTTACATATATAAAATGGCGTTGAACCAAGAGGAAGTAATTTGGCCTCTTGTTACTATGCGAAATTCGTTTTGGAATGGTAGAATAAGATACAAGAAGTCAAATACCTGCAAACAAATCCACCAAATTGTTCAAAGCTCCACCCAATAGAGAAGTACTGGGCTGAAGTTAAGCGGAAACTCTTCGAAATTAAGAGGAAAGCACATGGTTCTGATTTGATTTCAAGAGAAGATGGAGAATCGTCATGGCGGGCGTATCGGTGGATACAGTACGGAATCTGATGGCGGGTGTACCACAGAAAGTTCAAGAATTTCACAGAAAGAAGGAGTAACATGTTAATCATTTGTTTCTTATGTAGATATAACTCAATTATTGTAAATGAAGCAAGCAAGGGCTGCAAAATGGTGAGTCGCAAAGGAGCGCTTCCTACCTCATGCTTCCACAGGTCAAAAGATGACAAATACCGCCAGCTAAGGGTTGCGTAATTAGCTGGAAGTGCAGCCTGGGCACTGTTGTTCTTCTGACTTCAGCTAGATTGAGGAGGTGCGGCTTAAGCAGTGTCTGTTCTGGCATCCAATGGTTGAGTAAGAAACGCTGTTTCGCGTCATCTGTACCTAAGGAGGCAGTCTCAAGATTTTTAACGTTTGTTTTAAGAAGGGATCATACGATGGATTCTACTATAATATTTTTTTCTCTTCTTCTTTATAAATTCTAATTGTTATGTTTTCTATTCGCCGTGCCTGGAGTAACGATTGTGATATAGAAGGAGATGTTCGCTCATCGCCATGAGGCACCAAGAGTGGACAGTAATGTTTTCTAGAATGAAAGATATGAAGAGAAAGTGTTGAAAGTTCCGTCAATGTACGGTAGATTGGAAATAGATCAGAAATAATGAAAATTGAGCGAAAGGGCATGGGTAAAGTAGTACTCGAACCAAGAAAGTTACCTTTGCCAAACATCCCACTGCGGGGTAGGTCGAGGCACGGACGAGTCTGCCACCTCAACAGGCAAAAGAAAAGTGTAGGAACGCGCTCATGTACTACTGATAGCTGTGTGATAGTTTCTAGCGGTAGTTTGTATGCACTCTGTTTTGAGGGAACAAACGACATCATTTTCTTTATCCTACCGCTTCGATTATGATGCTGTGAATTCTACTCCAACAGTTTCAGTGAGATTGACGCGCCCTTCTTAACAAGCCAAATTATAGAAAGCTTTATAAGTATTGCGAATTTGTCTGTTCGATTCGCAATTTCCCGTGGATTTCGCATGAGCGTCTCTGCTTATGGGTCCACCGTTTCGTTTTTGGTCCTTCATACAGCGATATTGTGAATTCACCACCATAGACACATTTCCTTCCGTCAAAAACCTCCACATGTTTGGCTCCATTTGCGTTATAAGTTCTCGAGTTATGCAGCAATGTGTACTTCGTTTTTATGGGATCTCTTCCTTTCAGAAAGGGGAAGGGTATTGATTCATCATAGAAACTTTTCCAAAAACTCTCACATGCCAAATCGGGTTACATTTGCTTGATTAGTTCTCGAGGTATGCAGAAATTTGTGTTTCGTTTGTATGGGAGCCCCCCATTTCAGACAGTAGAGGGATCTCGAGTCATCTAAAAGACATTTCTTGCCTTCAAAAACCTCCACTGTTTCACGGATAGTCTCAGTTCTATAGAGGCTATTCGCTCATTGAGGCCGGTAAAGCACTCCTCGTATTTTCTCATGAAAATACAGGAGCTTCTAAGTGCTTTATCTTCGCGTTATTTTATCATCACCTTTGTATGGGTCCCATCTCATTGTTCAATTCCGGGCAATGAGAAAGCGGACTCGCTTGCAAAGGTGGGCGCTATGGAAGGCGATATTTATGATCGACAAATCGCCTTCAACGAATTTTTTACTATTTTTCGTCAACAGTCACTCGTCAGCTGGCAATATAAATGGAGTAAAGGAGATTTGGGGCGATGGCAACATTCTATCATCCCAAAGGTGTCGAAGAAATCGTGGTTTAGCGGAATGGATGTGGGTCGAGACTTCATTCGTGTCATGTCTCGCCTCATGTCCAATCATTATTCTTTGAACGCTCATTTATACCGGGTTGGGCTGAGCGACAGCAATCTCTGTGAGTGTGGACAAGGCTATCAGGACGCAGATCACGTTATGTGGTCTTGTGCTGAGCATTCTGGAGTCAGATCTGAGCTTTATGATTCCCTTCGGGCTCGAGGTAGACAACCCAATGTGCCAATTCGAGATATTTTGGCTGTACGAGATTTGGAGTACATGAAACTCATTTATGTGTTTTTGACTAACATTAGTCTTAGATTGTAGTTAGTTTAACCTGTATGTTTATTTTAAGTTTTTTTTTTTTATCTGTGTATGTGTATGTGTTTTTTTTTCTTTTTCAAAACATGTTCAAGTCAAAAGAAAACCATAAATTGTACAGTTATAAATGTTTCAATAATTTAGAATTTAAATTTAATGTGTTAGGTAAACCATACTTCAAATTCGCACCCTCTTTCTCATCCGTAATTTATAATTCCTATTAACCTCGAGACGGCCGCGAGTAATCGGTTTTATCCCCCTAACTTTAGTTTTAAGACAAATGATGTATAAAAACATGAAAATTTGGCTCTGTAAAGTTGATTCGATTGAGCCTGTACAAATAAATGATAATTATATAATAAAAAACCTCTACTTGCTTAATTTGATTCCATTTTCTTAATTAGTTCTCGAGTTATGCAGAAGTTTGTGCTTCATTTGTATTGGAGCTTCTTCTCTCAAAGAAAGAATTTGTATGGGATCCTCTACTTTCAGAAAAGGGAGGAGTCTTGAGTCATCTTAGAAACTGTTATTGCTGCCAAAAACTCTCATATGTCAAATTTAGTTCCTATGACTTGATTAGTACTCGAGTTATACATAATTTGTGCTCATTGTGTTGTAGCCCTCCTTTCAGATAGTCATCAGAGGTTTTCTGCGTCGAAAACCTCTTTGCTGAATTTGGTTCCTTGCTTGATTAGTTCTCGAGATATGCAGAAATTTGTGTTTCATTTGTATTGCTTCTCTCGAAAGAATTTGTATGGGATCCTCTACTTTCAAAAGGGAGGAGTCTTGAGTCATCTTAGAAACTGTTATTGCTGCCAAAAACTCTCATATGTCAAATTTAGTTCCTATGACTTGATTAGTACTCGAGTTATACATAAATTTGTGCTTCATTTGTGTTGTAGCCCCTCCTTTCAGATAGTCATCTTAGAAGGTTTTCTTGCCGTCGAAAACCTCTTTTTGCTGAATTTGGTTCCCTTTGCTTGATTAGTTCTCGAGATATGCAGAAATTTGTGTATCATTTGTATTGGAGCTTCTTCTCTCAAAGAAAGAAGGGTTCTCTAAATATCATTAAAACTTTTTCCGGCCTCAAAAACCGCTCTATACAAAATTTCACGCTGATCGGTTCAGTTTTTATCGAGTCTTTAAGAGTCAGGCAGACGGACAGAAATTCAGATTGTCTGAATTTGACAAAAAGTTTACAATTCGTTAAATTTGTTTGGATTTAAATATTAGAGTTGAAAATAATAATCAGTATCCTTAATTTTTAAATCACTTTAACTTTCGATTCTTTTTTTTAATGCGCTGTTAACCAGTGTTTGATTGGTAACCCAACAAAACATGGAGTTTTGATTGACAGTTGCAGCATAAGAGATTATACAGTCGGGGAAATTCGTTTAAACGCAATGTCATTTTAGCGTTTATTTTCAACATAAAAGATTGAGACGAAAAATCAAATATAGTTTGTCAAAGCCTATCAAAAGTTTCGTATTTGAGAACACAATTTGATTGGAAGTTCATAATGACTTTTGAAAAAAATCAAAAAAAGTTGATTTTTGGGGCGGAAGGGAATTTGTTTAAAGGCACTTGTAGTTTTATTAATAAAATCTAATTCACAGTTCAAAAATCAAGAATAAACAATAGTTAATACTTCGTTTGCTCTCCAGTTTTCTGAACAAAGGGTGATACGGTCAAAATTTGGTCACGGAAAAACGCGTGTTAATCGGTGAAATCGTTTATTTAAAAAATCAAAGTAAATTTCTTTTTCAAGTTCAATTAGTATAAAATTCAGGAAAAATATTCAGTTAGGCCTCCGCTTTTCCAAATCCGAATTGCCGGGCCTTACGCTTGACCCCTGCCATCAGATTTTGTACAGCCACCTTGTCCACCTTCTTCGCCGCAGAAAGCCAGTTTGCCTTGAACTGCTGCTCGTCCTTAGCAGTTTTTTGGTCTTCTTTAGGTTCCGCTTGACAATAGCCCAGTATTTCTTAATTGGGCGGAGCTCTGGCGTGTTGGGAGGGTTCTTGTCCTTGGGAACCACCTGCACGTTGTTGGCGGCGTACCACTCCATGGCCTTTTACCGTAATGGCAAGATGCCAAATCCGGCCAAAACAGTACGGAACAACCGTGTTTCTTCAGGAAAGGCAGCAGACGTTTATTCAAACACTCTTTCACGTAAATTTCTTGGTTGACAGTCCCGGAAGCTATGAAAATGCTGCTTTTCAAGCCACAGGTACAGATGGCTTGCCAAACCAGATATTTCTTTGCGAACTTTGACAGTTTCGTGTGCTTGAAAATATCTGCTACCTTTCCCCTTCCTTTTGCTGTATAAAACTCCTGTCCCGGAAGCTGCTTGTAGTCGGCTTTGACGTAGGTTTCGTCGTCCATTACCACGCAGTCAAACTTCGTCAGCATCCTCGTGTACAGCCTCCGGGATCGCGCTTTTGCCGTCGTATTTTGTTTATCATCGCTATTTGGAGTCACTACCTTCTTGTAAGTCGATAGTCCGGCTCGTTTTTTGACTCGATGCACGGTTGTAGACGATACACCCAGCTTATTTGCGGCATCTCGGAGAGATAGGTTAGGGTTTCGCTTGAAACTACCGGCAACTCTCTTTGTCGTCTCAGCGGCTTCCGGTTTTCGATTTCTCCCCGATCCAGACTTCCTGGCTGTCGACAAACGTTCCCCAAACACTTTAAATACATTTGTAACGGTTGATTTGGCAACTTTTAGCGATTTTGCCAACTTTGCGTGCGAATAGCTCGGATTTTCGCGATGCGCGAGCAAAATTTTGATACGCTGCTCTTCTTGCTTGGACGGCATTTTGACAACTGAAGAGTGAATTCCAAAATCAAAATAGGAGCAACATTCTACACACACACACCTTCAAAATGAAGGGTGTTCAGGTTTTTTAAATGCAAAATTGAAAGAAATACGTCAAGTTGATATTGACCAAATTTTGACCGTATCGCCCTTTAGTTTCGAAAATTCTGATCGACATTGATTTCACCAGTTTCTGCAGAGGTTTATTAGGTATCAGGCTCCAGGCTTCTCTTACGGCTCACTCACAGTGCAGTCTGGGCCATCCAAATTGATTTTTTTCTCGTCAGAAAACATAACATTGTCCCATTCCGTAGTCCACGACATGTATTTTTTTAGCGAAATTCAATCTAGCGTTAATGTGAGCCGGTTGAAGATTGGTTTTTATTTTTGCTTTTTTGTGTAATTTTAGTGGCCACATTCATCTAGAATCTGCCGTGCACGCCTCTTAAAAATGGAAAGCCCCATTTCTTGCTTGATTTGCGCAGCAGAGAAGTTTCCAGAGTCACCTATTTGTATAATTTGGTTCCGGACACGATTGGTAATCTTCGAATTTCCCGTTGTTTTCTTTTTTTACGCCTTACTTCTTGCATTTTTTCAGCATGTTACTGATTGCTGCTTCCGATCTGTGGATTACACGTGCAATTTTGCGATTGCTCTCACCGCGACTTTTGAGTTCTCGAACCAGTATTTGCTCCGACTGGCTTAAATATTTCCTTTACCCATTTTGCCGAAAACAAGCAACAACTACCGCGCAACGCAAGTTAAAACTCGTTTTTATGGCGGACGAGGGCTGTACACTCCCGCTTCGCTTCACTCAATTTTTGAGATTGCATGCTATCACTTTTTCTCTCATGGAAATGTTACTCAATTTTCTTTAAAAAGTGGTTCAGCTAAATTTTTGAGTAGATATACTCTTTACGAAAATTGAGTAACATTTCCTTGAGAAAAAAGAGATAGCATACATTTGTACTCAAAAATTGAGTAAAGTGAAGCGTGAGTGTACTGTGTAAATATGACAGATTCGCAAGATAACAGTAGCATAGGTACGCTCAATGTGGATTTACGGTAGTGTGCGCCTAAACGAATGTCCCCTCTAAAATCACCTTTTTTGGATTTTTTCAGAGATCACAATGAACTTCCGTTCAAATTGTGTTCTCAAAAACGTAACTATTGATAGGCTATAGTAAACTGTATTTGACTTTTTGTTTCGATCTTTTGTATTGGAAATAAACCCAAAAATGACATTGCGTTTAAACGAATTTCCCCCACTGAATAGGTTATAATTTGATATTGAACCAGTTCTTCAAGTTCAATTCACAAAAATGTCGAACTTTGGTAGGTGGGGGCGACCCCGGCGTAGTGGTTAACATCCATATCTTTCATGACAAAGTCGCGTGTTCGAATCTCACCCCCGGACAAGTTACGAAAATACCCAAAAAAGGTATTTGAGTGACTACGATGGGAGATGAATCAGCCCAGGGCTGAAAATATCGATAACAAAGAAAAGAAAAAAAGACTTTGGTAGGTTTCAACTTATCAATTTTTGACGAGTAGTTTTTCTGTCTGCCCCATAGTGCATCGTGGTGACGTTGAAATGAGTAAGCATTGCGATCCACCTCTATTGCGATGGCTGCCGTGTTTTGAAATCATAAGAGCTTCGAATAGGAACTATAACTTTTATGCAGAAAATGATTCATCAATCTTAAGCCAGACATGAATTGGCTTTGAAAAGGAAGACAGCTAATTGTTATCAGCAATATATAGTTTAAAGAGTGAAGCGACAAGTCTGAAAAAATATTTTTTCAAATTGCAAAATAGAGAAAGTGTTCAAAAGATTGAAACCCTCAGTTCAGCATCTTTGTTCGTTTTAACGAAAAATAAGATGATAAAGAAAAAAAATATTCCTAATGACGTTCAATGTTCGTTAACTTTCCGAGCTTTCTACTTCACCACGCAAACAAAACCTTGATAGGCCACGGCTGCTCTACTTTGGTTCAATCAAGATTATTCAATATCACCACAATTTATCAATCCACAATGGATTCAATCTCTAGCCTCTTTGTGAAACGGAAAAAAAATGTTTAAAGAAGAAATCCCTCCCGTTCGCCACCGCCAGCCGCCGTAATTGGAAATCAAGCGGGATCCTGAATGGAGATTGGGTGCGCTTCTCGTCTTGATGTGCAGGGCTTTTGTATTATTTATGCTTACACTTTTTGCAAGATAATGATTACGCGGAATTTTAAATTATTTATTTCTGAAATTTTTGAATTATCTCTGAGGTATTAACAATAGTCCGGTGAGCAAAATGGGCATCAAGAAGCCAGGAAAGGCACTATATACTAGAAAGTACTGCGACTCCAGGTCTGGTCGAGTTGATTTTTCGTTGTGAATTTTGTTGACTATCCCGGACAAAGGCAATTTGTGCTTGCTACACAAAATACAAAACCATGCATTGTTCGTGCACAAAAATTACTCAATGAAAACATTCTAGAGTACTTTAAGAACACTATGTTAGGAGTGGGCAAATAGCTCACTGCAGATGGGTAAGAGATTATAAATTTCAAAACTTACGACGACGAAGCCAAGGCCAAAGAAAAATGAATAAAACGAAATGAGCACACTCAGCTGTAGACATGTTCTATCTAGAGATAATCAGAGCAACCGAAGACGGGAACAGGATGGAAAATCGAAGGATTATAGAAATATATTCATCTTCCAAGGTCTGTTCCAAGGACAAAGGAGACATTCCACGCTAAATGAATAGTCTTTCAAAGTTGTTGTCCTCCAATTTACGTTAAACTTGCCAAACTGGTTTGTCGTTAATAATTCTGCTTGGTCTTATTTATATTACAATCTTTATTTTGGAACATTTTATTGTTTTTTGATTTTTAATATAAAAAAATTTAAAAATGTTTTTTCCGAGATCTCTTACTGATTATTTTATTCTCAAACGTAGTAAAGCACAATCATTTTTTTTTCATTTTTAATACACTTTACTAGATATTTTGTAGGGGATGCTAGTTTTTTATATTTTCCCTTATCCATACTTATAAGCATCTGCGCAGTACCTTCTTCTAGCATTTTTATTAATTTATGTTTTTTCCTACCAAAGCCCAAAGAAGTTCGATAGGCTATTAGATTTATTCATCTTCTTTGGTACAAATAAGATATTCCTTTTGACACACTAAAGTGCATCCTTAGAGTAATGGCAGAAAGCAGGATCAGAAGAAATATTGCAGCCTTGTTATGCTGTTTGAACACGAGAAACAACCTTTATGAAGACACTAGTTTACATAGATTTTATCATACAATGTATCTGTCGTAAGGAATATGCGAGATATTTTTTCATATCCGCATATGGCCTGCCAAAGTATTACTTTCATGCATTTTTTTTCGATGAAAATAGCTGATCCAGAAACATACTTTTCTTTCGGCGCGGTATTAGACTGCGGTCTCGGCAGAGTTTTACAATTAAATTTCATGTAGATTTCACCACCACCAATGAACATCATTTGAATTTTATTTGGATATAAACCACTTGACGTAGTCAAATTGGTTGAATACTGCACGCTGTTTGAATTGGCAGTTAGACGTTAGTGTACAAGCAGTTGCCGGATATTTTTTTTCTATATTATCTTGACAACTAAAGTTGTTTTCGGTGTTTGACAGTCCTAAAGAGCGGTCGCTTCGGTAACTCTTTGTGAGTTCTAATTTCGGCGGAGCTGTGTTAGTGAAAAGTGATTCCATGAAGTGGAAACCCAAAAAGTTTCATATACGTTTGACTTCCAACATTTCAGCATTTTTATTTTTTTAATATTTCATTTTTTAATTTCTATTCAAATAAACCACCCACACTTGTAAGTAGCCCCAATAGCATCCTTACTGTTGGTTTCAATCGGTTCTCAAACTTGATGTTTTAATGTATTCTTGTATTCTACTAAAACAAATCACATACCTTAGGATGTATGCTAGTCTCAAGCATCATCTGTTTGCTGTCTGTGTAATAACAGCTGATCTGTAATGAAAGAGTAGCAACCTCGGCCGGTCAACAATGCTCATGCTCATTATTTTGACAACTAAAGTTGATTTCAATAAGCGCTACATAGAGGACAACATATCTAAACCTTCATTTAATTACAAGAAACATATTTTTCTTATAGCAAAACTTCTTTTCCTGGATACTTGGAAATGGGAGGAAGTACTTTGATATTGCTAACCTCAATTCAATTACTAGAAAAGAGAAGAAAAATAAGTATTTTCCATTAAATTCCAACAAACTTTATCGCTTATCTTGACAGATACGCGACAGATATGCAGACTTCTTCAGTGTCGTGTATTTTTAACTCGACTAATATTGCTTCTAATTTCTAATTTGCAAATGAAAGTATGAGTCTATTAATAATCAATCCAGATGCAATCGTTCGTCTCTCGCTGTGCTTAATAAAATAAGCTTAAAACGACTACATGACTTTGTCTTAACCATTCGTTTTTTTATCTTTTTTTTAAATAATATGCGCTTGTATGGTGTACTGTTTGCAAAACCTTATTCAATTCCTCATAAAAAAAAAATCAACTTCACTCTAGCAACATATACATAACGTAAAAATAGTTTATTCACCCCTACCGACAGATCGTAATTTTTATGTAGAAAAGTGAGGTGTTTTTATGAATGTTGTGCTTATCATTTAGTTATCTAGTTTACATGACATTTTTCTTCCTTTGGAAAACCAAAGAAACGATAGAAGATAATATGCAAAACAAGTTTATCCACCTGAATATAGTGGATTATAATTTAGAGTGTATTACGCGGTAGCTGTCACTTTATCGAATGAAAACATTGCAAACAGCGCACATTCCATCGTTTGTGGCATTTGTATATCAAAGTTTAAGTTATTTCGCTTAAAAATACATAAGAACCCACACATTTTGATAAGTGTCCAAAAATTGACAATAGAACATCATAACCCAAGTAACATTGCCAAAACAATCCAGCTTTATTATGTTTTACTAAAATTCTATGAAAACCACTACACAGATAAAATGAAACACTGAATTTTCTGCGTTATCTAATGCACATAAAGGGAATGCTAGATTTGGCAGATCATAATGGGATATTTCATGTAAATTTAAGCCAGATAACGCCTAAATCTAGCCAGCTGTATGCAAGATTGCAAACAATATCGTTGTTTACGCTGCTTTGGCTTGGAATTACACGAGGGGAAATTTTACGCGCTTGTTAAAATTAGTTATTTTTTTGTTTGTAGAAATCAATTCGGTTTGATTATGGCAGCAAGAGATGCCAATAGATTTCAAATTTTAGTCAGGCTTATTAGAACCTACACAGCTTCTTAACAACGATCTTAAAACCTTGACTTCTAAAATTCCTTTTACTCCTATCAAAGGTATCATTTTGACTTTGTAAACTCATAAAATGCTTTTTTGAAATGCCGTTTTAGGACTCATTCATATTATCTTATTATGGTCAGTTGAAAAAGCATTTTAAAACCATTTTGCTTCCAGTAAATACATTAAACGGCTAATTGGCATTGAGAAAAGCTACCAAGTGACCAGATAGTTTTAGAGTAGCCATTGCTAAGACAAATTGGCTTTTTGGCAAAACTGTGATTTCTTGCAATCGCCATATTGAAATATATGAAATAATTGAAATGTGGAAAAATAAATACACCAAATTTTAAATGTAATACAATTGAACTGTAGATCTGAGACAAATTTCGGTATTCGTTAAGATAACCCTTTTGAATTCCATTAGTTTTCAGAAGATTCTTGATTAATTTATCGAATGTATTTCTTTCAATTTTGTTTTTGTTGTTGTAAACTCGCATAATTTCCGAGGCGCATTAATTTTCTGCACTTATCGTGCTAATATTCACCATAAATTAAATGCGCATATGATTTGGAGCATGATACGCTATATAAAACTGAATGTGTTTCATATATGTTGCAATTAAACATAATTGCCCGCAACACTTGAGCTATTTTTTTTAGCCATTATTTACTGTTGAATGAATCAGAAGAGCAGAGAATCGAACAAAGCAGAAAAACAAAAACCAACCACGATAACGCCGTAAAGTTTGACAGCTGTGGCCATTCGGCCCTATACTGGTTTTGATGACGGCCAATAGGTTTTATGATGGTTCTAAAGTGGTCATAACATCTTTCACTAGAACATTTTCAAAATCTTTATGGTCTTAGAAAGGTTTTATTATTTTGTTTTCACAACCGTCTCTAGAGTGGGCCACTTTGTACACATTTCGGCTTTAAAGATGCATAGAGGAGGTGTTGGTGGACAAAACAGTTTTGAATGTAATTTCATCAACAAAGCCGGGAGGAGTGCTATACGGCTGCAATAGAACTGAAATTGTTACTTGGGAAGTCCTGTAAAGCTATCGTGCAATTGTTGATTTTGTACTGGTTCGTAAAGATACGGTTGCTAAAATTGTTCAAAAGCTCAAAACACCCGGGTCCATCTTATTGAAGACAAGTCCTCAGATTGACAGGGCTATCGTTAAAAAAATAAACAAAACCCAGGCTTATCAACTCTCAACGATGCAAAACAAATCGAAAATGAGTTTTAAATTCATGTGACACTTGAAAAATGCAAAATCGGCTTGATGAACATGGTCTTAAGGGCAGAGTGGCACTTAAAAAGCCCTGGTTATCCTCGAAAAACATTGAAAAACGGCTTAAGTACGCATAAGAGCACATTTCATGGACAACTGATGACTGCAAGAGGATCATATGGTCAGTTGAGACTAAAATAATGCTATTTGGGTCTGATGGTATCACAAAAAAAATGCGGAAGACCGGTGAAAGCTTGAAAAATGAGTGCTCTTAAGGCCGACAAGTCAAACGTGGTGGAGCTAAATTCTTGCAACATCATGAATTGTCCAATAACTCAGCCAGATTTTTCAGTCTATCTAGGTAGGGTCATGATTCGGTGCTCTATGGCATCGTCTGGTGTTGGAAATCTTGAATCCATTAACGGAATAATTTTAAAGGAAGTTTATCTGGACATATTTCAGCGAAAACTTCCAGCAACCGTCCGGAAACTGAAAATGGGCCAAAAATACATATTCCATCAAGATGGGGACCCAAAGCATAAGTCAAAACTTATATCGCAATGGTTCAAAGAACGAAAAAACGACATTTTGGTGCGGCCAGCACAGTCAGCTGACCTTAACCCAATAGAACAGCTGTGGTATATAATTGAAAATTCAAGACCAATATCCAACAAGCATTCAGCAATTACGACAAGTAATTGCAACTGAATGGGACAAAATCTCACCAGAATCTACAGCTAAGCTTGTTGTGGGACAAAATCTCACCAGAATCGACTGCTAAGCTTGTTGAAGAAATGCCTCGAAGATGCCGAGCTGTTATTGAAGCCCAGGTGGTCACACAAAATATTGAAAAATGTTATATTCTATAATTGTTATGTTTGTATTCTCCGTACGTGACGTAGCGATGTGTACGGCAGATAGTGAAAATTGAATAGAAGTATTGAAAATTAAGCGAAGGGCTTGGATATAGCAGTACTCGAACCAAGCCCTTCGCTCAATTTTCAATACTTCTATTCAATTTCCACAACCTGCCGTACACTGACGGAACTGTAAACACTGACTCCTCATATCTTTCATTTCTAGCAAACATTACTGTCCACCTTTGGGGCCTCATGGTGATGAGCAAACATCTCCTTCTACATCAATGTTATATTATTATTTAGATATAAAATGAATAAACTTTTTTTGCGTATTTTTTTACATCGTTTTCTCGTATTTTTTTACATCGTTTCAAAGGAGGAAAATTATCATGTGAATTGGATGGCAAAATTACAACCAATTAAAATTGAATAAATCATTTCAAAAACATTCATATAAACAATTTACTTTTAACCAAATAACAGTGTAGAACACTTGAAATTAAAAAAAAAATCGCCATGAGATGTTGCATTTAAAAAAATAATTAGGGAGTTTCAATAGAAAACTCCCACAATTACATTAAAACCTATGGATAGGCACATGAAGTTGTTTATGTATTAAACTAGCTATTACTTTGTCAAATAAAGTTTAATTTTATATACAAAAATTAGGAAATATTTTCCCCCATTTTTTAGGGTGATAGGCTATGTCCATTTAGAATCCGGAATTATAAAATCATCTGCATCTCGGTAACGGATTGACGTACAATCAAGTTTAATACATCAAAACAAAATTATTCACTGTACTTAAGGGAAAAAATATCAATTTAAATAATTTCTCTTCTTTTCCAATGAAAATTCGCACTTCCTTCTTAATTCCTCCCATCAAACGCTGCACACCTCCGCAGTCAACTTCTTTGGCACATTTGTTCCACATTTTGATCGTCGGAGTCCTGAGCCGTTTTACCCACTTTTCTTAAGCTTCCGCTTTATTACTGCCCACAATCTTTCGATGGCTGAAACTGCGGTCAGTTTTTGTGGATTTATGTTTTTATCAATGAAATCTACTTTATTATCGCGGTACCACAGGATGACTTCCCGGCTGTTGTGACAACTCGCCAAATTTGAACAAAAATCCACGGGACCTTTATGGACTTTAATGCAAGGTAGTACACGGTTTTTGAGGCATTCTTCCTTGAACAGCTTCGAGTCCATCGTCTTATTCGTCACAAACACTTTGGTCTTTGCTCCGCAGCTGCATATCCCTTGCCAAATCATCAGTTTTTTTTTTGGCAAATTTGTCCATAAAAGGAAACTTAAACTTCGCAGCAACATCTCCTCGTGCCGTCGCCTTGTAGAATTTTTGGCCTGAAAGCTGTCCGAGATTCATTTTGACGTAGGTTTCATCGTCGATGAGCTGGCATCCTTGGTACTTCGTCAAAATCTGCTGGTACAATTTCCGAGCTCGAGTTTTGATGACGAAACTTTGCTTTCTGGCTCGATAAGAACAATATCCTGCTCGCAAACGAATTCTTCGAACGGTAATGCGAGCAGCAGCAGCGTACTTTTGTGCGATTTCATTATCTGATAGTCCAGGGTTTGCTCTGACGGTTCTCAACACCTTCTGGTTCAGCTTGCGGTTACCTTGAAGCACTTGATCCACGGTCTTTCGCTCCCTGAAACGTTTGAGCACATCATTCACGGTTGATTTGGCGATTTCTAACGTTTTTGCGCTTTTTATTGCGGCCCACGTTGGATTATCAGCGTGGGTGTGCAAAATTTGTTCTCTCCTCTCGGCTTCCATCTGGAATAACTTTTGACTCACTGCACGAAACACCATGAAATTTATACCACAGAAAGTGAGCGTTTAGGTAGACAAACCGCTGTAAAAGGATTCTTACAGCGGTCATTTTCCGTGCCGCTGCAACACAATGAGTGATTCCGGATTCTAGCTGGACAGAACTTTAATCATCAAATTTAATTCTCAATAAGATGGAGAATAATGCATAAAAAAAAACTTTCCTGAAGAAAGAATAACAAAAAAAAAAAGATAGTTTTTGGGGTCTAACAATTTAGTTCTCATTTTAACGCCTTTGACAACAGTGTGCTGCGCCATAAGTTGTATCCGTCACAGATCCGGTTTCCACCAAAATATTTTACTCCGTACATCTAACTGCAGTTTTCCACATAAATATTTGCTTTAGACAATCTCTTGCAAAGAGTTTACGTACAGATACGGCAATTTTCTTAGAACCCATTTTGCAGTGTAAATAAAAACGACACTTATAGGAAGGTAACACAAGCAGTGATAGTTAAGAAACATATGACAAGCATTTACAGAGTGATGTACACTTAAGGCTAAAACTGCTGTTGAGCACTTTTTTTCTGCCAGTCAAAATATGATACTTGTGCATAGGCTGAAAGTCTCTAAAATAAAAACTTATCAACCAATCATACTTGTGCATACAATTTAACATAACTATGTATTTGTATTCTAATTTACTTGTAGATTCCATCTAACAAGCAGAATGAAGAATGAAGAAAGAACATTCTAAGAAACCTACATAGTTGTCAAATAGATATTAAAGATTTGTATCAGGGGGAAGAAAAGGTTAAGATTTTTTTCAGGTTTAGTGGATTCATCCATCAATTGTGCTTCTCCTCGCTCAGATGCCGTGCTCAACTACAAATAATCAATGGCAGTTGATTCTCGAATTCGACCGACTTTGAAATGTGTGTACTTGGTTGTATTCAATCTGAAAATGTATGATTTTTCGTTTTTGATCGATTCTTGAAACACAAAGCCATTTATCACAATAATTGTTGAGCCAGAGAATCCGAATGAAGATCTTCTGGACACAATTGATCCACTAGTATTTAGCGGACGCGCAAGAAATTCTTTAAGACTAATTACGCTCTTGCAAAAGACCTAATAAAAAGGTACACTTTAATTACACATTGCGATACGTATTCGAAAAAATAAAAATTTAAACCTGAGGCTCGTGTATAGATTACTTTGACGTTGCGCATTCGACATGGAATAGCTCAAGGGCTTACCCTCGATGAAAATGAGACCAATTTATGGCTATGGCTCCAGCCGATTAGTGGGTGGATAAACGGCAGACAGCAATAAATGGATTCTGGTGCTTATGATTTTTCCACTTCAACATTAGCACAATGAAGAAAAATGAATATTTATCGTGTGGTATGATCAAATATTGTAATCTTTTGAAACGGTTTATCGGTGAAAACAAATAGTTTCCGAGTCTTATAAATTCATTGTAATCGTTTAACAACACAGAAAAAAATGATTAATTTTAAGAAGCGCGTAAAATTTGCCCTCGTTTAATTCCAAGCCAAAGGAGATGTAAACAACGCAATTGGTTGTATTCTTTGATAAGCCATACAACAATGTTTGCAATATATCATACAACAGGCTTGATTCAGGCCTTCTCTGGCTTAAATTTACATAAAATATCCCATTATTTTCTGCCAAATCTAGCATTCCCTTTATGTGCATTAGATAACACAGAAAATTCAATGTTTCTTTTTATCTGAGTATCGTGTATGTGATTTCGATTGTTGTTAAATGATTCCTTTTGTTTATCCTTTCGTTTAATCGATAAAACAGAATAGGATCATTTGAACTCATTTTGAAAAGTAATTTATAAGAGAAGTAGAGATATACAACACATATATGAGTTGAATTCACAATTTTCTTTTTCAAAACACATACAGGCTCTTCATCTATTCGCACATGATAAACATACCTACCAGACGAAAAATAAAAACCGAACATAGATTCCCTAGACAGCAGCCAAGCATATGAATGTACCAGTTAAATCATGTTCTTGCCTCGCAGCTGACAGACATCTTCACCATCCTTGTTATCATTCGAACAACCGGCAGTGAAGTGATTGCTCTTTTCTTTTTGTTTAACCATTACGGTTCGATCTGAATGACTGAAAGCATGGATCCAAGATCGAAGCAATAACCCTATTAGAACCACACAGCGGGCAGGAGCAGTCCTTCTGGAAATGTGTTCTAATTATAGAAACGAAATCCGATTTCACCGCAAAAAATATTTGCACATCCTAAAAGCATGCTAGGCGTCAATCGACCCACGAGATAGATGAAAGTAAGCAAAATTAGCATCGGATTCGATTTTCCCTCGCAACGAATGGGCGTCGCCATTTCCCTAAGTCCTATGCCATGTACGTTTATTTACAATAAACTATGTTGCTCAAGTGGCGAACGAAAGAAAGCAGAAGCGAAATATTTACAATGTACCCAATCAGTGCCGCATCTTTGCATTGAAGAATTTTTTTATTCCAATGTCATAACCGTAAGCAGACCCATGATGGATTGGATGTTGACGGGAAATGTTCTTTTTGTTTCTTATTTGTTTCTAGTATTCGAATATTTGTCTTTTGTGTTGCTCACGTTTTCAAAGAAAACGTTAAGGCTCACTGCCGTTGAATGTTTACTACCGAAAATTTAATGTGGATTCAACACATTCCAATGTGGCTTTTATCGGAAAAAATATTTTGATTTGCGGTGGTCAAAAGCAGAATACGTATTGCACAAATATTGACCGAATCTAGAAAGAGAAACTTCAAACGCATATTCCTGCCACAGCTTCCGCTTCTCTGGTGGCATTTTCTGTTGCTAGGTGTTCGTGCTCTTGAAGTTTTTCTGCATGTGAAAACAAATTTTGTCTTGCATAGAAAATGTAGGGTGAGCTCAGTTTAGGTGTAAGAAATCCATCGTTGAAACGGTTCGTTTTCCCTAAGGCTCATGGTTGTTCCGAAGATATGCCACCAGCAAAATGCCTTCAGCGATAAAATATTTCGATTACATTCCAATTTGTTTCCGGCAAGACGGGATGGTATTTTGCTGTATGAACATGGTTCAGTGTAGAAGAAAGATATGATGTGCAAAATTGATTGCGTTTTTCTTTCAGCAATCTATCTACACAAATCCATTCTATGCTTCATATACAGGATAATGATCATGGTATTGACAATGTAGGGCCATTAAGATAGATGGGTCATTATGGCGGCAGCCACGTAGGCCGTATAGATCACTAGTAGCCCTTTCACAAAACCAATGAGACCTCAAACCAAGGAAGAGAATAGAAAATTTTCGACGTAAGACTACGTTTTTCCTTTTCATACTGGGGTACAATTAAAAAAAACTATTGCGACCGTCAAGTTGAACAGTCAGGTTTTGAGCATAAATATCTCGGTCGTTTATTTAAAAAAAAATTAAAAACATTCGCACCAATCGATTGGAAATATTTCTACGAGTCGATTCTAATATTGAAAACTATTGATTTTCAACATCAAACTATTAAAAATTATGCAAATTTAAGGTGATGTCTAATAATTTGGTTTTTTGCACTAATTTTACTCAATGCCAAGTTATTTCCCACCACAGACTTCACATAAAAGTAAGGGATCATATTCAGTTTGAACAAGCGACACGCAAGGACGTGTTTTTCGCTCTCTCGTATTAAAAGTGATATCCCTTGTCCCTTATCGTAAAAATCGATCAACGGTGGCATCCGCTCCCGAATCCGTACTGCAACCGGGCAGCTCCAAGCGGCTGTGCCATGATAACGCCGGTCTTTTGGATCCTAACGCTCGCAAAGCAACACGAGTTCTACACTCACGACGCGCCCGGAAGCAAACCAATGAAGGTGATTCTGCGTGGCCTTCCGAAACTCACTCCGAAGTCAATCTTCGCCGAGCTGCAGGCGGTGGCACTGCAGGCGCAAGAAACATGGAAACTACCGGGACCAACTCTATCTGGTCCATCCTGAGAAGGGATCCGTCACGATGGCGGAAATTATGAAAACACGGGCCCTTTTCAACATTATCGTTGAGTGGGACCGGTGTCGTCCGAGACAGCACGACGTGATGCAGTATGGCAACTGCCTTGCGTTCGGCCACGGAACTCGAAACTGCCACATGAAACCGCGATGCGGCAAGTGTTCCGGAGCCCACAGTACCAACGATTGTGCCCCGATGGAAGATGGTACTCCACAAAAGTGCGCTAATTGTGGCGCAAATCACGAGAGCAGCAATCAAGCCTGCCCCAAACGTGAGGAGTTTTCGGCTATCCAAAAGCAGGCATCCACCAAGTATAGGCCTGGTCAACGCAGTCCGCCACCTCCGATGAACGAGAAGAATTTCCCGTCGCTTCGGTATCAGGTGCCAAACCTATCGCCGATCCCATTAAATCACCGCCATGCAAACCACCCGTCAGCTTCCGTTCATCATAGATTCGCGGCAGCCGCCGCTGCCCCCAACCCAACTCCTCCTCCAGGCTAGGGCAATCCGAGTCGGAGTGCCTCCACGCAACCACCCGTCGAAGGATAGCTCTATGACTCGGAGCAAATGGTCGAGTTCGTTCATGAGCTCTACCGTCAATTACGTTCTTGTCGCTCGAAGGAGGAACAGCTAAAAGCCGCCACATCTGTGACGATGACCTTCATTTTTAAACATTGACCGTAAACGCACCATTAATATTCTCAATTGGAATGCTTGTTCCATCCGGTACAAAATTATTGAGTTCGGTGACTTCCTTAACGGGAAAGACATCGACATCGCCATCGTCACGGATACGCATGCACCTCAAACCCGAATTTAGCGGCTCCATTCCTGGCTATCAGATTGTGCGACTTGATCGTTGCGGCTCTAGTGGAGGAGGAGTTGCGATCGCCCTGCGCTACACATCAACTGCCATGTGCTTCCGAGCTTTCAGCTGCAGTCCATCGAAGCCATCGGAGTCGAGGTCGAAACTACCGTCGGCCCAATCACCATCATCGTGGCCTATTGTCCCAAGCAAGCCAGTATCACCAACGGAACAACAATGGTCCTACGAAACGAAATCCTTAAGCTTACTCGGAGGCAGGGGCAGTTCATCATCGCCGGCGACATGAACGCGAAACACGAAACCTGGGGGAACACCCGGCGCAACCGGAACGGAATAATTCTGCAGAAAGACCAGGAAGAGGGACATTACTCCGTCCTGGGCCCGGAAACTCCCACCCGATTGAGCAGAACCGGGATCCACTCGACAATCGACATCTTCCTCACCAATATGGGGAACAACATCGCCCAGCCGATCATACACCAGGAGCTCAGCTCGGACCACTATCCGGTGGTGGCCGAAGTTGGCTCCTCGGTCAACCGGCATCGAATCACCAGACGAAACTACCATCGCGCCAGTTGGGAGAGGTTCCGACAACACGTTGACGACAACATCGATTTCGACATGCACATTGATTCGGTTGATGACATCGAACGGCAGCTGCCGAGCTTCGAGCAAGTGATCTTCCAGGCCCGGGAGCAACATGTACCGGTGATTGATCAGGTGAGTAACTCTGTACCCATTGATAGACCCACTAAAGATTTAATACAATTGCGAAACGCCATTCGAAGGCGAACTGGTTTACAAACGCTCAAAATTCACTGTAACTGAGTAACGAAAATCATCAAGGCTACAATGGTGGACATTAAGAATAATCTCACCGACAAGATCCGCTCTCTCTCAGATTGTGCTAAGCCGTTCTGGAAGTTGACAAAAAAAAAAAAAAAAAAAAAACTAAGCCAAGGCCCATTCCAATGTTGATCCCAATAGATAGCAATGGCTCTAAGGATCGCTTGATAACTCCTGTAGAGAAGACTGCTGAGGTAAGTCAACACTTCGTCAGCTCCCACAATCTCGGACATAACATCGTCAGTCCACACGAAGCTGCCGTTAGCGCGTTATTACTAACATCCATATAAGCCCCAATGACTTCACAGAGGAGTTGGAGATCTCAGCTGACGAATTGTTGACCTATATCAAAAGCTCAAAGAACATGAAGGCCCCAGGTTTCGATAACATCTTGAACTTGGAGCTCAAGCAATTGAGCCCCCAGTTCTATAACCATCTTTGGCTCCGACTTGGCTACTTCCCCACGAGTTGGAATTCAGCCAAAGTCATCCCCATCCAGAAACCTGGGAATGATCCTCCGTGTCCCAAGAGCTACAGGCCCATCAGCCTTCTCTCGGGATTATCCAAGCTGTTTGAGAAAGCGATCTACCGTCGGTTTCTCTCATCTGCCGACGAGATGAACATCTTGCGCGACGAACATATTGGCTTCCAACGTGGTCGGTCGACAATTAAACAACTTAATCGAGTCATTAACATCCTCAGACGGAACAAGTCTGTTTCGAAATCATCTGCCATGGCACTTCTCGACATCGAGAAGGCCTTTGATAACGTGTGGCATGATGGCTTGGTGTATAAGCTGCATCGATACAATCTTCCCATCTTTCTGGTGAAGATAATTAAAAATTATCTCATGGACAGGACATTCCGTGTTTCGCAGCAAGGTGCAGTTTCCGATACACAGGTGATTTCCACCAGTGTTCCGCAGGGAAGTATACTAGGTCCACTTCTGTTCAACCTATTAACCTCGGACATCCCCCCGCTCCCTGAAAATGGATATCTGTCGTTGTTCCAATGATACCGCAGTCGTCCACAATGGTAGGGTAACAAGAGTGCTTACCGCGAAACTGCAACGAAGCCTGAATGTTCTGTCTGAATACTTCACCGAATGGAAGATCTGCATCAACGCGGCGAAGACCCAGGTCATCCTCTTCCCACACTCAAATTCTCCCAGACTTGTTCCGCCTGAGGATTGTAAAATAAGCCTAAACAACACAACAGTGGAATGGGTCAAATCAGCTGTCTATCTTGGCGTTACCATAGACAGCAGGCTTATTTTCAGGGAGTAGGTTGACAGAACTGTCACAAAGTGTAACGTTCTGTTGAAGCTACTGTACCCATTGATCAACAGAAGGTCTACATTAACCCTGAAAAACAAGCTTGCTGTCTACAAGCAAATTATACTTCCAGTCATCGAGTACGGTATGCCAATCTGGGAGAGTTGCACAAAAACACATCACCTGAAGCTCCAGCGTATTCATAATAAGTTGCTCGGGATGATCCTGAACACCCCTTCCGAGGACAAGAACATCTGAGGTCCACCGTCTGGCCGAGATAAAAATGCTCGACGATCGCTATAGTGAATCCAACAATCGGTACAGGGCACGTTGCCTTACATCGGATCATCAGGTCATTCGGAATCTGGTTCCCCACCCCTAGGATTTTCAAATTGTACAGTGACCGGCATATTTAAAAATCCACCACGTCATGTAAAAGTTAAATAGCTCTAACTTTTTTCTTCGCGGCAAATCCTTTCCTATTATTGGTGATTCCTTTCTTCAACTATTATTTCTTTAAATTGGGTTGTTTTTTCGGCACTTAACTCAAATTCAGTGAATTACTAATAAATACGATTAAAATCAACGAATTCAGGTAGGACAAAAATAAAAATCCACCGTTAGTAAATATTTTGCACGCTGTATCCCATTGGCGTACCCCTCATTTTTGAATGCGTTGACATTTCTATGTTTACATGCATTATAAATCTCTACAAAAACCTGAAAAGTCTACGTGTTGTTTTCAAGTAAAATTAAAAAACATGGGAGGAAAGAAAATCTCGTTGCAAGTTCGTAATTTAATCGTCCGTGACTGCAACAATAACCAGTCTCAGCGGAAAATCGCTGAAAAATATGGAGTAAGTCGTGGTGCTGTTCAGAACATATTTTTGAAGCAACAAATGCATGGAAGCGTTGCTGATCGGGCCGGAAAAGGGCGTAAGCGGAAGTCTGACTCACGAGCCGATGCACGGATAATCCGCGAAATCAAAAAGAAACCATCCATTACGATCCGAGAAGTGAAAGAGAAGCTGGATCTACCGATTTCGGATCGAACAATTCGGCGACGGATTGCTGAACATGGAATGCGGAGCCATTTTGCAAGGAAGAGACCGTTTATCAGCGTGGTAAATAAGAAAAAACGATTAGCATTTGCAAGAAATCACATAAATAAGCCGATAGAATTCTGGAAGCACATTGTATGGTCCGATGAATCAAAGTTCGAGTTATTCAACAAAAACGACGTCTTAGAGTGTGGCGGAAGAGCCATGAGGGACTGCAGGACAGACATCTCCAACCATCGATGAAACACGGTGGAGGCAACATTATGGTGTGGGGTTGTTTTTCGTGGTTTGGCATTGGAAATCTGGCCTTAGTTCATGGTATTATGACTGCAGATGGGTATATTGATATTTTGTGCGAAAATCTCGAGGAGTCGTTGCTAAAGATGGGGTTGGAAAGCAATTACACCTTCCAACAAGATAACGACCCAAAGCACACGGCAAAGAAAACACTTGGTTTCTTCCGTTCTAACCGCATTAAACCTTTGGAATGGCTGCCTCAGAGTCCTGATTTAAACCCGATAGAGAATCTATGGGCAATCTTGGACAATAAGGTCGAGAAAACTGGAGTAACCAACAAACAGACTTATTTTTCAGCGATGGAAAAGGCCTGGAATGATTTGGACCATCAACACCTCAAAAACTTGGTGGAAAGTATGCCGAAACGGCTGCAACTGGTAATCCAAGCAAAGGGTGGTCATATTGATTATTAACTGATGGAAATTATTTGATTTAATTTGTTTTTTCTTTCTCACTTGAAGTGGATTTTTATTTTTGTCATACCTTAGAATACAATGTTTTTGTAATTTGTTATGTATCTTGAATTCTATAATAAATACTACCAATACAATGACGTTAAAAAATACTCTTGATATTTGTCTTTGACACACGTGGGAAAGATTACCAACCATTTAGAAAAAGATATAAGTTTTGTGCAGTTTTTTGCAGTACTCATAGGTGGATTTTTATTTTTGCCGGTCACTGTAGTTTTAATTGTAGATTAAGTAGTTTATCGAATTTTAAAATTAACAATGCCCCAAGGGCTGAACTGTGAAGCTAATTAAAACACAAAGAACTTCAAACAAATAAAACACATAAAGTTAAACAAAGCTGAAAAGCCCATTGGGCTAAAATACTTAAAAATATGTATATTAGAATGTTAGACAAAGAATGGAAATAAAAAACCAATTTAGAAGAGAACATAATGCTTCATCACTTTTAGTTGTTCATCCGTATGCGACAGACGTGTTTTCAATCTTGTTCGGTTGTCCGTTTTATTACGAGTTGTGCTTGGAGCACAGTGCTTTTCCGCGATTTTGTTCGTCCCACGGTTCGACCTTTCTCCAGCACTTGGCCATTTACTCGAGGTGGCAAGGTCCAAGTCGGAACTGCAAAATATTGCGAAGAACCCTCCACGCCCGATAGCTTTTGCAATGACGCTGCAGAACTGCGAGCAGCAATGGCTGCCGCAAACAAACAAGCCGTCGGCACCAAGCGACTGTGAACCTCAGTACCAGACAACTGGCAAAGAATAAATTGGCTGCGTGGCCGGTACAACACGTGCCGAAAAGAGAAAATTCTCCCGCTTTTCACCACCTCGAAGGATGTTGCGGTGCTTCGGAATTAGCTTGCTGCGGCATAAATCCACCCGCTGTTCAGCATGGGCACGAAAGTAATGTGCTCTACGGAGGACGATTTCCGAGCCGTAAGAAATTTCCTGGCAACGGAAAAATTAGAGTTCTTCACTCACGATGCTCCCGGCAGCAAGCCGCCAAAGGTGGTACTCCGTGGTCTCCCGGATTACGACCCGGAGGAAATAATTTCTGAGCTTAAATCGGAAAAATTAAAACAGATCAAAGTAATTCCATTCGGGCGCAAGGGATCCGAAAACTATCGGTACAAGTTGTACTTGGTCCATCTGGAGAAATACTCCACCCGTCTGGACGATCTCCAGAAAATCAAGGCCCTCTTCAACATCATTGCTTAATGGGAGCGCTGCCGTCCGCTCAAGAACGACGTAACTTGTGTGGAAACTGCCTATCCTTCCCTCTTTTTACCAGGAACTCCCATATGTAGTCTCGTTATGGTAAATGTACCGGAGCACATGTGACAGCTGAGTGCACTCAAATGGATGATGGTTCTGAACCGAAATGCGCCTGTGGTGCCAACCACAAAGGAAGTAACGGATCTTGCGCAAAGCGATCGGAATACATTGAAATCCGCAAACAATCAACAACCAAAACGAGCAAAACATTACAGCGACGACCGCCCCTAAATTTACCGCCTCTCGAAGCAAACCTCGACAGCGAAACCGCAAACCGACCACCATAGTCCAACACCGACTTGTAGCCGCTTTGACAGCCCCACCAGTACAACATGTCCCTCCTCCAGTGTGGCGAAACCAGGCAACAAGTAATCCGGCTACCCATCAGTCTGATGATGACCTCTACACGCCGGAACAAATGATGAAACTCATCCAGAACCTGCATCAACAACTGCGCCGTTGTCGTTCCAAGGAGTAACAAATCAACGCTGCCAGCATGGTGCTGATGAACTTCATCAACAGGTATGGACCGTGAAGCCACCATCAAGATCCTGAATTGGAATTCTTGTTCCGTTCCGAGCAAAAATCTCGAGTTAACCGATTTCCTCAACGAGAAGGAAATCGACATCGCCATCATCACCGAAACGCACCTCAAGTCAGAGGTTAATCGATCGGACCAATTCAAGAGGAGGGGGTGTTGCCATTGCTTTGCGATACAACATCAACCAATCGGACCAATAGTCATCATTACGGCCTACTGCCCCAAACAAGCCCGAAGACATCGACCGATAGCTGCGTAACATCGACGAAGCAATCGCTCGGGCCTGAGAAAAGCAAGTTTCTTCAGTAAACCAGGTGAGTGATTCTCTGAACCTTGACAGGACGACCAAGTACATTATCGGAATCCGCAACTCGATCCGAGGACAATTTCAACGTTCCGGTCTACCTCACCTTAAAATCAATTCGAACCGCCTTACTAAACTTATCCAAACCAGGATGACGAATCTCAGAAATCGGCAATCGGCTCTCCCAGATTGCGCAGAATCCTTTTGGAAATTGACCAAAATCCTAAAAAATAAGCCAAGACCAATTCCGCTCGACCAGAATTCGGGTCCATCTCTACTTACCACCCTTGTTGAAAAAGCCAACGCACTAGGTCAACATTTTGTAAACTTTCACAACCTTGGCCAATCTATTATGAGCCCACTTGAGTCTACGGTTGCCGAAACACCCATAGTTGTCCCTGGCGATTGTAGTATATCAGCTGATGAGGTGATAGCTGCCATCCAGCAAACTAAGATCATGATAGCCACAGGTGTCGACGGAGTCATCAACCTCGAGTTGAAAAACTTGAGTGTTGATTTATTCCGACACCTTGCAGCGGTTTTCTACAGATGTTGGGAGCTTGGCTACTTTCCATCTAGTAGGAAAATAGCTCAAGTTATCCCTATTAGCTGCCTGGCAAAGATCATACCAGCGCTAAAAGCTATCGCCCCATCAGGTTTTTGTCCTCCATCTCGAAGCTGTTTGAAAAGCTGATCCATAGCCGTTTACTGGATTTTGTAAACCAGAATAACATCTTTCTTAAGGAATAATTTGGGTTCAGGAAAGGTCACTCTACCATCCACCAACTGAGGCGAGTTTCTAACATCCTTAAATGGAACAGGTCCGTTGGAAAGACATCTGCCATGGCATTGTTGGACGTCCAAAAAGGCGTTCGACAATGTCTTGCATGTCTGGTGTTTAAATTGCATCGATACAACTTCCCTATCTATCCTGTGAGGATCATCAAGAACTATCTATTGGACAGATCATTCAGGATCTTCCAAAACACTTTCCATTCTGAAACGTTTAACTTTGATGCTGGTGTTTCCCAAGGTAGCCTCTTAGGCCCTATCCTGTCAACATCTTTACGTCAGATGTTCCTCCCCTGCCGGGTGTTGGTATTTTGTCGATGTTTGCGGACGACACTTCCATCATCTACAAGGGTTGAGCGGTTCGTGCGCTGATTAGAATACTTAAAGCTGTTCAGAGCGGCAATAAGCCAGTATTGAGGCGAGGAGCCATTGGCCTTGGAGTTAGTTGATGGCTCTATCGCCTTTGGCTAGGCAGCCATTGGTTTTGCAGTCGGTTAACCAAGTCAGTGGCGAACCGTTGCAAATAGAAACGAAATAAGTGTTATCTAGCTTTCAGTAAGGCGGTTGAGTGGTATGAACGGTATTGGCGAGCCTTTATCGCGGTATCATCGTTAGTGTGTGTAGAAAATGCATTAACTAGTAACATTAGCATGACCAGTCACTAGTAATCTTGTCAATCAAATTCTTGTCAATTGGAAGCCAGTGATGGCTTTCCATTCACCGCGTACCTTAAATCTTTTGCATAATTTCAAGCACTCAATATTATTCCGCCCATTACGAAATATTGAAACAATTCTTTATAATTTCAAAACTTTCTATTTGATAATAGGGTAAGGGGATGTAATGTTTGCCTAGCTAATTCATTGCCTACTAGGTTGCCTGAAAAGTCCCTTTAATATCTAACACGAAAACATTTTTTTTGCCAAATTCGGTTTCATTTCTCAACATACTCTCTTTTCAGGTCGACACAGCGAGTCAAGCGATTTTCTAATTTTTTATCCCATCCGAATAGTATTCCGTCGGAAGTCTTTCGAAATAGCTATCGGTTACAGCTATGTGCTCATCATTTGAGCAAAATCGCTTACCGGTGAGCCATCTCTTCAGGTTTGGGAACAAATAGAAATCCCTGGGGGCCAAGTCTGGTGAATACGGTGGATGGGGAACCAATTGATACCGAATTTCATTCAATTTCGTCTAAGCAATTGAGGATGAATGAGCAGGCGCATTTTCGTCATGATAGAGCACAGCTTTTCTTTGCAAATGCGGTCGTTTTTTCTGGACTTCATCCTTCGAACGATCCAATAACGCTGCATAGTATGCGCCTGTTTTGGCTTTACCTTTTTCAAGATAGTCGATGAATATTACACCTTGCGCATCCCAAAAAACGGAGGTGATAACCTTTACCGCCGATTGTTGCGTTTTCGGGCGCTTCGAAGCACTTTCGTCCGGTGAAACCAACTGATTGGCCTGCTGCAATGACGACGGTGTGTAGAAATGGCGTTATGCGGCGAATAAAATGGACAAGGAGACTGTACAAAATCTTATGGCAGGTGTTAAACGAAAGACCCCGCTATTCGCATTCGGTAAAAAGGAAACTTAGCTGAATATTTATCCTGTATTTTGTATTAACTGAACTTGAACAAGAAAGAGAATTTGACTTATAAATTAAAACTTTGATCGACTCAAACACATTACTGTACGACCGAATTTTGGTCGGAACACCCTTTAGTTTTTGAATTAAATTTTTTGGACGAAGAACTGTTATTTGGTGGGCTTGTCGTATATAATCCTCTTCTAACAAAATGTTGAAAAAACTTCCAATCTTTTCAAATGCATAACGTGAGTCTGGTGGGATCAAGACTTACAACGATGCAAACGTGAAGCTGAAAATAGCATAAATTTTTTTGTGGAAAGATGTAATAATAGAAAATGATAATAACAATTACATTGTAACATCTGCGTGTCTGCTTATCCTGCTGCAATTAAAGACATATTTTCATTATCATAGCCCCGAGGGAAGAAAATAATTTAAAATAACTATACAATAATAAGGGATTCCATCGATGATCTGAAATTATATACTGTATAAAGAAAACTTCCATTTTTCGTGGTAGGGTAAGATTTCAGCATGCTACCGTCGTGATACCTACATCGCCTAGGTGCGGCTTCCACCTAATGTATAAGGCATGTACTCGAAATCATCGATGTCATCGAAACGGAAGAAAATCACCGGAGAATTTTGCGCGCCGTCATGGAAAATCTAACTGCGATCATGAGATGGATCGAAAGACAACTGGGAATCACCCATACAACTGTGTCTCGGGTGGTAAAATCGTTTAAGGAGTCCCAGATGGCCGAGCGGTGGGCTGGAAGTGGAAGAAAATTGAAGACAACTGACTCTGCGAAGGCCCGGAAGGTGTTGGGTTATTTTACGTGTAATCCGAACCTTTCGATTCGCGACGTGGCTCTGAAGGCAAAGTGTTCCGTCTGGTTCGTTCAGCAAACCATGAAACGAGCTGGGCTACGTGTATTCAAGGTCCGCAAGGCACTGAACCGGCGTGATCAACAAAACACGGCGGCCAAATCCCGTGCAAGGAAGCTGTGTTTAACGAAACCGATGTGTATGGTTATGGATGACGAAACCTACATCAAGGCAGACGCAAAGCACATACCGGGGCTGGAGTTCTACGTTGCCAAATCACGGTTTGATGTTCCGGAAGACATAAAGAAGAAGAAAGTGGACAAATTCGCCAAAAACTACTTGCTCTGGCAGGCCATATGCCAATGCGGTAAAAAGAGTAAACCGTACATCACAACGGGTACCATCAACAGCCAAATTGACCGCTCCGAGTGCTTCCAGAAGCATCTGTTACCCTTCCTGCGGTCCCACGGAGGTGAGACATTATTTTGGCCGGAACTGGCATCATATCATTACGTGCGATCAACGTTGGATTGGTACAGAGACAATTACTTTGTTTTTGTACCAAAAACCGCCAACCCCCAAATTCACCAGAGATTCGTCCGGTGGAAAGATTTTGGACCATAATGAAGACCAAAGTTCAAAAATTGTCCACGATGCTTAAGAACGAGCTGGAGAATGAAGTAAGAATGGATGAAAATGACCAAAAAGATTGGTTTTTCCATTGCACAGGGAAAGGTATGGGCTTTCAGCGATGGAAAGAAAATTGAATAAAGTAATTATGCCGAAAAATAATCCATTTGTATTAGTTCATTTCCTGAAAGTTTCAAGAAAATCCGACTTAAAATAAATTTTTGGCGAACACTTTTGCCTGGTGAAATTTTTTCGAGTACAGGCCTTATTTAAGGCATAGTTATGTTGAACGGGATTTTTTGTTATCTCTTATATAATTTAGCAGTGCGAAAACTAACATTTATATTGTGAAATTTTAAAAAAATTCCAGATCGATGGTACCAATTCCAAACAAAAAGGCATGTGAGCCTTCGATCAGATGGAGCATCGGTAATGATGGGCTCTGACAGATACGTACAAAAGCTGCTGAAACGTGACTCTTTATGCAGGCTACGTGTACGAAAAGCTGAAATCTTACCTGGAACAGTTGATCCGTTACGAAGCGATCCAAGGAATTCCAGATGATACAAAGTATCTTGGAATTGAAGCCTTCAAAAGTTCTGCAGCCATCTGCCACCAGACTGCTGTAGGAATTCTTGAACATGTGCAATCAGTCTCACTAATGGTTCTCCTTGCAAATATTTGTGTGGATGATTATCTCAGACACGTGACCGATTTCGGTGTTTCTAATTTAGAGAAACATCTTCGTAAGAAGTCGGAAATATATATCGGAATAGCAGCAGGAGAAATGTTTAGATCCGGAATTCTCGGTGATTCCAGAAAGGAGATTTTTTATTCGATTAGCTTTGCTTCCCATACGGAGTTGATTAAACAGATTATTAAGCACTATGATCGAAACGAATCCAGACTACTGCATGAAGCATTCACCCCGAAATGCTATACACTTTGATGGAGTTCTACTCGATTATAATACTGTATCAGCTTTTCTCTGCAAGCGATGAGTAACAGGCCATCGACACAGCATGAAATTGGCACCATTCGATTCCTGAGAGTTTTCAGATAAGATATGTCCCTTTTCAAGCGAAAACTACAGCGGCAATTGTAGTTATCGGAGTAAAAACTGAACGAACACACCGAATTAGGGTTAAATGGGGCAAAATGAGCCACTTCCAATGCTCTGCATTGAAATTAGTGGCAATCGATTTATTGGCGTTTTTTCCTATAGAAAAACATCAGTTCATGTACAAATACCAGCGGATTTGAAATAAGACCGATTACAGCTTCGATTATGCCCACTGTGCGTTGATAGGCAGCCATCATGCAGTGGTGTACTAGGCAGTGGGTTGCTAGCCAGTGGGTGAAAAATACTCATGTTGGTGTGTCAACTTTGACGCTAGCTGCAGTCCAAACTACTTGATAGTCATAGTTCAGATTTTTTCCAAATTTTTTTGTATTGTTTTAAGCTATGGTAATATGCAACCTAATTTTTTCACAAAAATACGGGTTTTTAAATTGGTGTGTCCAAAAACGACTTTTTTCACATATGTTTTGAAAACTTCAAATTTATAAATCTTATTATCATAGAATTTTGGTCAATAAGGTCTATATCTTTATAGTGTTGTCAAATTTTCATCCAAAAATATTTATAATTGACAAAATTACAGAAGGTTGAACATGGTGCTTTTTGGAAGCAAAATTTTGCTCGGCTTTTTTTGCTACTGGGTGTAGATACTCAGAGTTGCCTTTTCAACAATCGAAGTTGGCTCAGCAAAAAAGCTACAATCCTAAGACGCCAAGGACCTAGTGTTCAAATCCCACGCTTGGCGACGTTATAATTTTGTATGAGGACTTGTTGAGCTTGTAACGTCATGCACTTACCACACTTACATCGATAACCTTTTTTTGTCATTTGATTGACAGTACTATAAACTTGCTCAATACAAGCTTTGTTGCTTGGGATGTTCGTATTGCTGCTGAGCATCATTCTTCTCAATAGGACAGGAATCCAAATACAAAAAATTACGAAATAAAAAAATATAATTTGATTGAAAAATAAGATTTCCCCGCGTTCTTGTTTGAGCAAATTTTGATGGAACACCCTTTCGGTCGATCATTACATTTCTGACCGTTTTGTGATAGTAATTGTAATGGCCTTCAAATTTAAGAAAAAACGTTTAACTTAAAATAACTACTTTTGAACTTCTTATTCGTTCACTTCCATTTAACGGAAACTGAAGTTTTGTCGCATTTTAAACTATGCTCACAACACTGGTTTAACAAATGTTGTCCCTTTGTACTATTATTCCACTTTCCATTCAAGAGAAAAATCTTTTGAGTTCATTCAAGAAATTTTGCACATCTGAAGATTTCCCATCAGAAAAAGAAGAGTTGATTTCAGCAAAGGAACGTCCACAAAACAAGCCAAACTCCGTCACAAAACCACCCGACCCAATTATCGTTTGTTAAGCGGAAAACTTGCACAAACTGCACTCTGTCAGCTGCCTTCTGGGAGAAAAAGTTCCTCTTCAGTGGTTTCAATACATTTTTTTTATCTTTTTGTAATCAGGCTTTGTGAGGGGCCGCTGCTGAGCTCAGAATCTTTCAGCTGATGGAGCTCTACGAATAATTTTTTTTTTCGTTAATTTATTCCACTCATCAAGATTTTTTTTTTCGCAGTTTCTTTAGCGAAGAAATTGATCATACCAAACTTTTGAACCTAAGTCCTTTAGTAGTCGAAGTTTTGTTTTGAAAAAGTTGGAATATGCATGGATTGATTTACTTTGTTGTCACTAAATTGCATAGTTTGGGACTAATTTGAATTGGTTCGTTGCTTCAAGAGAGCTTTTTGTGCGAATTGTAAAATTTATTTCTCAAGCATATATACAAACATAAGTATGTAATTAAACATATCATTTGCTCTCGATTTTGAACTTTCTTATACTCTGTGAAGGTCTACAACTATTTCTTTTTTGATGTCATCCTGGAAGGTCTACATTTCATTCATTCAAAGTTGGAAAACTTTCACGACATACACGTTTATCACGAATTACATTGTTTGAAAATAAATCTCTTGAAACCATAACCAATGATCACAGCAATTTCACCAACTTTTTATTATGTTTTATCATTTCATCCCTTTCACATTTTCACTTTTTGTTTTCTTCCACGGTGGAGAGGTTAACTTGACTAATTTATTCGAATCCAAGCACCAACAGCAGACGATTGTTGTGGAATTCCACAACTAATTAAATATCCTTATATTAGTGCCTGTGTTTACTTTTGACCATTGCTATGGAATTCGCTCTTCTTCTTATTCGTACGTGCTGGATTTCTTCTATCGACCAGGAAACGGAAGCAACCACTTCATTTCTATCCGGTTTGACTAACAAGCACAACCTCCACCATAGCAGACTTTTTTCCAACGGTGTAGCATTGCGAAACACATCCCGGTACAAATCTATTTTTAAACGCTTTGCATCCAACACAGTATCGACCACGTGCACACCCACCTCACTGACTGGTTCACGCTCCTACGCACTAATGGGACGCCTTTTCACCGGTCGAAAACATATGCGTTTAATTAGATGCCCAGATATTGGATGACCTGCGTCCCTTGCACTGCCGTCAATCGATATTATGTTACCGGATATCACTACCAAAAATAGGTAGACAATACAGTCATTCTCATTGTATAGCCGTCAACGATCCTGATTGTGGCTATGTTACTTTTGAAAAAACAAAAAACAAAAAAAACTCCTGTAACTAGGTAGCTGGGATAAATCTGAACCGTTAACACGCCATCACTTTGCACCACAACCACACGAAACCACACGTACCGAGCGATGCAACCAATGTTGCTTTTTCTTCCTAACTTTGCAAACGATTCTTTCGCTGGTCTACGCCATCGGAATGGTAAAAGCCAACCGAGAATTCATAACAAGAGAAAATGCGAAGGCTCGCCCTCGAAAATCCCCTCTGGAGCACGTGTTTCCTCGATCGGGACTAAACTAGCCTAGTGCTGCGAATGATGGTTAGACCTTCACTCCTAGAATTGCCACAACAAACCCCAGTCCCGTCTCCAACGCTTCCAAATGCTGATTCCTCCGCATGTCGTAACTCTTGGCTAACTACCACTGCAGCAGCTGTAGGACGCTTTCAACAGGGGCGTGTTGAGGTTTGGGAGTCCGTACGCCATCACAATTTTGTGTTAACCTTGCTCCAACCACGCTCCACGGCACAAACACAACCGGAAAACGGCCCCCTCCCTCATTGAAAATATCCTTAGAAGGATGTCTGCAAGCATTAATTCAGTGTGGTGGTCGTTAGTACAAGAAGAAATTCAACATCTCCCCAAAATAATCTCGCGTCACATCGTTTCGGAGGCAGAGTAATTCGCTCGTGAGAAAGAAGAAGTTACATACAATGACTTTGGTGAGAGTGATTCCGGAGACCATGAGAGTATTACGTTACAGAGCAATTCCCGAACAATAACAACGGAACCTACGTGTATTGGAAACAACGAAAGCTTCAGGTAACATTGTGCGAATTTTAGAGAGAAAGCTGCCACTTAGTGGCGAGGAAAAGCTGGAAGGGAAAAAGGGAAAAGCTTGCCGGTATTGAACCGGCGTTTGAAATCGTTGGATGTGTGAGTGTTTCAAGTGGATAGGGTCACCATATGCTGAATTTTGCATCAGTTACAGAGATGGTTTGACCAATGTGAAGGGTAAGAAAGTGTATTAAGGCTCCCTTGAGGACATACACGATGGAATCCCCTTATGGCAGGAGCGATGGCTTCCTCATCCACACATGCACACTTAGGGTTTGCTCAACAAAATATGCCAAATTAATCCACTTACCTGCAGTGAATCATTGCCATACTGCTAATAGGACAGCAGAACACAATATTTAATAAGTTCACACTGTTTATTTCACTGAAAACACTCTGAATTGATCAGCTAGTGCTCATTTCCATAGAGCAGGTAATTTTTCGTCGTCTTTGTTTACCTCTTTAAAGCCAGGATCTGCCTATTATTTTCTCACAAAAAAAACTGTATTTCCACTTCCCGTAGCCACCTGAACACTATTTACTTTCACTTAGAGATCAATTATCTTCGCGCTCTTGAAAACAGTGGACGAAAAAACTGTTAAATTAACGAGAATGGTGCAAAAATTGTGCACCTGGTCTTAAAATTACGCGTTTTGCTTTTTTCTAACTCACACTCAGCTGTTCGTAGCTTTGCAGAGCGCAGTGCTGTCAGCAACTGTTTGCGCAAGTGTGCGGTATTGATAAAAGTTTTGATAAACGACTTATACTAATTGAACTTCATTCAAATTTCAATGCGAAAAATTTGTGAGTCTTCTTGATAAAATGATGCATGAATGTAGTCATTCTGTTTAGTCGAACGAGAGTTATAAGCGTTCAAAAACCTTTCACTTTTGCGTAACGCTCTCATTTTTCAAAATTTTGAAACGGCAGCCGGTATAGAAAAGAGAAACGTAGTCCTACGTTAAAATAATTTCAGCTTGACTTCAGCTGTTGCAAATCAATGCAATGATAATCTCAATAAATTGCTCGAGTTGGGAAGAATTTTAACGATCAAAGAAAGCTGAGTATTGGTATCAAAACGAATCTAAGTAGATTCTATTCATGCTAACTAAAAAGTTCTCGCAATCCGAGAAAAATCACAAAAACATCCTGTGGAATCTTAACCTATTGCTCTATTGCTCAACCTTTTGCTATGACAATGGGTCGTAAAAATCAACAGTGGTGACATACGCTCCCGAAACCTTACCGAAACCGAGCAGCTTCAAGCGGTTGCGGAATGACGACAATGGTCCATCGGAATACAGCCTATAACCACTCACGAACCCTTAGTGGCACTAATTCACAACTTAGCAGTAGGGGAGAACAGCACAAAATGCACTAGTGGGGTAGAATGGCCTACTCAACAAATATGCTTAAATCTTCAAAATTATAGCTTTAATGGAATGATACTTTCCAATTTTTAAATAAAATAGCAAAAACCATAATTTTTAGGTACAATAAGGCACAAACACACCAAATTAAGATTAAAATTGAAGAATTCATCATCACTGTACTTCACATCTTAATAAAAGTGTTGTTAAATAAGCTTTTACCATGCGTTAATACCCATGGTTTATAATAAATATAAACCTACCGTTAGGCATACATAACTTACTTCTGTAAAAATTCTATCCAATAGTAAGTAATTCGAACCTAATGGTAGGTATACATAATTACACAGATAAAAAGAAACATTTAATTTTCGGCGTTATCTAATGCAATGCTAAAGGGAATGCTAGATTTTGCAGAAATCAATGGGATATATCATGTAAATTTAAGCCAGTTAACTCCTGAATCTAGCTTGTTGTATGAAAGATTACAAACATTGTTGTATGGCGCATGAAAGGTTGCAAACAATTTCGTTGTTTAAGCCTCCGTTGGTTTACAACTAAGCAACCGGAAATTTTACGCGCTTGTTGATATCAATTATTTTTTTCTGTGTATACTCAACTTTGGCTTCACACGCTTAACTGCTGTGTTGGGTACTTTTTTTCTAAGCGTGTATATCATGAGAAGTTGGCAACATACCGCAACGTTTTGCTATTTCTATTCTATGTATACATATTGGCTACATTGATAAAAAAAAAACAGTGATAATAAAGTAAACGATAACTTATAATACTCATTTTTTGCAGCATGATGTGAAGCGTTTTCCTGTCATATTGATGTGTCCCATTTATGATTTTTTGCAATATAATCAACAAATTATATCTATTTGTTACTACACATATATCCAATGTGTACACATAACCGCTGTTTGGCCACAAAAACATTTTATTTTCTGCATAATCATCATATGTGTTTCTCAGAATGTATGAATAAATGAATATTATATAGAATTTTACATGGATTTTCGCCAATAAATATGTGTGGATTATTTGCCGTGTTCTTGACTACTAAAACAGAGCTAAGAGGATGCGGCGATGTGTTGCAACCTCCTCATATCACAACTCTTATGAGTAACTTTCCATAGCCGTGTTATAAACGTTTACAAACGGTGCATTGTATCTCAATATTGTAGGGCATCATATCCCAGTGTTGTGGTGCATTTTACCCCAATTTTAAGGTGCATATTGAGCGATTCCACGAACAAGTGGGAAATTTTTCCAGTTTTTATTTTTTGTATTTTTTGATTTGTATGAAACCTTGCATACAAGTTTTTGGGGAAGAAAAACGCCGTTTTGCATACTTGGTTCGCCATTTTGAATCTAGCCTTACTTATGAGAAGGGCCTATGAAAAATGCACATGATATCTTCAAAAAATTGTATCTCGGAAAAGAGTTGTCCGATTGGTTTAATGTCTTCGGTGAAGTTTTAGACAATTGTTGGTGCTATATGGAGAAAATATGCACGGTAAAAAAAAAGTTTGGTTTTTGTGTTTTGAACTAAAATATAGATTTTCCCTTAAAAGTTACATGTCAATATTTTTTTAATTATTTTTATGTTATAGCTGACTTAAAATGCTATCTAGTGCACAGTGAGTTGTTTTGGAAAAAAATAGGTTTCAATGAAAAAAAAAAATTTCAAAAAAATACAATTTTCAAAAGAGCTATTAAAAAAAGCCAAAAAAGTTTGTCACCCTAATTTTATGAAAGTACATCAAATTTTCAAGCAAAAAGTACTGCGGTAACGTTTTTCTAAGATGCACCGTTTAGAAGATATTACTGATTTAATATTGATTTTTTTGATAACTTAATAAGTTTTGGCCCTTTTTGGATGTACTCCGTGTATTTTTAGTTTTAAAAGTATTTTTTTCGGAAAGATTGGAAAATTTTGAGTTAAAATGACACTGACAGCTTAAAGATTCGAGGGAAATTCTCTGCCTTAAAAGTATTTTGAAAAACAAGTTACAAAATCCCACTATCAGGAACAATGATTTCTTCAAGTGATTTTTGGTGCGTTGTGCTGAAAACGTGCTAACAAGTATTAGATACAGGTAATTAGATACCAGTTAGCTGTACTACGTACAGTTGGTGATTGTAAACATGGTCTTTGTTGGAACTAGTCCACCATGGCCACGCTGGCCATAACGAGGCCGTCGATGACCGTTTCTTAATAATAAACAAAAAGAACGCAGTCTTAGTCACCTTCCATCAAAAAGACGGCTGCCGACTGATACCTCAATCAACAACTGCCGCACTCTTTATTCATTCCAGGTATATACAATTTACAATCTTCTTCAATAACAATATACATATGCCAGCAAATCTACCTCGCTCCAACTCTCCAAACTCGTACCTGAAGGTTCGACGATACCTGAGCGTTCAACTCTACCTATCTTCCAACAGTCTTTACCCAGTATTCTATGATTTCTACCCGTGAGCTGAATAATAATGTCTGACTCGGTTCTGAATTAATCCAGTATCTACCAAACAGTAAATGCAGAAAGGTTGCTAGTAGCATAGTGATTATAGTAATTTCAGCTCATAATCCTGTGTTTTTGAACGAGATCTAGTGTTGTTTGATAACATAATAATTGTAAAGGAAAGTGTAACACGTTTTGGTGCAAAGGTAAGTTTTAAACACACATTTTAATTATATGTTTTGTGATATTTTCGTACAAAACTAACAATTGGAAAATATTGTCTATGTTACAGATTACAAAATGAGTAAAATAAAATGTATTCGCCCATTCAAAGACATTCAGTGTTCGAAAGAGCTGCGATATCTCACGGATGGTATCATCCAAAAACTAAAATCAATTGGATTTTCCAAGGTATCCACACTCAACACCAAGGATTTGCGTATTTGTTCGTCTTGCCGTCTACATATTGATTCAAGAGCTCACATCACCCAAAACGAAGAACAAAGCGTAGCCGGCGGCTCAAGGATGCCAACTGTTCAGACCATACCTGATGTACCTGATTCGCAAAGCTATGAAAGTTTGGTCACGATACCATCAGCGTCAACGCTAAGCACAAATCAATCAAATGAAGACTTCACGATGCCTGTAGACGTCGAAATATTCAACCGAGGAATAGCAGCTGTTCGTGTTTCGCCTATAGATTTAGGTAAGGTTAAAAATGTTCACTATCCTGAAAAAAAGTGCGCTGAAATCGTCGAAGGTGTACGAAGAAATCTTTTTAAATTAGACGCGAAAACAGAAAAAGCAAACGAGTTTGATGAAGTCATAGAAAATATGAAAATGAAATTTTTAAATTCAGCCACAAGGCAAGAAAAACTATTAATTTTATCATTGTTGGTCAGTACAAAATATTGTAGACGAATTTGAAACGAGTAGAAATATGGCATCAGATGCAAGAAAGGAAAGAGATAATGTATTTGATTCATCTCAAGGTTCAAGCTCTGGAAAAGCTTTGAGTAATGAAACAAAAGAACTGGTTTTGAATTTTTTTGAGGACGATGATATAAGCCGTGCAATGCCAGGCCAAAGAGATTTTGTTAGCGTAAAGACAGGAAATAAGAGATTAGCTGTTCAGAAAAGATTGTTAATGATGACATTGAGAGAAGCTTTTAATCGCTTTAATGAAATGTACGTCAATGTAAAAATAGGGTTTTCATCATTTGCAAGCCTCCGGCCAAGGCAATGTAAACTATTGACTATCACAGGAACACATAATGTTTGCGTTTGCACTACGCATGAAAATGTCAATTTAATTCTACATAGCTTAAAAAATACAATGTCTTGAATGATCTAAAAACATTAACGAATAGATTACTTTGCGAAAATAAGACAACTCATTGCCATCTACGAAGATGTAAAAACTGCCCAGATACCTCAGTTTTAGAAGACAGTTTATTGAAACAACTGGAAGAAAACTTTGTTGAAAAGCTTTCATTCGAACAATGGGTTACCACTGACAGATGTGATTTAGAAACTATTGTAAAGCAAACCGATGAGTTTGTTTCATTTTTCAGCTCAAAATTAGAAAGTTTGATTCCGCATGATTTTGTAAAAACCGAACAATCCAAAGAACGCGAACACCCGATAAAGACTGCAAGAGAGTTGTTTAATTGGGCAAACAAACGAAAAGAAGAAGAACTTACAAAGTTGTCATTTTGTTATTCCACTACAGAAGAATACGAAAATATGTCTTTGCAGCTAAATAATCAATATAATAATGCAAAAACAATTCAAGGAACTCAAAAATTCCACTCATTTCTTCCTCTATCAGAAAATACAATAAAGGCAAAGCTTTATTCAAACTGTCCTGACAATGATGCCAAAATATTCGATATTGTTAAGAAAGTTGTGTAAACAATAATTTTATAAAAATACAGGAATAAAAATAAACTGATGATATCCAACATATAATGTTATTTTTTATTGCGCACAATCACCATCCCTGAAAAATAAGCTTAATTCGCTCTTTTGAATCTTGCTAATTGAGGAGCTTGCATTTGCAGTTCTCAAAAAGGTGTATCTCGAAATCGAGTTGTCTCATCGGTTTGATGTCTGGGGCAATGTTCGGCAATAGAGAGAAAATATGCACAGTATAAACACATCCAGTTTAAATGGATTAAACTGTTAGGCGATATGCAAGAGTTGAATGCACATGTTCAACACAATACAAAAATAACTAGAAGAAATCATTGTTCCTGATAGTGGGATTTTGTAACTTGTTTTTCAAAATACTTTTAAGGCAGAGAATTTCACTCGAATCTTTAAGCTGTCAGTGTCATTTTAACTCAAAATTTTCCAATCTTTCCGAAAAAAATACTTTTAAAACTGAAAAAACACGGAGTACATCCGAAAAGGGCCAAAACTTATTAAGTTATCAAAAAAATCAATATTAAATCAGTAATATCTTCTAAACGGTGCATCTTAGAAAAACGTTACCGCAGTACTTTTTGCTTGAAAATTTGATGTACTTTCATAAAATTAGGGTGACAAACTTTTTTGACTTTTCTTAATAGCTTTTTTGAAAATTGTAATTTTTTTTGAATTTTTATTTTTTTCATTGTAACCTAATTTTCTTCAAAACAATTCACTGTGCACTAGATAGCATTTTAAGTCAGCTATAACATAAGAATAATTAAAAAATTATTGAAAGGTCACTTTTAAGGGAAAATCTATATTTTAGTTCAAAACACAAAAACCAAACTTTTTTTTTACCGTGCATATTTTCTCCATATAGCACCAACAATTGCCTAAAATTTCGCCGAAGACAAAAAACCAATCGGACAAACCGTTTCCGAGATACAATTTTTTGAAGATATCATGTGCATTTTTCATAGGCCCTTCTCATAAGTAAGGCTAGATTCAAAATGGCGAACCAAGTATGCAAAACGGCGTTTTTCTTCCCCAAAAACGTGTATGCAAGGTTTCATGCAAATCAAAAAATATGAAAATTACTCGTTGCTGAAATGATATGGAACCGCTCTATTGAGCAATTAAACAGGCGTTTTACCCCGGTGTCGTCATGGGATAAAATTGAAAAAATCATGTAAAATCATCGTTTTGAATTTAAAGCACATTTAACCTACAACGTAAACATCGTAATGCACCATACACAACCACTTCTTCCTAAATTTCTGCGTCCATTCCCTATAAGTGCACGATGTTGCTTAAACGGTGCGTTTTGTATAATCCTTCCCTATACCAGATCCATAGAGCAAATCGGCGCAGTTAAATCGAAAAATCAATTAAGTTCAAGGTGCATTCTCGCTTCACCATCTCGGAAGGCAAACAGTTACAGTTGCAAAGTTCGGAAGAAGAAAACGTACACGGAAGAAACAAAGTCCCCAAAATTAAGTTCATTTCACCCAACTCTAAAGTTCGGTGCGGGAAGCCAAATTTAGCCATAGTACTCAAATTTGAGTAACTGTATACAAAGTTTATGGTGGATAAATTTAAATTAATGCAATAAAACTCGTAAAAACCAAAGAAGAGCACTTTTCCGCACGGTTAGTTATAAAATGTTATACAACTTTTATAATAAAGTGCCATTCTCGTGATGATAGAATAAAAACATAAATTTACTTGATAATTTTATTTGTTTCTTAATTTTTCACAATAACGGCTAGTTTAATACCGTAACATATTTATTGTTTTTCGGTTTTTAAATCTAATACACTTCAAATAATAAAAGTATGCAAATGACTTCCATTTTTACTCAAAAACTTTTTGTCAATGAAGTACTCACCCATTGAGTAATGTTTACCTAATGTGCAGAATCAAATTTACCCATCTCTCCAGTTCAACAACAGTACTCAACTTTAAGTTTTAAAATACTCAATTCTAGGTACTTTGTTTCTGCCGTGTATAGCACCTTATCTACCGGGTGTTGAAGCATTTTATCCCGGTACTGTCGTTTCCTCCAAAACAAAAAGCATTATGAACAGCTTCATAATTGACATTTCCGAGCGGATTGAAAGCGTATCTGCCCAACTGACTTAAATCAATTGGCGGATGGCCCTGGCGTCTCTGGAAATTCAAACTGCCCCTCGATCAAGCTGCCTGGAAAGCTAGCTTAACACGAGGTGTCCGAGCGAACCGAAGCCATGGTCAAGTAAATCAGCTTCATGACAAAATGAGGTGGTGTTAGTAGATGTTCCCTCGAACCCCTTTTCAGGGCCCTCAAAACAACTGGAAAAGAAAGTTGACATGTGTTTTGGAAAGCTGTAGGCTGGGTTTCGGGATAATCGATTATGAAAAACATCTTTCCTGTGCCGAATCCGTAATGTTTTCAACATTTGCACTTTTGGCAATGTTGTACACACATAGGCCTAGCAAAATCCGTATGCAATTGGAGGTGAATGAAACCAGCTTCTTGAGTAAAAGTTTCCCAAATGAACAAAACTCATTCGCACTGCAAGGTTTATTACGTGATATAGAGTATCTTGTTATCATATGTCATACATATTATTTCCAGTGAAAGCAAGATGAATGAATTTAGATACCAAGACAGGCTATATCAAATAATAAAGATTGTAGTGCGAACGTTTAGTGTATGGGAATTCGATTTGGAAAGAAACCAATTTCGGCCACTCATTAAACAATCAAGCGATCTAAATTGCACATTGCTTCGTAGTCCTACGTCAACTTTGCCTACAACCCCGTTGGGCTGTCCCTTCGAGTTTTTTCATAAATAAATGAAAAAATCGTTTCTATTAGTTTGTTAGTAAGAGTCAGGAACAACAGTCTCTTGAGGAAATTTTCTAGCAAAGGAACTTTTAAAGCAACACTTTTTGGTATAAGTTTTTTTTACGTAGGACTACGTCTTTGTTTTCTATACAGAGAAACAATTTAAAAAAAAAATAAAGACCTAGAACATCCTGAATATGAAGAAGCTCAGGAAGAAAAAATAAATGCCCTATTATAGGAAAGGCTTGTAAGATGGAACACGATCCGTTTTTTGCTCGTAACATGTATAGTTTTTATTTTGCCAAATCCAATCTTTCGATCCAAATACATCTTCCAAATACATCGGAAGAAGAACTAATAGGCTCCAACTTTGCTCAAGGAACTTATTATTTATAGTCATCAAAAAAAAAGTTATGACCTATTTTTGAAATCCATCCAAAATAGCAATTTCAAAAAATGGCTTGCAAGATGGAACACGATTCGGTTTTTGCTCGTAACATGTAAAATTTTTATTTTTCCGAGGATTTTCCGAAAGAGGAACTAAAGGGCTCCAAGTTTGCCCACGGAACTGATTATTTATAGTAATAAAATAAAATTATGGCCAATTTTCTAAATTCATCAAAAATTGCAATTTCAAAAAATGTTTTTCTATTTTTCAATTTATTATTGATTCCATGGCATTTTTAAACATAAAAAATGTCATTCATATGTTTTAAAACGAAAAAAAATGTGTTCAATCGTACAAGCTCAACAGTGTTTCATCTTACAAACATGACGTCATAAACAAAAAACATAAAAAAATTACATAAAATTACATAAAAAAATTGTTTCACTTTACGATTTGTTTGGAAATGCCTTTGGATCATAAAAATACACCAAAAATGCTAGCAAACACAAATGTTAACCTTTTGATATCGATGGGAAATGTCCACTTACTAAGCACTAGAAATAATTGCTATTTTAATTATTCCACCACTTTCGAACAATGAAACCTGGAAGAGCTAAATCGAATGAGTGTATTCACTACAAAAGCAAATGAAAATTGAAGAATAGTAAAAAAATGAGGTTCACACTTGTCAGCGCGATCGTTTTGTCGCTATGACTGTCAAAAGTGGTGCTGTTCCATCTTACAAGCCTTTCCTCTAGTAGAATGAGGCGTCGTTTTAGATTATGGTATATATGCAACCAATTTATTATCAACAATATTCATTGAATAGTGTAGAAGGTCAACAGATATAATGCGACAATCTTGAGATATTCAAGTTCATTCAAACTGTCCCTTAGTTCAAAACATAAAATATACAGTTGTAACAGTATTCTGTTGGGCTATATATGGTGACTTTATGTATTCAAACATATTAAATGAATCTTTTGGAAGGTAACAGTCAATATTTTAGAAGTTTCAATAAATATTCAAACATATTCAATAAGTATTCAAACAATTTACAACCACTTTAAAGTAATATAACGTGATCTGGGTCATTCAAACTATCCTTGAGATCAGAACATCAGAAAAAAGTTGCAACAAACGCTTTCTGGGCTAAACAAAGCTACGCTGTGTATTGAAACATATTCTTTGAATATCTTGGAAGACCAACAGACATTATGAGATAATCTACTCTGTTATCTTAACTATCCTGGAATTCAAAACTGGAAATCTACAGCTGTTACTGTAGCTTTCTGGACCGTACAAAGTAACAATATATATTTGATTAATTTAAGTGAGTCTTCTGGGAGTTAAACAGATAGAATGAGATATCTTGGGATGTTCTAGGTCACCAAAACCGCCCTTGAATTCAGACGTTAGGATCAACAGTCGCATTATTTGCTTTATAACCTATGAACGGTGACGACATGCATTCAAATACATTCAGTGAAACTTCTCTAAGGTTACCAGCTATTGTGAGATTATCTTGGGATGTTCAAGTTCATAAAAAATGACTTAAGTTCAGAATTTAAGATAAACAGTAGTCACCGAAGCCTCTGCTTCACTTCTTATACGTATGGTTTTGACTTCCCACCTTTTCCAGACATATTTGACACAGAAAAATTGGGATTTTTCTCAATAATGGCTACCACATTCTTGTTCATTTGTCGGGACTACACTACTATCTTACACTACTCATTGTTTCGGCATACACTGTTAGCCAATATATTTTTTTAATACTTTTTTACAGTTTTTTTTCAAAAGTTTCGATGGAATCTGCTGCCTCAACATGTTCGCTCTAATATTCCCTTGTCAGAGGTCAACAACAGTTTGGAGGATTCGTCTTCTTGGGTTCGAATTCGACTTAGTTGGTTTTGTACCTGGCTTTTTTTTGGTGAAAAATTACAGATCCGCATTGTCAATAGTCTACACGAACCGCGTAGAACTGGTCACCCGAAAGCGTCGTATAGTCATACTTTACGTACACCATGTCCAATATATTCTCATACACTTTTTCCTTGCATTGTTGTCGTGCAACTACTCAATATGCTTCACGTATGAGTTGGTGTAGTTTTGCACTATGTTTATACAAATGCTTTTCGATTATATCCTATTGTTTTCGTTCGGTGTTTATCTTTTACCAGTGATGAAGGAGTTTCGTGCTATGGTGATAAAAATGTTTTTGAAAGATTAGCGCCCGGGCGCTGTTTTCAGAAATTTAAAAGACCTCGGTATAAAGTGGGATTTTGTGTCCAAAGGTACCGTTACACCTGCTCGTTGGATGAGCGGAAGAGATCCGGCCGTACTCGTACGATGCGGACTGAAAGAGTTGTTAAGTGCACACTTAGAAATTATGAATTTTACACGAGACGTAATTCATGTTTGTAAAAAGTCGGGGAACGTAAAGAAAGAGTTCGTGTAAAATTATGTTTCCTGAGACTGACACATACGCAATTCGACGAAAGACGTGTTTGATTGAATTCATTTTCGCATCTCTTTGAACTCATTCTCTTGTGCTAATTGACGCTTGCATGTGTCGGTCTCAGGAGACAGAAATTTACATGACATTTTGGTAGTGTGTGGTCAGGGAACGGCTATGGCGAAAATCACAGCGCTGTGTACGTAAAATGGCCGCAGATCTGAATGTTTCGAGATCGTCAATGCACAATATACTGCAAAATGACCTCGGATTCCAAGCTTTCAAGAAACGTAAGGTTCACGGAGTTTCGGAACCTTCCAAGCAGAAACGACTCGAAAGAGCAAGTCTGCTTTTGTCGCGGCACGGTGAGGAAGAATTTATCTATTTCGAAGAAAAGTGCAATAATCCCAAAATGTCCAGAACGACAGATTGTGGGCTCTCTCTTCGAGAACTGTTCCAGAGAGTGATAGAAATATTCCACGGTTCCAAAGTACTGCGTTAGTGATGGTTTGGGGAGGAATTTGCAAGCGAAGTAAACTACCACTGGTTTTCATCGAAAAGGGCGTGAAAGTGAATGCCGTATATTATAAAACGGAAATAATGGAGAAAGTTTTCAAGCCATATGTACAAGAGGTGTTTGGAGATGACCACTATGTGTTTCAGCAGGACGGAGCGCCATCGCATACTGCAAATCTTGTTCAGGGCTGGTGCCGAGAAAATTTGACCGACTTTTTGGACAAGAATGAATGGCCTCCCAATTCACCAGATCTGAATCCCTTGGATTATTTCGTATGGTCATAGGTAAATGACCACAGGGCGTCTAATATGAACCAATTCAAAACCGTAATCAAACGAATTTGGGACAAAATGCCGAAGGAAGTCGTGCTTGCCGCCTGTGACGGTTTTGAAAAACTTCTGGAGCTGGTCAAGAAGGTTGAAGGCGGTGTTATTCCAAAACATATGCTGTAGTTGATCAGTATTATATTACAATATAATGGGTAAAGTTATCAATAAAATCTGGATTATCGATTTGAAATTAATAGAGTTTTATTTTTTATGAGAACATTTTTGAAACGGTGTAGGATTCATAATTAGGCATGCTTATTTTCCAAACAGTAGTTTATCGTATAATTTACTGGCCCTTGGTTAGACAGATGCTGCTTCTTTTTCACTTAATTTTGGCTTCTTCTACTTTTTGAAAGTCCTTAGTCCATGTCGTGTCTTTGCTCTATCGACGTTACTCTTCAAAATGTCCAGCGTTTTGGCCACATCTTGTACGGCAACAGCTTTTTTATGAGTGGAAGCTTGCGTTAGTGTCCGGTCCAGATTTTGGTCCACAGGGCCCGCTTAACGGATAGATTTTTTCTCGCCCTGAGAGGAAGACTGCTCACCATACTCCCAAATTGCGTTACGAACTGCTCTGATGCTCCGTATTATGTTTCCGTCGTAGTTGTTTAGTTCAGATTCATGGGATGTGATTTAACAATTCGTGAAGACAAAACACTGTTATTCGGTATTTGCATAAAATTTTTGAACTTTGCGCTTAACTCCGTCCATTAGGGTTTGTACAGACTCTTCACAAATCGTAGAAGCCGTCTTTGTCCAAATTTGCTGGAAGTGTTTGATGTCTATGATTCCTTGCTTCTTTTCAGAAAGCTTCCGCTTCATCAGAGCTCAATCTCTCGATTGGTCGTAGCTCTGGGCAATTTGGCGGGTTTGAGGTTTTTGGTACAATGTTCACTTGATTTGCTTAGTACCAGTCCATCACAGTTTTAGCATAGTGGCATGATGCCAAATCGGGCCAGAACAAAGGTTTTTCTTTGTGACTTTTGATGAAGGGTAGTAATCGCTTCTGCAGACACTCTTTATGATAGATCTTCTTGTTGATTGTGCCTGTAGTGACGAAAGATTTACTCTTTTTGCCACACGTGCAAATTGCTTGCCACACAAGGTATTTTTTCGGAAATTTTGATGCCTTTTTTGTTCTGAAATGCTCAGCTGTAGCCTTTCTGGCCATATCAGAATAAAAGCCAGCCCTGGAAGCTGCTTGAAATCCTTTAGGACATAAGTTTCATCGTCCATAACAACGGATGAAAACTTTGTCAAATATTCGCAGTACAAACGTCGAGCCCGTGATTTTGCTGCCAAGTTCTGTGTGTCTTTGCGATTTGGAACTGTTTTTACTTTATACGACTTAAGTCCCAAACGTTGTTTTGATTTTTGGACAAAACCAGGCGACATCCCTATTTTACGAGCCACCGTTCGAATGGAGAGATTTTCGTTTTTCGTTAATATCCTTTTCACCTTTCGATCCATGACAGGATCAGCGCGTCCAATGTTTTTGTCACTTCTCGGTTTCCTCTCCACCGTCAAACGTTCCGAAAACGTTTTTAGCACATCGTGAACAGTGGATTTAGGCAATTACAATGTTTTTGCAAGGTCCCGTATTGAAAAGTCAGGATTTGCCGTACGCCCGTACAAAATTCGCTTGTACACTTGTTTTTCTCTCGTCGCCATCTTGAATACTAAACATGAAATGTAAACATCAATCATAGTCTTTTTCATCATAGACTCTCAGCTATACCACAGTGAAATTCCTACGTGCAATATTTCAAAAGATACAATGATTTCAAGGTGTCCGGATTAATGTGGATACAGATTTTATGATCAGCTGTTGAAACGTGTTCAGGAAGCAACAGTGCTTAAGTTTTCTGGGACACCCTACACCGAAAACAATAATTTATTTTAACAAGCACGTAAAAATTCCCTTCGTTAAACTGCCTTGAAACGCAAACCCAACCATTCCTTTCGGGATATCACGAAAAAGCTGCACTTTACCAAAAACGAGCTGGGCTCCGTTCATTCAAAATTCAGAAAGCACCAAAGAGCAATGAAAAACAGAATAGGACAGCTAAAATAGGTGCGCGTAAGCTGTACACACAAATGTTGATTAAACACACTGCTGCATCATGGACGATGAAACACACGTAAAATTGAACTTTAAACAAATTCCTAGCAAACAGTATGTGACGGCAAAAGACAAATTCGATGTTGCAGAGTCTCTAAGAAAACAGCATGCGTCAAAGTTCCCCAATAAATTCATGATTTGGCAGGGGATTTGTTCATGTGGTAAACGGAGCAAGCCTTTCGTGACAACTTCAACTATAAATGGTCAAGTAAACATGAATGAATGCCTGAAAAAAACGACTGCTTCCGTTCCTCAAAACACACAACGTTCCTACAATTTTTTTGGCCGGACCTAGCCTCTTGTCACTACTTCAAGGATGTTCTGGAGTGGTACAAGACGAATGGTGTCAATTTCGTGCCGAAGGAACTTAATCCCCCAAACTCCCCAGAGTTGCGGCCAATTGTAAAATATTGAGTTATAATGAAGCGCGAATTTCGTAAGCATCCTAAAGTTGTCACTACAGAACAGGAAATGTTGAAGTCATGGCTGAAAGCGGAAAACAATGTCAGTTCAGCGTTGTACACAATCTTATGCGTAGTATTAAGAAGAAAGTTCGGGCTTTTGGACTAGGTAAAGAACTACAGGGAAATAAGAATACCAAGATTATACATTGTATTTTATTCCCTGAATATTTCATGAAAATCGGTTGAGAGACTTGTTTCTGAAGACGAGTATAAAGTGATACAATTAAACTGTGGATACCCTTTTGATAACGCAGACAATTCAATTTTTTTTTCTTTGTATAAAACAAGTATTCATATTTCTGTTGGTTTTCATGCATTTGTTTTGAGCAGTAATTTTGAAAATAAGGTCAAGGGATAGACATACTACATAATTTTATCAAATAACCCGAAGCCCCATGATAAATAATTCATTCCTATTTAAATTTTCTAACTAATATTGTCTGCCGTTCGATCGATAAACCATACATGAACATCCATCCTCAAAATCAACACAATCTCTTTACGTTCTGTGACACTGTGTAGCATCCATGGTTGACGGGCGGAAAAATAACGTCCTCAAAAAGGGTCAACAAGGCTCCGTTAACGCTATGTGATACTATCCCCATGTTGATGCTCTGAACGATGATGGTCCGACGTGTGATATATAGTTAGTCTGCCAACTGTCAAGGCAATTATCGACTATGTCCACTGATGGTGATTGGTGATATAGAATTGCCCGGAGGCCCATTTGAGCGAAAACTGATGGATTCTCTAGCTCGTGTAATGGGAGTTCTTTCGGTGCTTTTGCTAGCACCCGACTGGCTGGTCGGCGAATAAGCTATTATTAGAACTAGGCAATTTTCGTAAATATGCGCTGAGAGAAAATTTCGCCCATAGCTGAATCCATCTACAATACAATTGAATTTTCTTTTCCTGGGAACTGATCCAAAGCCCATGAAATTCAGTCTGGATATAAATCTCCAATCGCGGTTATAAATATTCAATTTAGTAAATCTTGCAATCCTCACACATATGCACTTTTTGCCACCGTTCAAATTTGATCATACAACAGCTCCCTCCAGGAACCAGTTATTTTGCATAGCTTTTCTGTATTCAGCACGTCGTCGTGGTCACACCAACACCCACATATCTCCACATGCACGTGCAGCCAGTGAGACTTCCCGGCTGAACGTGACGAGAATATCATTCTATTATTTTCTTATCACCAGCCAGCGTTCGCCCACACCAATTCCATTTGACATTGACGCGCCATCGCCGAACCATTACGTTCCATTCATTGCATCCCCCTTTCCAGCATCACCGGAGTCCAGCTCATTCATTCTGCGTGATATTGAAATCGAGGTGACGAATCGGCATTGATATGGAAATATAATAGAGACACAAATAGAACTGATAGGAGCATAGTAAAATGTGATTGGATATGGCAGACTTTCACACGGTTCAATGTTTTCCGTTGATTTCAATGCATAAATCGATTCGCCCATAAACACTGATTAGCGATTTGATATCTAAACTGAAGGGATCGAATAGTCAAATAAATGAATCAGTTTGTTATTTAAATTATCAAACTATTAGGACAGAGGGGTACATATCCATTAACGAAGTACGTGAGAATTCACATTCCATCCCAAACGCATACGATTAAGCATCAACCAATTCCAGCTAATCGTGATAGAATGACTCTACTGAATTGACTTCTCCTGTCATGTTTACTCTATCGTTAAGCATCAAATTGTAATTTTCAATGCTTTCTATTGAATTTCATCCTCGCACGCTCTAAAAAAGCACAAGGGAGATGACACAAAGTGAAAAACAATGTCGGTTCAAGTCATTTAAAATCCCATCAAATAGTTCAAACATTAATGCAGAAGCTGGACAAAAGACTCGTCTGGAAATACCTTCAACGGGTTATTTAATGGATTCGTGTCTCTAGAGGAATATCCCATTTTCTGACAAATTCAGTCTACTAGTTTGTAACTCAAGCTCGTAGTTGAATGATAATATATGTATTGATTAGAATCAATGAAGGGATCAATGTAAATCAAATTGCATCCTTACACCGTGGAACTAGCTCACGTTTTAAGGGAAAAATCCTGAGAGCATGATCAATAGCCTGGGACACGGACATATGGAAGTAAAAAATATTCGCTCCCTTTAAAATTTTGAAAGCCTTTTGAGTTTTTTAATAACTGTGCAAAATTTTAGCTAGATCGGTAAAATTATATTTTTGCGCTCGAGGTTTTAATTTTACATAGGATTTTATATGGGAAAACTTACTTTTACATAGAATAATCTGGCGAGGTGATCCGTTGCCATCTAAAAATATGTAAACCCAATTTATCTCTTGGAAATTTTTCAAGGAAACTTTTCATTCAAGACCGTAAAGTGATCCGACGATTGTGGAAAAAGTTATTGAGCTAAAACTGATTACATTTCAAACGAACGGCTCACTGAACTGTTTTTCCTAACAACACTGCCACCTGCAGCATGGCCTGCAGCTTGCTGCTATCGGCGCGAAGCAACTACGTTGTTGTGGGGTGTTCACTCGGCATGGAGAGAAGCCGATATCATTGATGGAATCATTGATCAAGTTCACGGTCCGTTCTCATTTCTAAGTAGTCTAGTAGTAGGAAAAAATAACTCCAAAGATCCAAAGATAACTCAAAATCATCCTTCATAATTACCTTGATGAAATAGTGTACATGAGCAGCAGTGTCAATCTTACCTGAAATGTTATAAGAGAAGAAAAGCATTAACATTATGGTACAAAAGTGGTCTCAGTTGAATGGATAAAAGATTGATGTTAAATAATAATATAGCAGCACACAAGCAAAGTAAATAGTTCGGAAGCAAGAAAAAATACATATTTTTGATAAGAGATGCGTAAGTCAACTTTCAATCTAAACGGCCACATATTCATGAATATTTCATGTCCAAGTGGATGACATGTTTTCGTACTAACTTTCTCAATGTACCTGTTCATGGTCCATAAATAAGGCCTACATTCATGGAAGAAACATCGTTGACCCGATTATTTTGACGTAGGACTTCGTCCTTGTTTAATATACTGGGGTAAAATTTAAAAAAATATATATATTGCTAACGTTTGCATTAAAAAAATGGATAAAAATTGCCGATTTTTCATGGGTTTACCTTCACCCGCGAAGGACTACGATTGGAAACTCGTAACATGGAACTGCAAATCGCTCTGCTTCCCTTTCTGCGATAGGATAATCTATGACGAACTTCAACCACGTAACTTCGAAGTCGTAGCACTGCAGGAGGTTTGCTGGACAGGACAGAAGGTATGGAAAAGCGGGCATCGAGCGGCTACTTTCTACCAGAGCCCACACACGAGCTGGGCACCGGCTTTGTAGTGCTGGGCAAATTGCGTCAACGCGTGATTGGATAGTTTTCGATCAACGCTAGAATGTGCAAGCTGAGGATCAAGGGTCGATTCTTAAACTACGGCATCATCAACGTACACTGTCCACACGACGGGAGACCCGATGACGAAAAAGAAGCGTTCCAAGCGCAGCTAGAGCAATTGTATGATAGGACAGGAGGCAATGTACAGACCGGTAATAGGGCCTAACAGCCTGCATACCGTATTGAACGATAATGGCCAACTTTGCGGCCTCCCGTGGTTTAGTAGTTCGAAGCACCTTCTTCCCCCGTAAAGACATCCACAAAGCCACTTGGAGATCACCGGACCAGCGAAAAGAGAATCAAATCGACGGGAAATTCTTCTCCGATATCATCAACGTTCGCACCTACCGCAGTGCGAATATAGACTCGGACCACTACCTAGTTGCAGTATGTATGCGCTCAAAACTCTCGACGGTGTACAACACGCGTCGAATTCGGACGCCACGACCTAACATTGAGCTACTACGGGAAACCAGAGTTGCCCAGGAATACGCGCAATAGCTAGAAGCAGCCCTACCAACGGAAGAGCAGCTTGGCGCTGCTACTCTAGAGGAATGCAAGCAGTTAGTAGATGAGAAGAATGCAGCACGGGCGAGAGCGAATGTGTAACTGTATAGACAGGCACGGAACAGACAAAATTCCATTCTTCGAAGGAAAAAACGCCAGAGGGAAGATCGAGACCGCGAAGAAATGGAAGCACTGTACCGTGCTAACGACACACGCACAATTCTATGAGAAGTTGAACAGCTCGCGCAAAGGCTCTGTACCATAAGCTGATACGTGCAGAGACGTGGATGGCAACCTTCACACAGGAGAGTGTGAGGTGATTGAAAGGTGGAAGCAGTACTTCGATGAGCACCTGAACGGTAATGTACAGCGAACGAAAGTGGCTCGGTAATAAATCTAGGAACACGCGCAGAAGATGACAGGACCCCGACCCAAACCCTTCAGGAAGTTGAGGAGGAAATTGATCGGTTGAAAAAAGACAAAGCCGCTGGTGTTGCCAACTCCCAAGCGAGCTTTTGAAATACGGTGGTGAAGCACTGGCCAGAGCGCTGCACTGGGTAATTACCAAGATTTGGGTGGAGGAATGTTTACCGAAGGATAGGATGGAGGAAACAGTGTGTCCCATCTATAAAAAGGGCGACAAGCTGAATTGCTGCAATTATCGTGCGATCGCGCTACTGAGCGCTGCCTACAAGTTGCTCTCCCAAATACTATGCCGCCGCCTGTCACCAAATGCAAAGGAGTTCGTGGGGCAATACCAAGCGGGATTCATGGGTGCCCGCGCTACTACGGACCAGATTTTCGCGATTCGGCAAGTGATGCAGAAATGTCGCGAATACAACGTGCCCACACATCATCTTTTCATCGATTTCAAATCAGCGTATGATACAATCGATCGAGACCAGCTATAGGAAATCATGCACGAATATGGATTTCCGGAAAAACTGACGTTATGGATCGAGTGATGTGTGTCGTCCGAGTATCAGGAGAGGGTTGAGGCAAGGTGATGGATTGTCATGTTTGTTGTTTAACATTGTACTGGAGGGTGTGATTCGAAGAGCTGGGATAGACACGAGTGGCACGATCTTCAGGAAGTCTGTCCAACTATTTGGCTTCGCCGACGACGTTGATATCGTAGCACGTAATTTTGAGACGATGGCGGAAACGTACATCAGACTTAAGGCTGAAGCTTGTAGGATTGGGCTTGTGATAAATGCGTTGAAAACAAAATACATGAAGGGAAGAGGCTCACGAGAAGACAATGTTGGCCTCCTAGCACGAGTTCAGATCGACGGTGCGGTGATAAAATCGAGGTAGTAGACGAATTCGTGTATCTGGGCTCATTGGTGACCGCCAATAACGACACCAACAAAGATATAAAAAGGCGCATTATGGCTGGCAATCGTGCCTACTTTGGACTCCGAAGGACGCTAAGATCGAACAAAGTTCGCCGAACCACAAAGTTGACCATCTACAAGGCATTAATTAGACCGGTAGTTCTCTACGGCCACGAAACATAGTGGAGGACCAACGCACCCTTGGAGTCTTTGAACGGAAGGTGCTGTGTAACATCTACGGTGGAGTGCAGATGGAAGACGGAACGTGGAGGCATCGAATGAACCACGAATTGCACCAGTTGCTGGGAGAACCTCCCATCGTACACACCGCAAAAATCGATCGACTACGATGGGCTGGGCATGTCGTAAGAATGTCGGAAAACAGCCCTGTGAAAATGGTTCTCGAAAACGAACCGACAGGTACAAGAAGAAGAAGCGCGCAACGAGGAAGGTGAATCGATCAAGTAGAAGGTGACCTGCGGTCCCTTCGCAGACCGCGAGGCTGTCGAGTGACAGCCATGGACCGATTACAATGGAGACAACTTCTGTGTACAGCAGAAGCCACACCGGCCTTAATCTGACTGGTAAGGTAAGGTACCTTCACCCGCACTAACGAAACTACCCATGCAGCATCAATCACAGTTACCCATGAGTCAGCAGACAAAATTTGACAGCTCTATCAGTCGAACTCTAACCGTGATGTTAAAAACAGTGAAGCGACTCCGTTCAGAAGTGTGTGCGTTCAAAGAACGGCACCCCACCGCGTTGAAAACGGACATTGTGCGGCACTTTGTAGACGCCGGAAACGCCCGTTCCGGCATCTACAACATCTTGGCACTATCAGACAACAATCAGAGCATAGAAAGAAGCCCGGTTACGGACGGCCGATGACTCTGAGCGACAAGATGCTCCAAAGGATGCTGCAGAGGAAGACCGAGGGAAAAGTGGCTTCATCGCTGCGTGCGCTTGGCCGGGTGGTCGGTTCAACTGGCCAAACAGTGAAAAAGTAACTGGCGAACATAAACATACATATCAGGAAGCGGAAATCGCGTACACTGGTTTCGGAGCTGCAGGCAATGCCGTAGCGGCAGCGGCTGAATAAGATGATCAACTCGATTTTCCCAGTGAATCGCGAAGTGGCGGTGGTGACGAACGACGAGACTTTTCTCACTCTAGATGGCAACGACTGGCAGAGCACTCCGTATTTTACTTCCCTCACGAAGGAAGTGAGCTCTGAGGTGAAGTTTATTTCACACATCAAGTTCACCAAGAAGGTGCTGCTGTGCCTGACAATCAGCGAGAAGGGGATGTAAAAGCCGCTCTTCTTTCGCTCCGGACTGTCCGTGAACGGCGAAATTTATAGTACGAAATGCCTGTCGGAAATTGCGTCGTTCGTCAAGGAATACCATAAGGGCGAAGCCGCGGTGTTCTGGCCGGATCTGGCATTGGCCCACTACTCGAAGCGATCGTTGGAGGAGATGGATCGGCTGAATATCGATGTGATATCCAAGTCGGCGAACCCGGCCTACGTCCCCCAGCTGCGTCCCTTCGAAAATTTCTGGGCCAACCTGAGTTTTGTCGCAACAAATGAGGAGGAATTGATAAATGAAACGAAGAAAGAACTCAAAAACATGCCTACACGCATGTTTTCGTCCACCATGGCGAATGTTCCGGTTAACTGCCGGAAGGCCGCTCGCAAAGGCATGGTTTTTTTTTGCAAGTAAACTTAAATCATAACCTTCCATGTTCCATGTGCAATTATCTGTTTTAGTTTTTTTATCACCATCCGAAAAACGTCCATTTTTTAATGCAAACGTTACCGTCACGAAATGCGGTCAGGTTTTGAGCGTTAATGCCCCAGTCATTTATAAAAATCTTCAAAACTTTTGCCCTAATCGATCGGAAATATTTATACTCATCTATTTCAACAGAGAACAATGTTGATTTCGGGCCAAATACTATCGAAAATGTCAAGAATTTTAAGCCTTGTCTTAAAAAGTATATGAACTCCTACAGGCCTAAGCGGTCATATATGACCCCATAAAAAAATGGCTGTATACAATCAGACTGAATAAAAGTGTACACTGTTTTGGCCAAATTTGCTCTTTATCAATTCTTCTGTCTGAGATTTATGAAAAAAAAATTGAGCTTAGGGCTAGTTGACGTCCTGGAACAAACTGAATATGAAGAAGTTCAGGAAGAGTAATTAAATGCCTCATCAATAGTATAAAGCGTTTTTTAGAATATGGTGCATACGTATTATTACTTTTTTGTTGATAAACGTTCAATATTTTTACATATTCCTGGGCTGTTCAGAACTTCAGATCGACAGTTGTAACAGTAGCTTTTAGGGCTATATAAGGTTACGATATGTATTCAAACATATTGAATGAACCTTTTGGAAGGTCAATAGTCATTTTTTGATAATTTTATGATGTTCTAGGTCGTCAAAAATGTCCTTGAGTTCAGAACGTAAGATCTACAGTAGCATCTATAGCATTTTAGGCTTTTATAAAGTTACGCAACGTATTCAATTATATTTAGTGAAGATGTTTGAACGTGATCAATCATTACGAGATAAACTGTAATGATCGGGGTCATCCAAACTGTTCTTGAGTGTAGAACTTAAGATCTACAGCTGTAACAGTAGGTTTTTGAGAATTCAAAGGAACAATATGTATTTTAAAATATTTATTGAATAGCATAGAATTTCAACAGACATCATGCGACAATCTTGTGATATTCTGAATTGTCCTGAAGTTTAAAAAAAAAGATCTTCAATTGTAACAGTAGCTTTTTGGGCGATATAAGGTAACTATATGCATTCAAACATTTTCAATGAAGCTTTTGAAAGGTTAATAGTCAATATTTTATAATTTTCTGATCCTCTAGGTCATTCCAAGTTTCCAAGTGTCTTGATGTTTAGAACATAAGATTTACTGTTGTAGCAGTAATCTTTAAGCAAAACAAAGCTACAAAATATATATTCAAGCATATTCAATTTATATTTTTAAAGGTCAATAAACATTGACAGGTTCTGTTTCCTTCGCAGCTACGACCGACAGACATTACTAGATAATCTTCTAGGTTATCCAAACTATGCTGAACTTCAAAACCAAAAATCTTCAGTTGTAACTGTAGCTTTCTAGACCTAACAAAGTAATAATATGTATTTGACCAACTAAAGTGAGTCTTGTGGAAGGTTAACTGATAGAATGAGATATCTTAGGATGTTCTAGGCCACCAAAACTGCCCTTGAATTCAGAAGCTAGGATCTACAATCGTAACATTAGATTTATAACCTTTGAAAGATAACGATATGCATTCAAACACATTCAACGAATCTTCTATAAGATCACCAGTCATTATCAAGTTGTTGTTCAAGTTAATATAAACTGACTTGAGTTTATAACTTAAGATATACGGTAGTAACCGTTGCCTCTTTGGCTATACAACACTACGATAACTTTTCAAACATATATAATTAATATTCTGAAATGTCCACAGACATCAGAGGATAGTCTTGTTAGTGTTTAGATCATTCAAAACATAAAGTCTACAATTGTAACAGTAGTTTTATCGGCTATACAAAGTTCAGTTAGTTTGTTTGGCATGAATATCCCAAGATTATGTTATAATGCCTATTGGTCTTCCTGGGCATTAATTGAACATGTTTGAATATATATTATAACAGGCTCTTGCAAAGGATCATACGATTGAACTTGGGAATCTGAAAAATGAGGATGCAGTTTTTACAAAAGTGAAACGTTAAAGCTGATTATGGAATCACATTTTCCTGGATCAGTTTTGTGTGTAGATCCAATCAGAGATGGATCACTTGAAGGTGAAAAAAGTTCTACAAGGACATCTCAAAAGTCTGTTAGAGCGAAAATTGCTGCAAATGACTTGGCTGACAAAATATTTAAGAAAGCGAGGGTAGAAAATGCGTTGAGATCTTTTCAGCCTTACAAATCTGCAGGAACGGACGGGATATTTCCAGGATTACTTCAAAATGGCGAAGCAGTGTTGATCTCGCCATTAATTGAGATTTTTAAGGCAAGTTTAAGACTCAACCATATTCCAACTTCATGGACACAAGTAAAAGTTATCTTCATACCTAAAGTAGGAAAGCGAGACAAGGCGCATCCTAAATCATCAGACCCATTAGTCTTTCATCAGTCCTATTAAAGACTATGGAAAAAGTTTTGAATGATAATATCAATTCAAATTACATGAACAAGCATCCACTATCTGCGTTCCAGTTTGCTTACCAGTCTGGTAAGTCAACAGTTACGGCACTGCATAGTGTGGTTTCAAAAGTAGAAAAAGCTCTATCGGTAAAAGAAATAGCACTTTGTTCTTTCTTAGATATTGAAGGAGCTTTCGACAACGCTTCCTATTCATCTATGGCTCGTGCCATGAAGAAAAGGAACTTTGACATGAACATAATTAACTGGGTTCATACCATGCTCGCAAAAAGAGAAATCACTTCAGAGCTGGGAAGTTCGTCTATTACAATACGGGCAACGAAAGGTTGTCCCCAAGGAGGAGTCCTCTCACCACTTATGTGGTCCTTAGTTGTAGACGAGCTTCTAAGAAGCTTAGAGGAAAAAGGTTTCGAGGTTGTAAGTTTTGCAGACGATATAGTCATTATAGTGAGGGGAAAATTTGACAACATCATTTCAGAAAGAATGCAATGGGCCCTAAAATTTACACAGTCTTGGTGTATCAAGGAGGGCCTTAGCATTAATCCAGCAAAAGTAGTAATTGTACCTTTCACTAGGAAAAGGAAGTTTAGTCTAAAAGCGTTCCAGCTAGGAGGATTAAAGATCCGTCTTAGTGAACAGGTTGAATACTTAGGAGTGATACTGGATGCCAAACTGAACTGGAATGCTCACCTTGAGTGTGTGATCGGTAAGGCAACCAGTGCTTTCTGGATTTGCTCAAAAACATTTGGCAGAAAATGGGGTCTAAGACCAAAAATGATAATGTGGATTTATACATCCATAATACGTCCTAAAATATCGTATGCTTCTCTTGTGTGGTGGCCAAAAACAAAAGAGGCTACTGCACAGAAAAAGCTTGCAAAACTTCAACGGCTAGTATCCATTGCTATAACGGAAGCGATGCGCAGCACTCCATCAAATGCGTTGAATGCAATGCTAAATCTGCTGCCTTTGCACGAATACGTGCAACTAGAAGCGGAAAAGAGTATGCTTAGACTTAAACGGTTGAATACTTTCATGTCTGGTGATTTAGTCGGTCACCTGAGCATTTCACAAAGCTTTCAAAATGGGCCAGTGATGTACATGAATGGAGACTGGATGAAACCTGTGGAAAACCATGACATCCCTTACAAGATATGTGAAACGTCACGTATAGATTGGGAAGTCGGAGGTCCCACTGTTCGTCAAGGCTCAATAAAATTCTTCACAGATGGCTCAAAAATTGGAACAAAAACGGGAGCAGGAATTTTCGGCCCTGGGGTAGAAATCTCAGTGGCGATGGGAAACTATCCAACGGTTTTCCAAGCGGAGATCTTTGCTATAATAAAATGTGTTAACGTTTGTCTGAAGAGAAAATACAGATATGCAAATATTTGTATTTTTACAGACAGCCAAGCGGCACTCAAAGCGTTAAGTAATTATAAATGTACATCCAAACTTGTCTGGGAATGCATTCTTTCATTGCGAAAGGTGTGCCAAAAGAACTCGGTTAATTTATTCTGGGTTCCGGGACACTGTGGCATTGAAGGCAATGAAAGGCAGACGAGCTTGCTAAACAAGGTTCAAATGCACAGTTTATTGGCCCAGAACCATTCTGCGGTATATCATACTGTGCCATAAAAATGGAATTAAAATCTTGGGAAGAGCAAAGGGTGATGACCAATTGGTTGGTCACCACAAAGTGTTCTCAAACGAAAAGGTTTATAATTCCAAATGTTGCAATTAGTAAAAAGCTTCTGGAGCTCAATAAGAGAGTTCTTTGTACCTATACTGGCCTAGTAACCGGACATTGCCCGAGTAGATATCATTTGAAAAACATTGGCCAGGTTCAGAATGATATCTGTCGTTTCTGTAACATGGAACGTGAAACCTCGGAACATCTGCTTTGCAGTTGTGATGCTGTGTACAAGAGCAGACTTAAATTTTTGTACAGTGGCTATATGCAACCTAAAGAAATTTGGACTGCAATTCCTGGGAAGGTGGTGAGTTTTATAAACTCAATTTTGCCTGACTGGGAGACGCGTCTTAGGCTGGTCACTTGACAAATGGTGATCTAGCTTTAAGATGCGAATTAGTATAGTAAACAGGGGTATATCACAAAAGTTCAACTCAGTGGACGCTGTGATTCTACGCCCCAACAAAAAAAAAAAAAAAAAAATCATAACATTGTAAAGCGGATAAAGCTACTGTTACAACTGTATCTACTAAATTCTGAACTAGAGGACAGTTTCACCTATCACTTTGCCCTCTTTACTCAGTTCTTGTCTTCTGTGTTATTCAGTTAAATTCTACAGTTTTTGTCAGAAAGTTACCGTTTTCTTGTCACTTCATTGTCCTTCTGCATGGTCCTTTTTATTTGTCTAATAGCAATCTTCAATTCGTTTAATCGCTTCAAAGACTGACATGCATGTTCAGCCTAACAATAATAACTTGCGTCTTGGTCAGTTATAAGATCTCTTTTCGGCAAAATGCGTAAAACTATATGGTGGACCTTTTCTTATGCCGGGGACTGTAGTTTTGTACATTTAAGGTTTTCAAAAAATCGTGGTATCATCAATTCCTTAAGTTAAGTTTCTATAAGGAGCCATGTATCATAGTCGCTTCAAACCCATTAATGGTTTTTCTGAGACTAAATATCCTGGTGTGGTCTTCAGCTGGGATTGGCGTGCTCACAGGTATGTAAGTTTCAGCTTTCGTTCTGATCCAGATGTAAACGTTAGACGGGTAAATTAATGCATGAATAAATTGTATGTTTGAACGAATATCTCAAGATAATGGCTTGTTAAAAACGTTTTACATACGTTTTTGTTTTCTTTGTAAAAACATCAATTTATAGAAATCTGACTGTAGATTAAAGTAATATAAACCTTTCTTCTCCTGAAGTGCAACTCTAAAATGGATGAAGCATGTAATCAATTACTTCTTGATATTTCAAGAGGTTGGTAGGATTTACCTTTACAATGATCCTAATGTAAACAAATCTTTATAAATTACAGTAAAAAATAGTTCCGAGTGTAGACCTGACAATAAACTTATATTATATCCAATTGGCGACAAGCTTGAAAAAAACAGACAAAAAACTATTAAAACTAATTAACCGCACTTCCAAGAATAACAATTCATATTTCCCACTGCAGCACCACCTACTGGCCTCTAGTTAAAACCATGTCTCCTATCTTGGAACTAAAGCTTCATCAACCGCTGGAATGAACCACCCACTTTCCTACCACAATCATCATCGTTCAATCAGCTGGCCAGGGAGAGACTCTCTAATAGTCTCTTTTGACGGTCACCGGGTGGAATTTGTGTCGGTGGCCAACCAAACATATGCCGCCCTTCTTGAGAAGTTCTTTCCTCCTTCGTATACATAGCTTCAAACATATTCGATAGTGCCGTTCAAGTACTCTCTGCATTGTTATTGGCTGAACAACTTTGGACGCTATTAAGTGACGGCTCCTTCCGTCTGCTGCTGCTGCTGCTGCTTCTTTTGTAGAACCAATAATAATAGAGACATCACGACTGCCCGCAAATGGTACTTAATTTATCTAGTGAACGAATAATGTTGCTTGGCTTCCTTTATGATCTCCGTCACCAGTAAATTCACTAAACTGTTTGCAGATGTCAACTCAGCTGGTGGCCTCAATAGGAAAATTATTTTCTTATACTAGTTCTATTCTCATGGTGTCAACTTTCTCCAGTAAATATAGGAAGGTAGTTATTGGTAACACGAGTGGAATTATTACTACCAACAGGAAAACCGTTTATGTAATTCCTTTTATGGAAAACCAATGGGAATGGGAAGGAACATTAATGTACATAAGAGCGGATACCTTGTGCCTGAAATGAGTTTCTGCTGTAGTAAAAGCCTGAGATGAAGTACAGTGCTATTAATTATTCAAGAGGTGACAGCTTAATTTTAGGTGACCCAAATTTAAAATTCGATGCAATAAGAGAAAGCACAATTCCGGGAAAAAAGGATCACGATGTACACATTTATCATCACAGCACGCAACATAACAATTAGCAGTAGCACGGTAATTTATGGTCCTTACTCTGTGGCCACAAATCATGATTTGGTAATGTTGCGTTCACGTTGTTCGAATAACTGCTATATATCACATTTGGAATCCATGTTTGTGTTATTGCTTGTTCGATGTGTTTGCCGTAGTCTGCCATAAAACACTCAACGAATGACAACGGTGGTGAATAAATCGAAAACCACAAAATAGTCAAGCCAATGAATGCGGGTTTGAGGGCAAATAATTTCATATTGTCAATACACTTTGATTTACAATATAGCTATAGAGTGATAATGCGTTTGGATTTTGCTCGACATTAATCGCAGTTGTGTTATTAATTTCTTTTTTTTTTTCACTTTTTGTGGAACAAACAGGAAATTAATTGGACAGGGCCGCAGACGAGGAAATACAGTAGCTTTACGGCAAATGGGTGATTAGGTATAAAACGATCACAGGATAATATTGTCAACGTTAAAAATTGGAGAACCCCTTTGAAATTCGGAACCTTGAAAAGGTTATAGTAAATAAAATAGACTGAATGAAGCGTTTCAGATTGCTGTACAAAGTATTCCACAAGGACCTGCAATAGATCGTTTAGTATATGTGATAGATTTGTACAACCAACTAAAGAATAAATATTCTAAGAAGGTATCTGTTAAAAATAAAATTAAAAGTCACTGTCCATTGATGACGTTTGACCTGTGGAAGCAAATCCATATAAAACATAACGTTTTAGCAAGTTGTAGACGACGACCGTTGGATAACCAACCACGAGAACTCCTGCTTTGCATCTCAAAGAAAGTCCAGCACGCTAAAAATGAATGCAAGAAGAGGTATTATGAAAGCCTGTTTAGTGAGGCCAATTCTAAGGAACTTTGGAAAAACGTTAATCAAATTATGGGATGAACAAAAGGGGACCTTGGTAAAATCGAACGAACAATAAATGGACAGCCAACAACCGACGGATCGGCTATTTCCAATTCTTTCGTCGAGTTCATCAGCTCGGTTGGACCCCAGCTTGCAAAAAATATCCGTAGCATTAAGGACATAAACAAGTCCCACTTAGTCCTTTAAATGCCTCAACTTTTCTGCGACCAACGACAGTCCAAGAAGTAGTACTCCAAATAAAGGATCTTGATCCTGGAAAAACCAGCGGCCCAGAGGAATCCCATCTGCTTCATTCATTACAGATCACCATTTTATGTCTTCAGTCCTGATAAAAAGATGTATTCAATGAATGTATCAGCACGGGGAGTTTTCCTAATGTACTCAAAGTGGCTCGAGTGACACCCATTTTCAAGGCAGGCAGTAAGACAGACGTGAATAATTATACACCAATATCGGTGTTATCAGTACTCAGTAAAATACTAGAAAAGTTGCTGGTATCCAAACAATCACACTTTTTACATGAGCATAAGGTTTTGTACAACCATCAGTTTGTAGGATCAAGTACGCTGACAGCCTCAAGTGAACTTGTTGATTACATTACATATACAAGGCGATGGATTTCCAAAAATTGGTCAGAGTGCTTTTTCTAGACTTAAAAAAAGCATTCGATTCTATTGATCATCAGATACTGCTCCAGAAACTCGACGTCTGTGGAATTAGAGGAGCTGCAAATGACCTAATTCAAATCTATCTAAGTGAAAGAACTCAATATACTTGGGTGAATGGTGTTTCCAGTTTACTAAAAACATTAGGTGTTCCTCACGGCAGTAATTTGGGGTCTGTACTGTTCCTTATTTATATCAACGATCTTGCACAGGTTGCTTTACATGGAAAGCCGAGGCTATTTGCTGATGACACGTCCTGATCATATGAAGATAGAGATGCTGGGGAAATCGTTCGCCAAATGACATACAACCTTCAAGAATTTTTCGCAGAAAATCTATTGTCTCTAAATTTATCGAAAACGAAGTATTTTATGTTCCACTCCTCACCTCTGAGAGTTCCACCTCACTCGGATGTTTTAGTTTCTTCAACCAGAATAGACGAAGTAGAATGTTACCAGTACTTGGGTCTAAACTTGGATGCCATGTTGTGTTGGAATCAACACATCGCAGAACTACGAAAATGTGTAAGCTCAACATGTGGAGCAATGTGGAGAGTCTTAAAGTTTTTGCCGCTGAAGGCTTTAGAAACTATGCACCATACTTTCGTCCAATCCAAGCTTTAATATCTGGTGTCTATTTGGGGTGTTTCTGCAAAGACACGATTAAAGCCACTGCAAGCTACGCAAAATAGGTGTCTGAAAGTGGTGTACAAAAAACCTCATTTGAATTGGATGTGTACCTTGGATCTGTACAACAATGCAAATGCATCCATCCTGCGAAACAAATTGTGCACAAACGGTACACTGTCAGTGGTCTTTCGATAAAAAAAAACCGGCTAAGGAAAAAGGTGTAAGCGTTGGAGCAGTTCAAACCGCATTACGGAAGAATCAACAACAGTTCTCATTCGTAGATTCCCCGAAACTGGGTAGACCCGGTCCTGCTGACCATACAATCGACAAGGTAAGAGACTATTTAATGTTGTGCATGCCAAGGAGAGAATGGGCCTGTAGACTTGTCGGAAGCAGAAGCAGCCAAAACGAAGCACCAAACAGGCTGAATCTGTGAAACCGAGGGCTCGAAAACTGCATGACAAACTGCTGGCCAAAAAGTCGGGTTGTGTTATCATGGACGATGAAACCTACATAAAACTCGATTATAAAACTCTGCCGGGATCACAGTTTTATGCCTCGCCGAAGAGAAAGGATGTTCCTGGATCAGTGAAAGATCACCGAAAAATTCGACAAGAAGGTGATGGTGTGGCAAAGTATCTCGTCCATTCATTACGACTGACACAATGAATGGTCAAATCTAAGTGAAGGATTGTCTGCAAAAAAGGTTGCCACCCTTGAGCAAACAGCATAACAAGCCTACAATCTTTTGGCATGATCTTATTTCTTGCCATTACTTCAAATATGCATTAGAGTAGTAGATTTGAGAAAGAAAGTGTATTTATATTTTTCAGAACAGTCAATAGTAGACTGTTATTTTCCTGCTATTTTTAAAAACTGGCATAATAGATGTTTTTATTTATTTATGGGGAACTAATCATTTATTAGACCTTACATACTGCGTGAGTTTCGAAGAAACCCAAATCTTGAATTTATCTTTTACAAACTTAAATTAATATTTTATGTCAATTAATTATCAAAATAAAATAATTTGATATCTGAACACAAGAACAAACGTATCTCGGTACCATAATAGTGGAAAATGATGAGAACATTAAATTAAGGTCATTCCCAAGTAACATTGCAAAAACCATCCAGCTTTATTAAGTTTTATTAAAGTTTTATGAAAGCCACTACAAATCAATTTGGTTTTATTATGGCAGTCAGGGGTACCAATAGATTTCAAGTTTTCATCAGGTTTATGAGAACCACTGTGTCTTTACAACGATCTTAAAAGCTTGTCTTCTAAAATTACTTTTACTCCTATCAAAGCTCTTATTCCGACTTAATGAACTCGTAAAATGCTTTTTTGAAATGCTGTTTTAGGAATCATTCAAATTATTTTGTTATGGTAATTTGAAAATGCATTTTAAAACCATTTTGCCTCCAGTAAGTGCATTAAACGGCAAATTGGCATTAAAGAAAGTCACCAAATGACCAAATAGTTTTATAGTAGCCATTGCGAAGATAAATTGGCTTACTAGCAAAACTGTGATTTCTTCCAATCACCATATTGAAATATGAGAAATAATTGAAATGTGATTGAAAAAATTGAAATTTCAGCTCTTATCGTGCCTATATTCACCAAAAAATCAAATGCACATATGATTTGAATCATGATAAGCTATAAAAAAAATCAATTTATTTGAAATATTTTATTATCAAAAAAATTTCCCGCAACACTTGAACTTCTTTTTTTCGATATTATTTACCGCTAAATGAATCAGAAGAGCAAAGAATCGAACAAAGCAGAACAACAAAACCAACCACGATATCACCGTGAAGTTTGACAGTTGTGGCCATTTGGCCCTATGCTGGTTTACATGGCAGCCAATAGGTTTTATGAAGGTTCTCAAGTGGTCCTAGCATCTTTCACTAGAACATTGTCAAAATCTGTTATACATTTGTTTGCACAACCGTCAACAGAGTGGGCCACTTTGTACACATTTTGGCTTTAGAGATGCATAGAGGAGGTGTTGGTGGACAAAACAGCTTTGAATGGAGCTTTATTTACAAAGCCGGGAGGACTGCTATACGGTTGAAATAAAACTAAAATTGTTACTTGGGATTTATTGCACTAAAAAGCAAAAATTGCGAAAAAATTATTCCGATTTGGCTTTAATGGAATTTGAGCTTATCTTCCAATATAAATTAACATATTTTGGACATTCTGTTGGCAACGTTGAGTCTCCATTTTGTTCTACCCTTTTTTTATGTGTTTTGCATCCCGAGTCACCTTTTTACTCATTTTAAACTTCTGTTTGACGACTGCCCGATATTTCTCAATCGGGTGAAATTTAGGACAGTTGTGTGGATTAGTCTCGAAACTGCAGAACGGAACAGCTTATCGACCTAATTTTTGTCTAGGGCAAAAATTAATCCTATGGCAGTTTTTCAAAAAAAAATCACAATTTATGGTTTAAATACTTAAATTTTCAAAAGCTTTATTTAAGCCATTGCATGAATAGGTAACACATGACAAATCAAAGCAATTTAAAATGTTTATGCATGTGAATAGATCAACTCTATTTACTTTAGACTGTCAATGGGGACTTTAGCAGAACCTAAGCGAGTTTTAAGTAGATTATTTTTACTAGTAAAAACTATACACCAAAGTTCCGTAGGATTGTTTTGTAATTGTGTAGTGTGGTAATCGTTTGGCATTGGGGTGTGTTTCTGTAAGTGTGGTGATTGATTGTTTGTATTATTGTTTTTGTTCTCTTGTTGTTGATTAAGTTTTGTATTAGTTTTCGGGAGTAACCATTCAAGTGTGCGGTGGCAAAAATGTATTCGAGATCTTTTGTTATGCTGTTTGGACTTAGTGGTAGTGTCTGTATCCTGTGTATAAAGTGATTAAGTGATACTATTTTGTGATTGTATGAGTGAATAGACGTATGTGGTATTGTACGTTGTGTGTGTTGGTTTTCTGTAAATTTCAAATGTGACTTAAGATTGTTCTTTTACTACGAGCATGTCACGAGCTCAATTGAATAAGCGAATTCATTTTTTTCATGTGAGTGGTTTAATGTTTTTAGGGAGAGAGGTAAGAAATTATCAATAAAACTCAAAACACATCATCAACGTAAGTAGTTGGTTTGTTTCTTGTAATTGTTTTTCAAAATTTGTCATAAAAATTTCGCTCAGATAAAGGGAAAGAGAGTTACCCCCCCCCCCCCTTTTAATTGTTTATAATGTTCGTGTATGAAAAAAAATAATTTTCTTCCATGCAAAGTTGTGTAAGTTTTATGTATGAACATACTTTTTTCTTCGATGTCATGTCGTCATTTTGAAAGAGTCCCCTACCGGCCCATCATACAACGTTACTGTGAATACAAACCATTAACTCAATTTGATCTTGCTATTGAGTGGATCCGCATAAATGGCATGGACTAAGCGGGGATGGTGGCTACTATGCCAAAACTCACACTGAAATAGTGTTATTTACACACTTAGAAAAAATCGTGTAAATTTATGACTAAAAGAATGCACATAAATGGAGCGGCCTTTATGATTTAATAATCTGTTGCATGAAAAATTACATCCACGAAATTAAATTTTGCTTGTAACTTTATTAAGACACATATCAAGTTGATGTAATATTTCAAAACGATGGAAACGTTCGTTAATTTAAAATTACACTTGAAATGAATTACCAACGACAAGAAATGATAGAGAAATGAACTTCCAGGACTGTTAATTTTGACCGCAGCGTTATAATCAGGAAGTACTATTACATTTATTTGGTATGCGCTACAGTAATAAAGATTATTTTTCCTTTTTTGCTCTGCGGACACTACATTGAAAGAAAATAGATCGTAGTCTTGGCCTCGATGCGTGACAACAATATTACATCTGAGGAATTGATCCAGATTAGGCAACCAGCAGCAGCTTACTAGTGTGCAACTAATAACCGATTTAAAAATGTGTGGTTTGCTGCCGCAGGAAGCAAAAGAAATTTCACACGTCGATGATTGCCAAGAGTCGAAATACAACTGAAGCGCAGATGATGCGAAGAAGGGAGAAGTGGCTCTTTTAGTTTACATGGATGGTCTTGTAATTTTAAAGGACAATGGTGAGCAACCAATATAATTTCTGAAGGTCGTGTAATTTTATGTTATTATGATGGATTTGTATTATTATTCATAACGGATATTTGAAATACCCTTAATTGAACATAAAGTTGCAGCACCCTAGTAGCACACTTGTTGTCATTCGGTTGAGATATCATAAATGTGACTTGTTTTAGTCATAATCAAGTTGCTGCAACTAATTATGACCGTAGTGTGCTACTTGGGCAGCAAACCATTACGTCGACCTAAATTGTGTGATATTTTCAAATTGCGTGTCATGTATTTTCCATAATTTTTTAGTGTGTAGTATAATATTGACGTCAAAAATTACTGGCTTGTCTGGTTTAAACTTCACTTTAAAATAATAAAAAACAAAAACGCTGTTTAAAAACACTTTTAATTATTAGCCTCCCCGCCCCCCTCGACGACTTTTGTCCATACATATTTTGATATTTTGTGTTGATCGCAGACTTCTTCCCAGAAGTCTACGTGGTTTATGAATAGCCCCTTAGTTGAATGATTGTAATTGGAAGACTAGTAAAGTTCAAACTAACGCATTATCTGTTGTCTCGTTAAAATAAAAAATAAAATAAAAACACTTTTTCAAACTATCACTAGTAAACGCGAGCAAATTCCATTGAACTCCATTAGGAAAAGCAAATCTCTTGACAGATACACTTTTTTTGTCTGCAAATAACAAACTTCTCAAGTTTCGAGTGCTCGGCTTGTCTAAGGTATGTAGTATGTCAAAGGTGGTATTTAAAGATCACCTTTTGCTTATGCGAATAAGTTAAAATGTATCTTCAGTGAGCGAAACAGTTAAAATTTATCCTCAGTAATTTAGTAGATAGTCAAAGACATTTTCATCAGATTGATGCACTTTAAAAAACTTTATTTAAAACTCAACGTTAAAAAATGCTTTGCCCTACACAGAAAAAAATAATGAATTTTAACAGGCGCGTAGAATTTCCCCTCGTTTAATTCTAAAACAAAGCAAGCGTAAACAACGATATTGTTTGCAATTTTTGGAATTCTTTCATACAATAGACGCGATTTAGGCGATATCGTGCTTTAATTTACACGATATATCCCAGTATTTTCTGTCAAATCTAGCATTCCCTTTATGTGCATTAGATAACGCAGAAAATTCAATGTTTATTTTTATCTGTGACGTAGAAAATTTAAATTAAATGCTTCAACCTAGTTTCACGTCATTCCGCTCTGAACACGACCCAAATGTAGACGAACTATTAAATATTAACTGATTATTCCGTACTTTTATAGGTGCTATAACATAATGTTCACCCTTTTTGGCTCGTTATTGAATCATCATAATCCTCTGCATGGTTTGTATCCACACGATTTACGACCACCTCTTTCGAGCCAATACTATCCATATATCGTAAATCAGCGTTGTTCACAGTTCGCGAAGCTTCTGACTGAAAGCGGCAACCAAAGCACGCTTATCGCAATAAACTTCATTTTGTCATTATAGGTAGTTGAAACACAAAATAAGCCACTGCAGAACTCAAATGTTACCCTGATATGACTGCATATGACTCACGAACTACCGACAGCAAAACAGATTTTGCCTAGATGACTTTTCCAGGTTTCTACTATACCATCACTAGAACAAACCAGCATGTAACGGAAAAGGGACCTGGATATCCCATCTGCTCCATCTAAAGCTGATATTCATTGTGCGCTTCTGCTGCCTCGTCTGAAGGGTTAAACAACGGTGTCGGGATCCAACATATTTAAGGATATATGTTTTTATGGTTCTTGAACACGTAGGGTTTCTCATTCGATGTCGGATCAAATTGAGAATGGTCCATAGATGTTCTGCTATGTACAGCGGTCGAGATTTATCAAACTACTGGACCATCTATGACAATCGGTGGTTTATTGGAATGGAACTATTCTCTTAGTCGATTGTTGGAGTAAATTTTGGCTATGATGGAATCGTATACAAACTGAAAGATCTATAGTTTTTGACTTATTTGCCAGCTGAGCATAGGGAAGTTTAAGTGAGCGAAGGAGGTTTTAAGTTTCAAACCACAACAACAAAATTCCCAGTCATTTCAGATAATATTGGTCTATATTAAAGAAATATGTTTTCAACTGCATGTTATTCAAGGTTTCCAAAAACAACAACATAAGTATCATAGCCATAAATTCCTTTTCGTTGAGGAAAATTTCTCGACTCCCTGGAAATAGAGTAAGATTGTACTTACCACACAATACCTATACGAAAATGGTACTGGCATTAAAAGCTCTTAACTGACAAACGTGGAAATGCAATAGGGTGGAGGTAGTACCAGTTGTATAGTAATTCATTGCGTTCTGTATAAACAAAAACTACAAGGGACATTCCAATGAGGCTGTACGCAAAGGTGACGTAGGACAACACACTACCAAAATGTCGTGTAAATTTCTGTCCCCCGAGACCGACACATGCAAGCGTTCTTTAGCATATAAGAATGCGTTGAAAGAGAGGAAAAAAATCCAATGAAACATATATTTCGTCTTATTGCGTATGTGTCAGTTTCAGGAAACATAATTTTACACGAAATCTTTCTTTACGTTCTCCGACTTTTTACAAACATGAATTACGTCTTGTTTAAAATTCGAAATTTTTAGGTGCTCCTAAAAATTATGAATTTTACACGAGACCTAATCCATGTTTGTAAATAGTCCGGGAACGTAAAGTCGGGGAATGTAATAGTCGGGGAACGTAAAGAAAGATTTCGTGTAAAATTATGTCTCCTGAAACTGAAACATACGCAATTCGACAAAACATGTGTTCGGTTGAATTTATTTTCTCATCTCTTTCAACACATTCTTATGCGCTAAAGGACGCTTGCATGTGTCGGTCTCAGGGACAGAAATTTACACGAGATTTGGTTAGTGTGTGTGTACATTGCAATGTGAAATTAATGTTTTAATCGTTTGTTTCAATATTTCGTGACGGTCGCCATGTGTAAAATTAAGGGAAAACTGAACAAACTCTTAAGCTGCGAAAGTCAACATAATCACATCTTCAATAATATTGTGCGACAAATCATTAGCCAGCAATACTAGCGTCATATTTATAACAGTTGTTAGCAGATAATTGAAATCAATTATCTGCTAATTACTAGTAACTGGTCATACTAATGTTGCTAGTTAATGCATTTTCTACACACTCTAGCGATGATGACGATAGCTGGCTTATACAGTTCATACCACTCAGCCGCCTTACCGAAAGATGGCTGCCAACTAGATCCCACTTGTTTCGCTCGTTGTTGCGCCAACCGGCTGGCTACAAATTCACCACTGACTTGGTTAACCGAATGCCTAACCAATGGCTGGTTAGCAATGATTGCCTAGCCAAAGATGATAGAGCCATCACCTACCTGGCTAATGGTTGTATCTCCCCAAGGTACTTGTAACCGCCAGCTGCCAATTCAATACTGGCTCATTGTTGCTCTGAACAGCGAATAAAGCTTTTAGTACTTCTAAAATTAAAACTTGAGTGATATCAGACGTTGCGAATCAAAACAAACCCAAAAAAGGAGAGAGTTCCTCTCCCATGAGCGCATCAAAAACATAGTGCACACAATATATCGCTAGAATAACTATCACAAGCCATCAGTGGTACATGAGCGTCTTCCAACCGTCCATTTTTGCCTGTTGAAGTGGCGGATTTGTCCGTGCTTCGACCTACCCCGCAGTGGGATGTTAGGCAAAAATGGACGTCTTTGGTTCGAGTACCACTGTACACATGCCCTTTTCGCTCAATTTCCTAAATAAAAACATCTGTTCTATTTCCAACCTGCCGCACACTGACGGAACTTTCAACACTTTCTTTTCAAATCATTTATTCTAGCCAAAAACATTAATGTTCACTCTTGGTGCCTCATGGTGATGAGCGAACATCTCCTTCTACATCACTTCTAAAATTGTTTTTCATTTTCATTCTCTGTCTTATACACTAATTTACATTTTTTAAGTGTTTACCCCATGGTGTCCTCAGCTTTGTTTAAGTGTTTAATGTGTTTTGTGTCTTATATGTTTTACATTAATGTTCAGGTTAGTCCTTGAGGCATTGCTTGATGAAATTTGATTTCCTACTAAACCTACAACTACAACTACAATTTGAAAAGCCTAAGGGTGGGGAACCAGATTCTGAACGATGTGGTGATTTGATGTCAGTTAGCGTGCTCTCGATGTCAGGTAGCGTGATAGACTCTTATTCTGAACACGCTGGAGCTTCAAGTGATGAGTTTTTGCGCAGCTCTCCCAAACTGGCATGCCGTATTCGATGACCGGTAGTATGGTTTGCTTGTAGACAGCAAGCTTGTATTTCAGAGATAATGTAGATCTAGAATGATGTAGATCTGTATCCTGACCAATGGGTACAGTAGCTTCAACAGAACGTTACAACCTGCTCCGTGAAAATAAGCTTGCTGTCCATGGTAACGCCAAGGTAGACAGCTGATTTGGTCCATTCCGCCATTGTGTTGTTCAGGCTTATCTTACAATTCTTAGGCGGGACAAGTCTCGGAGAATTGAAGTGTGGGAATACGATGACCTAGGTCTTTACTGCGTTGATAAAGACCTCTCATTCAGTGAAATATTTTGACAGAACATTCAGGTTTCGTTGCAATATCGCTGTGAGCGCTCTTGTTGCCCTACCATTGTGGACGACTGCGGTATCATCGGAAAACATGGAAAAAGGTCTATTTTCAGGGAGCGGGGGTAAGTGCAGTTTTTGGAACGATGTGAAAAGGTTGAACGGACGTGGACCTAGTATACTTCCCTGCGGAACGCCGGCGGAGATCTCTTGCGAATCGGAAACTACATCTTGAGTGAAACACGGAATGTCCTGTCCAACAAATAATTTTGAATTAGAAAGATGGGAAGAATATATCGTTTCAGCTTGTACACCAGGACATCATGCCAAACGTTATCAAATGCCTTCTCGATGTCGGGAAATTCCATGGTAGATGATTTCGATACAGACTTGTTCCGTCTGAGGAAATAAATGACTTGATTAAGTTGGTGAACGACCACGTCGGAAGCCAAATAGTTCGTCGAGCAATATACTGAGCTCCTCTGCAGATGCAAGAAGCCGACGGTAGATCGCTTTCTCAAACAGATTGGATAATCCTGAGAGAAGGCTCATTGGTCTATAACTCTTGGGATTGGAAGGATCTTTTCCAGGTTTCTGGGTGGGGATGATTTTCGAAACCTGGGGCCTTCATGTTCATGATGTTTTAATAAAGGTCAACAATTCGTCAGCTGAGATCTACAACTCTTCCAAGAAGTCGATGGGACTTAGATGGATGTTGTTTGTAAGCTCAACAACAAAGGCTTCGTGCAGACTGATGATGTATTGTCCGAGATTGTGGGAGCTTGCGAAGTGTTGACCTATGTATCTCAGCATCCTTCTCTGAGGGAGTTATTGCTGTTTAGTGGGATCAACAGAGAATGGGCCTTGGTTTAGTTTTTAAAAATTTAATCCTCTTCCAAAACGGCTTTGCACAATATGGAAGAGAATGGATCTTGTCAGCAAAATTGTTATTTCTGAGGTCCACCATTCTGATCTTAATAATTTATGTCATTCGATTACAATGACTTTTGAGAGTAGGCAGACCAGTTCGCTGGTATTGTCTTCGGGCGGCGTTGAGCAATTGTATCAGTTCAGAGAGGGCCTCAAACTGTCCTCACGAAGGATTATGAACTCAAAATTGTGCAATATCTGGTTGCGTTGCAGAATTACAATTTCCGATATTGTACTTTGTCGACGATCATTCATCCTATACCGCTGCGGAGATGGCTGATTTATGTTGGAATTTGAGCATCGTTTTGATTGCATTGTTCCCAAATACTACCAAATCACGCAACCAGATGACTGTCGTTGCCGTATTCAAATCACTCAAAGGTGCTTGGCAAAAAGCTGTATCTAAATGGCAGATGGAATGCGGAGGGGACAATTTTTCGCTGAAACACTTTCCGACTGTTTGGAAAATCGGATGAACGAAGGAATTAGAAGAACCAGTATCACGAATGGATGCAGAGTTTATAATATGGAGGAAAATGAATTTGTAGTACCTGAGCTTTTGCTTGTACCGAGCATGCAGCAGCATATAGCAAACAAAGTAGAAGATTCAGTACTCGATAAGGAGACAACAACATATGAATACTTAAATTTGATCTTGATAACTGGCCTTGGCATGAAAGAGCTCAGATTAAGAGGTAAAATACCTATACAAAATACCTAAGAATTGCAAGCCAATCTCTCGAATAACAAAACTTGTTATTTCGGATACCTGGGAATACCTGAGAGGTACTATTTTGGTATTGTCTTACCTCAATTTGGTATTCGCATAACATTGTGGGAACAATTTTATGGTATTATCCTCAGGTATTTTATCTCTTAATCTGAGCTCCTAAATACCAAGGCAAGTTATCAAGTTATTCGTTCCTGCTTGGGTAATCATTCCTACGGCAACGATCCACGCTGCAATTGATTGTACTGGCAGGAACAAATTAATGCCTTCTGTGTAGTAAGGTTGTCGAATCGAAGGTGGAAGAAATTATTCGACAAATTTACGACATGCTGCAGATGCCATTTGATTCACAGAATATAGGTGCCAACTGTGAAATCCAGGAGGTATCGTTTTTGATGAATTTCACACTTGCAGATGATTTGGCCTTTGATGGGGAGAAGGGCAACGATTCCGCCACTTCGGGGAAAAAAAACATGGCGCAATACATCACAGCGTACTGCAAGAACGAAACGGAAATTACCTTGCAGGTCTTAAAATGAGCATATCCAAGTGATGTGATGTGATGAGAACCTACCATCAATGCAAGGATTACCGATGTTTGCAAGACTATCCTCAGCAGGTTGTCCCGAGAATATAACCTACGCGATGGCTTGTTGTAGCAGGACCAGTCAACCTCAATGAGGACCTTCAGAAGACTACGGCCAGCACAGCGTGTCTTCACATGGCAAGGGGTCCAGTCAACAAAACGAAATTGACCTTATTGTCCGCATACCACTTCAGCACGTCCTTGGAGTAGTGGCATGAGGCCAAATCCGGCCAGAAGATTGTTGGGATGTTGTGGGCCTTCAGGAGAGGAAGCAGCCGCTTCTGGAGGCACTCTTTTATGTACACCTGTCCGTTCATCGTGTCCTGGGTCACGGAAGGTGCACTCCGCTTCCCGCACGTGCAGATGGCTTGCCAAACCAGGAGTTTCTTCGCAAATTTGGACATCTTCTGAGTGCGGACATGCTCCGGAACGCTGAACTTATCCTTGGCCGTGAAAAACAGGTGGCTGGGGATCTGTTTGAAGTCGGCATTCACATATGTTTCGTCGTCCATGATGCAGCATTCAACTTTCGTCAGCATGTTGAGGTACTACTTCCTGGCACGGGTTTAGGCGGACTTGTTCTGCTTCTCGTCGCGATTAGGGTCCTTTTGTACCTTGAACGTTCGAAGCCCAGTCTTAGTTTTGGTCTTCTGGACAAAACTTCGGCTTAGGTGCAGCTTCTTAGCCACATCCCGAACGGAGGCGTTCGGATTTCGGTTGAAGGCCCCAACTACGCGGTTGTGATTTTTGGTGTTGTACACTGGAAATTTATTTTCGTGAAGTAGCTTTCACGCGTTTCGTAAACATGGATTTTGTACATAGAACAAATGTTTCGTATATTGTATGAAATATTCATAATGCTTTTTATCTGATGAAATGCTATCATTACACCTTTTTGTAAACTGCACGAAATGAACTTCGTGATGACCAGCCAATCGCTGTTTCTCTTTTATACCGTACTCATGTATGATGGTGTTGCTGCTGGTATGGGCGGAAATAAATTATCTATCCCAAAATAAAAATCACAGCGCTGTCATGAGCTCTAACTTCATGCTCATTAATCAAAATTGTTCTCACGTGTCAGCGTGGCCTAGTGAGATCAACCACGGATTTAGAATCAGCACTTTTCAAATATTCAGGTTCGAACCCCATGTCAGAAACAATAAAAACAACGCTGGACAATTCCACGTGGTTGCGCTTGTTTTTGTCAATTACATTTTGAGTCGATAAAGTAGATCTGTCAGTCCTTCATGCAACCACCAGAGAGACGTTTCTTTTTAATTTGTGACCAAATATTCGTAGCTCTTTGCATTGTTTCCGTACAATGTACGAATGTTCTTTCTGTGTCAACAAAAGCTTCGTGCTTTTGACAGTTGCGCGTGCAATTAATTACGAATGTATCTTCATAAAAAGAACAAATCAGTTTTGTTGCTGAAAACAACGAATGGATTAGTGAGTATTACTTTCGATTTTGTAATATAAACTAAAATTAACTTTCAGTGTACGGAATACTTTTTCCTTCACTTCTGGGCTTCCGATCGGTGGTCAACCGTTCCTCGAACCGCTTAATCACTCGCGACACCGTGGAATTCGCGATTCCCAACGTTTTAGCGATGGAACGATGCGAGAGATCCTTGTTCTCGTGATGAATGCGCAATATTTTATCACGCACGAGCTGTTCTTTCGACTCCATTTCCGCGAGTTTTGATCACAGGACTTGCAGGATGTAAATAATGCACTATGAACTAAATCCACCCAAATTTTCATTAAATTGTACATAACGGTTAAAAAGTTAGAGCAATTTCATAGTGTGGCAATTTCATCGTGGACACCCTTTACATGAGAAAATACCTCTAATCCCTACATACCTACATCGGAGCGGCTGGACGAACTTCATCGTCTTGCGGAAGAAAGAGGAAATTAAATAGCAAGAAAGAATGCTAGAGCAAAGGAAAGAAAAGTAGTGAAAGCCAGAAACGCACAACTAATACACGAGATAGCTGAAATCCCTTAGCAAAAACAAGAAGCAGAAGAACAATTGAAAATCTAGAAGGCGAAGATTCAAAAGCAAAAGCAAGAAGAAACTGAGGAACGAAAAAAGCAGAAAAATATAAGTAAGCAGGGTAAATTGGCAAAAAAACAAAAAATAGAAGAAGCAGAAGTTACACACTTAGAAATTATTAATTTTAAACGAGACGTAATTCATGTTTGTAAAAGGTTGGGGAACGTACAAAAAGATTTCATGTAAAATTATGTCTCCTGAAACTGACACATATGCAATTCGACGAAATATGTGTTTGATTGAATTTATTTTCTCGTCTCTTTCGACTCATTCTTATGTGCAAAAGGACGCTTGCAGGTGTTGGTCTAAGGGGACAGAAATTTACATGACATTTTGGTAGTGTGTAGAGTTACTCGAGGCATTGAAATTAAAATAGAAAGAATACGCTGTCAAAAGGATTTTTTTTTAAGTTTTTTGTTTCATTTCTATATGAATTCGATTTTTGTTCGTTTTTTATGGTCTATATTCGATGAATCGTCATTGAATATGTTCACACATGTTTGTTTGCAGTTATTGATAATATACATACAATTGTATGGTGTATATCATGAAAGTTAGGAGAAACCCTTGAAGCTAAATTCACATTAAAGCTTGAAATATGATGATTAAAATTCCTAAAACATTTATCAGTTGCTCTGGATTGAGCTTTAAGATTGTCATTAGAGCTTCCATTGTTTTTAATCTAAGTCCATTTATGAGCAGTTTACACCTTTAACCCTTGTGTGATGGATAGGGTACCCGGGTACCTTTTCATGTTTTACATTACGAATTTTCATAGTTTATTTTAAACCAGGAAATGAAATTCAGTGACATCTTAATAATAGTTGGAGGGCAACTTTTTGCAAAAAAAACATTTCGTATAGTAGCAAGGGGGGCCAAAGGGGGGACTTCGATTTTTTTTACCCCTTATGTGATCTACAGGGTACCCGGGTACCCACCAAATTCATATGATCATAACTCTGGCTTTTATGGACCGATTTTGACTCTTTTGGCACCGTTAGGTTCCAAAACTCATTTTTTGGGACATTATCAGCAACGACTAAATGAATGCATCTGGTTCACGCCAATCCGGGTTGCCGGGGCTGTGTTCCGGAACGGAAACACAATATCGGAACATCTATTGAATTTGCAGGAATGTATGTCAGAATGTTTGCAATAATTCCTAGAAACTATTTCTATCCTATTGTGGGCCACATGCCAACTTGTTCCTGGAACGGCCATTCTCTAACAGGTTCTCGTAGGGTCTTGGTGGCCATGAACATATTTAGAAAGAAAGCCGGGCAATATGGGTATCAAAATTCATGAAATTTCTTCAGTAGGCTATTTCTCAACCTTTTGTGGCTTTCTGATGATTCCTCCTCGCACCGGTCAACCCTCGAGTGGCCTCGAGTGGCCAAGAACATTTTCAGCAGATACCCCTGGCTATATGGGTATCAGAATTCTTGAAATTTCTTCAATTAAATATTTATCAACGTTTAGTGGCAATCTGATGGTTTGTCCTCGGACCTGTCATCCCAAAACAGGTTCCCGTGGGGCTTCGAATGGCCATGAACATATTTAGAAGGAAACCCTAGCAATATGGGTATCAAAATTCATGAAATTTCTCCAGTAGGATATTTCTCAACGTTTTGTAGCCATCTGATGATTTATCCTTGTACCTGTCAATATGGAACAGGTTCCCGCGGGGTCTCGAGTGGTCATGAAGATTTTTGAAGGAAACCTTGATAATGTGGTTATCAAAATTAATGAAATATAGGATATTTCTCAACGTTTTGTGGCCAGTTTTGTTCATGGCCACGCGAGGCCTCACGGGACCTCGTTTCGAGATGACCGTTCCGAGGATAAATTATCAGATGGCCACACAACGTTGTGAAATAGTTTTTTGGTTAAATTACAGGAATTTTGAAGCCCATATTGACAGAGTTTCCTTCTAAACATGAACATGGCCAGCTGAGAAACAGGTCCGAGGACATTTCACACATGAAATCTGCCACGACCAACTGGACAGAACGCGCCCATACCCCTCTCTGAACCGGAAAGGCAGGGGACCTTCACATTTATTTCCAATATTCAAAAACTTGTATCGAGATCATAAACCTCCAGGAATCTTCTATAGCGATGGATGGATAAGACTTGTTTTTTATAAGCTCTTTCAATTTCTCCAAGCTTCCTTTTTCACATTTTTATTATAGAACACACCTTTTTGAAAATTCACACTTTTCGTTGGCATTGACGTGGCAAACAATGAATAGAGAGACTTCTGAAGAACAATCCACTTTTTAAACAAGTTTTCAAAGCTCTTTCAGAAATACCAGAGAACGACTTATCGTCGCGTTTTTTTTAAGAAAAAGGGGACCCCTTGGAACGCAACTTTTTCCTTGTCATATCCACAGTAATTTTCCGGAAGAACAACTTTCACAAGTCAGCCACCATCATTTCTTCGTCATCGTTTTCATCATCTGCCCTTCCATCAGCGCCGAGCACCATCCAACAGTCAGGAAACAATATAATCGATCTCTGCCAAAGATAATCTCGGTGGGAAAGCAACAGTCTCATATCCATCCAATCCAAAAGAACAAGTGTGTTGGGGTGTGAAAGAAATCCCTAACCACACCATCTATCTTCAGGGAACTCCCCTCTTCTCCCCAGAAATGGCTCGTTCCGTAGATACATCCACTCTTAAAACTTTTGGTAGCCAATTTGGACTCAATGTTGTTTCAACATTATAGGTGACGGTAAGTCGTTATGGAACTTTCTCTTTAGGTTAGCAATTTCCTGGCAACAAACATTCAAAGAGTTAGGAATAGATTTGGTAGAAGATAGCTCCCCCTTATGTGCACACTAATTTGGTCTAAATGGAAAGCTTAACTTTTCCTTTCCGGGGCATATCTGCTGGAACGACTAATAACTCGAGTCTTGCTTCGCCCAGAAAGATGCAGGAGCGTTGTGATGAAAAGTTAAATTTTAATTACATTTTCAAGATGCGGAAATCGAATGTCTGCAAGTGACTCAATTTCTTCTCGCATAAAGTTTTTCTCCAGAGTTTCATTGCTTTGCTTTTTTTTAATAAGAGCAACCATATTGATTCCACGGACGAGTCGGGCGAAAATCAATACCATCCCCATACCACAACCATCGCCAAATATAACCAGTGCATTTCAAATGGTTTAACGGGATGCAAGTAATTTTTTTTTTGTTTAATTTTCGTAACGATAGAAGAGCAATGGAGCTTTGGAACGATACATCCAATTTTACACTGGAACGAGCTTTCAAGTAACCGGGTTTTTGGCTCATGTTCCGGGTTGCGAGATGCTCCTCACTAGACTGCAAGGCATGGACATTTGTATTTTTAAACGTAGTGCAAATTCCAGCATAGTCTCTTCAGTGCAGAAAAAGCAACATGAAGATAGATACATACATTGTTGGTGCAGCCTGTCCTCTCATGTGGGTAGAAGACCGTAAACATTCGCTCTGGTAGATCATTGTAATTCCGTTTGTAGTGCTTTCCTTTGGTAGAAGTAAACCGTGAATTGGGTCGTTTGAACAAAATGGAAAGCAAGGAGCCGTTACTAAAGGATTCTGTGATAGGGGCTGATTTTTTTTGGAAGGTTTTGGTTTTTGTTTCGACGTAGATTAATACTTCCGGTAAGGATTGGGTGTCAAATTTCGAAAGTAGGGCTACTCGACGGCAACTCGAAACATTTTAAACGCTTATATCTCAATTATTTCTTGATAGTTTTTCAAAATGCTCTAACATCAGTCCGTTGGAATTTTTCACAACTTTTAATTTAATGACAAAAAACTGTCGACGTCGTTGGTGGTGTTGTGGTAATCGTTGTTGCCTCCCAACCCGGTCCGTTTGATATCAATTTCAGTTGGCGCCACTGTCATTTTCTTAAACGAAAGATCTCTTATTGGTCTTGGCCTATTTAGGGATGGGTAGGGTGAAATGACGAACCAGAATAACGCTAGAAATCACGTAAACACCAAAATAAAAATTAAAATAAATCATAAAATGTTCAGAACACCGCATATGATGGTGATGTCTTACATATACATTTTGCGTTATATATAAGAAAGAACTTCGATGGGCCAGTTTGACTATTTAAAATTATACGGGATTGCTCACTCACGTTTACTTAACGAATTAGCATTATTGAAATCTGATTAGAGCCATTTATAATTTTTCTGTCTTTGTTCTAAGCCCAACAGTACTGCGCAGTAAGTACTGTCTCTCGCATGGTGTAATCTAATGATGCTCGTGGTCAGGGAAATATGATGTCTTCCTGTCTGGATATTGACTCCTAGGAAAATGCTTACTGTTGCTTTTGATCAGATGGCTTCAGGGAAGGTTGTTGATGTCTTTTATGAATGGGCGTCTGTTCTGAACTACTCAATCCCCAAGAAAAGCACGTCTCGGTTCTTCTTTTTATGAAGAATGTTTCTATCACGTTCCGTTGTCGGTAGGCTATAACAATTACGATTGTCGAAATTATGATGAAGATTGCTTCTGTTAATGAAAAATAATAATTTTTAAACGAATCCAAATAAGGAATGTATCGAAAATACACGTACATTTGCGTTGTACTCCAGTGCAAAAATGTTCACTGGTATTCATTTATTTCTCTTTTGATGTACACTGCGAATTGACGTTTCTTATTTTGATTTGTTTTGTTGCTATTGAATTCATTCAGTACGCGTGAATTCTTGCTGTTCATTCAAGATTGTCAGTTTTAGTTTTCTCTTATACCTGTTCTATAAACAGAATAATCAGTTAATCTTGCAATCAGTGAATACGAATTTAAAAAACCTCACAGTCCTCTGGGCCCATTGTTTTTTTATATCAGTTTCTTAGCAGTTACTTTGAATCCGTGTCTGATTAATTATAAATAATATCTCACGCATCCTTACTCTGCTCCATCATCACCTTACAATGGCCTCGAAAAGTGGAGAAAACAGTACCTCTTTTATACGCATAAATTTTTTTTCACGAATTCATTTATTTGTACAGGCTCAATCTAATCAGCTTTACAGAGCCAAGTTTTCATATTTATATACATCAGTTATCTTAGAACTAAGGTGAAGAGGATAGAACCAATTAGTCGCGGTCGTCTCGAGTTTAATAGGAATAACAATTTTAAGGATGGGAAAATTGGGGTGGAAATTTTGAACAAAGCATAAGAAACAATGGTTGTCTTATATCTGAAAATTCAAATTACAATTTTTTAACTAAAAGTTTTTGATTTAAAAAAAAACAATCACTCTCACACACACACAACCACACTCACACACAACCGCAATCACACACTGGCGCACACATTCCTCCAAAAGTTAACCTAAACAAGTAAGTTAATCAAACTACAATCTAAGGCTAATGTTAGTCAAAAACACATAAATGAGTTTCATAAACTCCAGATCGCGTGCAGCCAAAATGTCTCGAATCGGTACATTGGGTTGTCTACCTCGAGCCCGAAGGGAATCATAAAGCTCAGATCTGACTCTACGATGCTCAGTACAAAACCAAATAACGTGATCTGCGTCCTGGTAACCTTGTCCGCATTCACAGAGATTGCTGTCTCCCAGCCCAACACGGAACAAATGAGCGTTCAAAGAATAATGATTAGACATGAGGCGAGACATCACACGAATGAAGTCGCGACCCACATTCAATCCCCTGAACTAACATTTTATAGACACCTTAGGAGTGATATAATGTAGCCATCGCCCTAAATCCTCTTTACTCCATTTATACTGCCAGCTTACGATTGATATCTGATGACAAATATAGAAAAATTCGTTAAAGGCGATTTGTCGGTCATAAATATCGCGTTCCATAGCGCCCACCCTTGCAAGCGAGTCCGCTTTCTCATTGTCAGGAATCGAACATTGCAAAGCAACGCGAGGCAGTCGTTCGTTCCCTTACCCCTAGGGAAACTATATTGAGTGTCTGAAAGCAGGTTATTCGCCTCAACCCATTTGTCCAGACGGAAGAGGATCATTTTCTCCAACAACTTTCGAATACAGGATAACATCGCGATGGGACGATAGGAGTTGTGGTCGGACGCGGGTTTACCAGGTTTTTGAATGGCAATAACTCTAACCCACCTCCAATCATCCGGTACAATGTTGAGTTCCAGAAACTGATTAAACAAGTTCAACATGTGCCTCTTCGCGACGTCTGGAAGGTTCTTAAGCAAGTTGAACTTGATCCTGTCAGCTCCTGGAGCCGTATTGCCACACGAAAGGAGTGCGAGAGAGAACTCTACCATTGAAAAGGGTTGGCTGATCTCATCTATCGAATTCGTGTTTTCGCGAGGAATCATCCGTGCCGGCACAGAATCTGGACAAACTGTTCACGCGAACTTGAGGATCCATTGGTCCGAGTACTCCTCGCTCTCGTTGTTCGTAATTCTGTTACGCAATCTCCGCGCCGTATTCCAAAGGGTATTCATCAGCGTTTCACGCGATAGCCCGTACACGAATTGTCACCAGTAACTGCGTTTCTTGGTCTTGATGAGGCTCTTAAATTCGCGTTCGAGATACTTGTAGCTTCCAAAGTGCTCAGGTGTTCCAAGTCTACGAAAAACTTTGAACGTGTCGAACTTTTTACGGTTAACCTCGGTGCATTGCTGATCCCACCATGGAGAAGAAGGTTTCCTGCGAAATGACGTTCCTGGAACTGGTCGAGTTTGAACTTGAAGCGCGCTTTCCAAAATCAGGTTGGAGAGGAAGTTGTATTCCTCCAGCGATGGAAGCCCTTCTACCGTTGTTACAGCTTCATCTATTGCTGTCTTGAACCTTGTCCAATCGATACTACGAGTTAGATCATACGTGACGTTGATGGATTCCGCCGGATTGAACCCGGTGGCAACCGAAATTTTAATAGGCAAATGATCACTACCGTGGGGATCTTGAATCAAATTCCACGTGCAGTCCAACGATAATGAATTCGAACAAAGTGTGAGGTCTAATATACTGCCAACTGAGGATGTACCAGCCAAACGTGTTACTTCTCCATTTTTAAGAACTGTCATATTGAAGTTGTCACAGAGGGAAGACCGGTTGTCATCGTACAGTTCTCCCCAGCCTGTACCGTGAGAGTTAAAATCTCCCATGACCAACCGTGGAGAAGGAAGGACCGAACAAATATTTGAAAGTTGTTTTCGGTTAATTGGTGCTCTAGGAGGAATGTACACAGAAGCAATGCAAAGGCTTATATTTATAATAACATCCTGACATGCGACAACTTCAACACCTGGAATTAGAGAAAAATTCACTCTATAGAAGGAGTAGCACTTTTTCATCCCCAAAAGTACTCCACCTCCACGTGAATCCTCACGATCAAGACGAATAATGTTGAAATCATGAATCGGAAGATCGATTTCGGGCGAAAGCCAGGTTTCACAAAGAGCAAATGCATCACAACCGATATTGTGAGCTAAAAATGTAAATGACTCCAATTTAGGAATCAAACTTCGACAATTCCACTGTAAAACAGTGATTATATCCCCGACCTCTTTTGGCAAATTATCGATCGAAGGAAATGATAGCTGCAAGGAGGGGCCACTTTAATGTTAATTTCTTCAAAAAAGTTTTCACATTGGGAAGCATTGCCATAGCAATGCTTTTAAGATGGTCAGAAATTTCGAGATACTTACCTAAATACCTTCCTCAATATCATCGAATGAGAATACCCCAGATGAAGAGGGGGCTTCAGTTCTTAAAATCGGGGCATCAGGAGATTTAGATGTCCCCGGGAGAGATGGGAAATCCTGTGTGTAGTTGGTACTACGAAAACCAGGAGGATTCGGATTATCCTTCTTTCGGATTATCCTTCTTTTAGCGAGCGTTCTAATTTTTCCCCGCGTTGTTTATACGCCGGGCACGACGAGAGAGCATGAGGAGGAGTTCCCTTGCAGATAAGGCATTTTAGTGTCTTACCTGCACAGGGACCAGCCTCATGTTTCTCTCCGCAAGTTGAGCAGCGTGCCTTATTTCCGCAATGGGAGGCCGTATGCCCCATCTGCTGGCAGTTTTGGTAAATCATTACCCGGGGTACAAACAACCGCACAGGTAGCCGAAATTTGTCCAGTCTAAGAAGTGAGGAAGGGCATAGCCAGAAAAGGTCACCCGAAACGAGTCTGTGGGGGTAACTTTTTTCTTACCCTCGCTGTGCGATATTTTCACTAATTTTCTCACTTCCAGTATCTGAACTGGGAGGAGCAGAGGGTTCTTGAATCGGCCAACCGCCCGTTTCTTCAAAATTTCAGGGCACAGACTCGCCTCTGTGACCACTACTACAATCTCCACATCACGAGCTGGAATATAAATTCGATATTCCAGTGTAAAATGCTGGGAAGCAGCAATCTCATTAGCCTGCTTCAGGTTAGAGACGACAACACGGAGTTTATTAAATTTTACTTTCGTGATCTCTGTCACGGCTGAGAATCGCTTCGTCAGATCAGTAGTGATTTGGTACACATTCAAAGGTTTCATATTGGGCTGAAAGTAGACAATGCATTGACCGACCAAGTCCATTGGATACGATCGCTGTCTGAATATTGTCGGTGCCTCCACGTCATCGGGTGGCAAAGGTACTTTTTCAGACAGACCGTCCATGTCGAAGAAACTTCTTCAACATGCACGATTTGCCTTACTCGTGGGAGCGTTCAACGCCCCCAACAATTAAAATCACACACAAACACAAACAAAGAACACACAAATTAAAGCTAAACTCTAGTGGGATGAGCGACAGGGAAAAAAAACGTAACTAATATTACTGATCTGTTGCTGCTGCTGCTACTGCTGCTGACGCACCGTATGCGTGAACGTCGCACTTCTATGCGGGGAGCGGGGAGCGGGGAGCGGTGCGCTGATGCGATCGCCTTCGGATACACTAGCTCAACGCTGTCGGATGTAGTGGTGTATCGCTGGTTAGCGTCACCACGCGGAGATGAAGCGAAAATAAGCGGGATGATTATTCGCCTGCTAGCACTGCTTGATTTGCTAATTTTACTGCAAAACCACACTGCCTTCTTAGAAAAAAAACTCACCTTCACTCTATTCGCTGGAGTGAATATATTTTGAGAAAAAACTGACAGTTTACAAGGATCGCACTCGAATAAAATCTTCCAAGATAACGGAGCGCTGGATCGAACGAACTTTCTTCTTTCGCTGAACGAAGTGGAATGCATAATTTTTTTTAGTAGCAAAAATAAAGGCATATACTTTTCGGAAGGATTGTAGATGACTTCAGCTTTCGTGAACTGTCACATTTTTTCTCTACGTATGGGGAATTATTCACATGGTACTGGTTTTTATGAACAATCATCAATCTTTGAGTGAACTTCAAATAAAAAGCAAATAGCGCTAGGAGCGTAATAACAACTTATGGAAAAATTAGTTTCGGATATGGTTACATATTGACAAAGGCATATTCTGTACACAGAACTTCACGGTTCTCGTGATGGCTACTAATGCAGCTATCGTTTTTGGGTCGCGATGACGTAAGAGTGATTTGACACTGTTCTACACTCAATAAGCCTTCAAGGGAAGAACCCCAAGGAAATCTCTAAAAAGAAGTGCAAGGCGACACTCCATCGTTATTTGTTATCAAATCTGCTGTGGGAAGATTGCAAGTGAAACCAACGGCTGGATGCATTGAAGTGGTATTTTGCAGTTTGATGCTGATTCGGTGAGATCGTTTTTAATTGTTTTAATATATTTACATGTTTACACGGTACAACATATGCCTACGTTATACACCCGCAAACGCATATTTGTGTGAATGCGCGTGCGCGGGTGTATGTGTGTGTGTGTGTGTGGGGGGGGATGTCAGTGTATGACTTTGTGTCGGAGCGTCTATACACATATACACATGCTTTCATGACATGAAGCGATGTCTCTTGAAGTGGTGAAAAGCGTTGGGATCTTCACCTTTTTCGGGCAGCAAATTTTAAGATGACCACCTTTTTATCATGTACTGATAGTTATAAGGCGTTCGTTACTTAATTTTGAAGTCTGTGATAGGAAAGTGCTCTGCATTAAATAAATTTACTCTGAAAAATCGGTATTATAAGACATCACCTTATGTTTGCGTTAATTAACATTTAACTATTTAAATGTTAAAAATCAAAAGTTTTAATTAGAGAAATTGACGCGTAGGATATGTTTCGATCGATTGATGAAAACATTTAAGAAATCAATCGTGAAATTACTTAGTTATTAACGCTCAAAACCTAAACATATATCTTGACGCTCCAAATTTTCTCACTCCCAACGTGTGCACCTGTATTGTCCTACGTCAGAAAACCTTCCACTACATGTTTTAACGTAGGAGTACGTTTCTCTTTTCTATACCGGGTGTCATCAAAAATTTTGAAAAATAAGAGCGTTACGCAAAAGTGAAAGGGTTTTGAACGCTAATAACTATCATTTGCCTTAACATAATGACTTCATTTATACACTATTTGATTAGGAATACTTTCAAATATTTTTGATAAAATTTTCAATTGAGTACTATTAGTATCAGTAGTTCAACTTTTAACTTAAAAATGACTTACTTTTGCTCTCATACGAATTTGGATATGAACAGGTTGAAAATATGGTTTTCGTTTTCCGGGTCCTCAAAAACGGGTGACAAATGGTTCAAATTTTCTTATTCTTTTTGTTTAATAAGGTTTCATCCTATGTCAGAGGGACACACCAACGCGGTCCTACGTTAACTTGCGGTTATATCCCTGATTTAACCCACCTTTAATTTTTTTTCCTGAAATACTCGTACGGGTGAAGTAGAATAAACGACTTTTAGTAGCAGCAAGAATCGAAATAACATTCCTTTTTTATCCTAATTGATCCACAAGGTGGTGGCAGGTTTCGTTATTGATCCTACACCCAAAAGTTGAAATTGTAGCCAAAAATGCAATTGCAGTTTTTGCAATCATATCTTGAGAAATGCGCATGATTCTGAACAGGCAATTGTGCCCATCATGATCCACAATGTTTTTTATGGTATAAACAAAGCCATGCAAGTGTGTGCAAGCGGTTATCTCTGTGTGCTTAGTGTCTCGACAGTCGCAGCAACCGTTGGGTTTTTGTTCAACCGTCTACAACTTCTCAATATGGGTTTTGCCCACAAATGCATGTAAGTGTATTCGACCGATATTGGCTTCATTGTTGTAACGTTGAGTGCCTCGACAACTTAAGCAACTGTAGGGCTTTTATTTCGTTCACCTCATCGTGTTATGGTAACTGGATGGTTACAACAAGGATCCGTCATGCTGACGGTCGCGGTTCGATTCTCGGCAGCAAATCAAGATCTTTTTTTTGTGGGCCATAGAATTTACTACTACTAATCAACTGCACAACCTCACGCACTTATTGAATTTTTTCTAATCGAATTAATGTGTTGCTTTTTTGCCCACGACCAATGTTGCAGTTTTTCTCCAAGTTGCGATCCATTACGAGAAATGAAACCAAATCATGCGAAATTGCATTACAATCTTGCTTTTTTATTTTGGGTGTGCTAAAGACTTAATTAACGTAGGATTAAAGGAAATTTCGTTCCATTGAATTATCGTCAATTGCTTTTTTCACCGCCATCCGAAATTAGTTCTTTTTTTACGCATACGTTATGGATCGACTGAATGTGCTGATTATAAATTCGTGTGTTCTATTTTTATAATGAGCAATAAAGCACCAGTTTTGGACACCACTTCGTATGTACACTCCGTACATGAGTGTTTCTTTTTAACTGATAACACTATTGTGGAACAGAATAGAACAAAAAAATATAATTGTATGTTGTAGGTACAAGTTTAATTATCCACACCACAAGAACAAACCAAAAACGAACCGACGCTCTAGAATTCGCTTTGCCGGTGACGTCCATCTGAGGTGTGTACAACGGTAGTATAACCGTACGAGGTGTCACCGAAGAGCCTTTGTAAGGGCGAGTGCTTCAGAGAATGTAATAATGGGTAACCGGATGAATAAAAAGCAATTTTTCACAGCTTTGGACGACCAACAATGATGAGAAGATTCCTAGGCCGTTTGCAGTTGGCTGTTCCAAGGTTGGCAATAGTATTTTCCATTCCGGTTACTAACTTTGCTCACAGAACAAAAGCACGGATCTATGGTCCTTCTTCACGATGTGTTTTGTGTACAGGTTCACATGTAACGCCGTATCATCTACTACATGCTCGTTGATACCGTCATAGTCTACGAGGACACATACACATGTTGCTGTTGCTGTTGTTCTTGCTAGATGGGTTCCGAGAGCAGTGTTCGGTCCGGAAATAGGTTTTGTCAGCCTATACGTACTCGTAGTTACATGGTTTAATTTAGCCTTTTACAGTGTCGTTTTATGTACGAGCTGTGCATATATCAAACGAAGGGTTTGAATTAAGGCACGATTTAGCGGATCCCGGCCCAGCCAACAGCAACGAATGAATGGTGGCATGTTTAAAGCCGTGAAATTGTTAGATGGAGTGGCAGGGCTTATCGAAGGTGGGTCCATTTTCGTCCGTTCAGCTGGCTGGAATTCTGCACCATATGAGTATGACATATATTCTGTACTTCTGCTCCATTTCTCGTCAAAGTCATAAACACAGAGCTTGCAGAAAGAATGACTGGTATGTAGAAGTAATTGTTGGATCACAGCGCACCAGTTTATTAATTTCGATCACAAAACGATCGAAATTTATTTGCCCACTGGGGGAGGGTATTTTCAATTATAATCAAAATTTGTTGATCATTTATTGATAGCAGAATAGCTAATATATATTTTAATAATCATTTAAAAATTCAATAGGAAAACTGCTGTTAAAACCGTAGCCCTGAAACGAGCGGGAAATATTCATATTTCGTTTCAATCATCAATTCCCGGTTTTCGACATCAAAGAAATAAAGGAGTTCCCAAATATTAAAACGAGCCCTGAACTAGTATCAGGATTCTCGGGATTTTTACCTAAAAACACTAGTAACCGATTACGTGAACTGTGTTCACTCTCTGTGTGTACTCTCGCTTGTTTTCGATTTCATGACTCCCGTTCACGAATATTACTCCGTTAAGCCATCGTATTTTTTTTACCACTCCTCAATGGATTTCAATTATTCGGGGCAGTTTTCCTTGGTTCAATTGACGAACGAGAAAACAATTAAATTACTATCAACAAGTTGCCCGAGAACGAGTCAATTTAATTCACAAAAAGGACACCGGGTGGTAGCGCTAAATGTTTCATCGTTCTTTGTCGACCACAAGAACGCAAATTATATCTTTGTTGCGGTTAGCTCATAAAAATGCTTCGGACAGTATACTTTGCCTCCACTTGTTTTCATTTTTTGTTTCGGGATTTCCAAAACAATCGTAAAACTTTTTAGCGTCGAATGGCTTGATTCCATGAGCGTGGGATTTATTGTGGAACTTTTTTTTATTGATGGGAGGTGTTGAAAAGTCACATCCCGTTGTCAGTTTGTAGCACATATAACAACTTGTCTGTCGGAAGTGCAACAGCGATTATAACTTTGTGTTTGGTTTTCTCATTTTTTTATTGAAATAGGTCAACGAAAACCTTGCTTCGAAATTATGAAAGCATGTTTCAACACGTCAAACGGTAGCGACGGATTACTGGCCAAAGGGTGATTTCAAAATAGTCGCAACTCTGCTTCTATTGAGAACAATTGGCCCAACATTTATCCATCAATATAACTTCCTGAATGTTTCTTGTCTTTTTGATACATGTCAAATATAAAAACTCGACATGGAATTTTAACCTTTTAACCTCGACAAACATTCTGACATCCATTCCTGAAAATTTAATAGATGTTCCGATATTGTATCTCCGTACCGGAACACAGCCCGGGGAACCCGGATTTACGGGAACCAGATGAAATCAAATGGTCATTGCTGATAATGTCCCTGAAGCGAATGAGTTTTTGAATCTAATGGTGCCTAATTGGCCAATAAAAGCCTGGGTACCTGTCGATCACTTAAGGGGTAAATAAATCGAATACCCCCCCTTCGGCCCCTTTCTACTTTTATGTAAAAAGTTGCCTTCCAACTATTATTTTGATATCACTGAATTTCAGCTTCCTGATTTAAAACAAACTATGAATTTTCGTAATGTAAAACATGAAATGGTACCCGGGTACCCAGTCGATCACATAAGAGTTAATAAGGGCCAATGTCGCAAACGTAAACAATGGCTTCTTCCGCAAATTTCTTGGAAATGCAAACTCGGTCAAAGAAACTACCACTTCTATTGTAAAGGGGAACTCATCTTCTGTACAATAATCGTGGTAATTCACAATGACCAAGTTAGTATTCTCGAGAAATTTGCGGAAGAGGCCATTGTTTACGTTTGCGAAATTGGTCCTTCTGAAAACTCCATGTCGAACTAATTAACACTATTTAAAGGGAAAGATAATTCATGAGGCATCAGACATCTATAAATCGACGAATATAACACGAAGTGAATCCAGTTTAAAAAACAAACGTGAAACTCTCGTACCGCTCGTCCCGCTTAAAGGGTGGAACGGTCAAAAATTGGTCAAACATGATTAAGTGCACACTGATAAGTTTATTATACGAATGATCAATTTTTATTTCTCTTTGAAGTTCATCGTCTCCAAAACACATGAACATTATTTGACTAGGCTTCCGATTTTCCAAATGCGAACTGTCGGGCTTTACTTTTCACACCTTCCTTCAAGTTTTGTACCGCTGTTATATATATCTTATTATCTGAACGCCGATTTGCCCTGAACTGTTTCAATCCTAAATGTTTTTTTAGTTCTCTTGGGGTATCTCTTTACAATTGCCCAATATTGTTCATTTGGGCGCAGTTCCGGCGAGTTTGAAGGGTTTTCTTCCTTGGGTGTTACCGCTTACAACGGAACCAACGAGCGAGCATAAGTGGTCGTTGCGGAACAAACAAGTGAAATTTTTTTTCACAATGTTTTGAAAAACATTGAAAGAATAAAGATACAAACTTTAAACTCTAAAACCCTAAGCTAAATTATACTTCTGAAATCCTGAAATCCGTGTCTTCCCGTCGGAAGAACTCTGTGGCAGGTTTCATAGCCCTTTTTCTTAGTGGCAAGAAGCAGCAAAAAACCAACCGTCCGAAGCAACATCCCTGGTTGTCTCCCGTTCCTGACATTTTGGTCCTACGAACCGGATCCAGTTTATAAGGGAAAAAGTCCACATCGCCCAAGACGCTGTAATACAGGTACTGTGCCGAAAATTTCATCTGTGAATTCCCTGGTTCGGGGCACAATAACATGTTACGTACGCATCCGGCAAATGTTTGCCAAATACCTGAGTCCAACGAACTGGGTCAACGTTCAAGATTGTCAAGAGCATCTGGAGTAAGTAAGACGCAGAGTCAGCTCAGAACGTTGGAATTAGCCAATTTCATCGAAGAAGAAGAACTGGCCTCTTTGGAGCAAGAATGGATTTTAGCCGAGGAACGTTTGGAATAGCTCAGAATTCAAAAGGAGCTTGAACTGAAGAGGGACCAGAAAAAAAAGCCGAAGAAGCTCTCAAGAAGCAAAGAGAACGTGAAATTCAAATAGCCGAGCTGTGATCGCGTTTTGGGGCCTCTAGCTGCAATGCAATCGGCCGTGTTCAAGCCTGGGTAAACCAGTATGACAATTTGGAATCCGACGTTGGACCGATTAGTGGCCAGAGCGTCAACCTCGGCGTCAACGTGTTCCTGAATCCTTTGCTGCTCCTAATTTAATGGCTGAGGTCCAAGCTTTCAAAGCATTGCCATCATTTTCCGGCAACGTTATGGACTGGCCAATTTTCCTGAACGAGTTCGAAACTTCGACAAAACAGCTGAAATTGAGTAATGCTGACAACTTGAAAAGACTCAACAAAGCCCTTCAGTGAAAAGTCCGCAAAGTCTTGGAAGCCCTGCTAGCCTCACCTGAAAACGTAGACCCGATTATGAGGATGTTAGGATCGAATTTTGGTCGCACTGAATGGATTTTGAGCAATCAACTCGAAATCCTGCGGAATTTGGATCAGGTAAAAGAAAACAATATTGAATCGATTCGGTCTTTGTGGTTGGTACAGTAGTGCCACTGAACAATGTGAAATCCGAATTTACCTTATGAATCCTGAATTGATCTCGCATCATGCCGAAAAACTCCCTGGTTTAAGTAAGCCGATGTGGATCCGCCAGAAAGCGATGTTGATGAGAGAAAATAAACTTGTTGATTTCGACGCATTTTCTCGGTGGTTGGAGGATGAGATGGAGAATCAACTTGCCAGCATCAGTACTGTGTCGTTCAGCAAGAGGCAAGTGATGGGCGCTGAACTAAGGCCACCGGTTCTCAACATCAACTGCCGAGAAGAAACCTAACATTGGAGGAAATGTTCTCTGAGCACAAGAGCCTCGCAAAATGTTGAAAAATTTTCAAGTCATCTGTAGAGCAACGCCGTTCCATTGCAAGGAATGGCAAGGTCTGCTATATTTATTTGGAAGGAGACCACAACCGTGGAATACGCAAGCCGAATAGATGCTGTGCCACTTGTAAGAAGAACCACCATGAGCTTGTGCATGCTGATGAAGTTCCAATAAGATCTTTCCGCGAGTCCAAACCGGAACCGGCTTCTTCCGAAGATTTGTGCACTCTGCTTCGTGCCTGCAAAGTACGAGTCTATAGTGATCATCTATAGTAATCAAAGTTGGTCAACATACTCGTGTACAAGTTACGCGCTCTTCCTTTGGCTGTTGTGTTTTGCTTATTCTTTCGATTTGATTTCACTGTAACCTTATTGTTGACAGTCCCGCTCGTTTTTGCTCTTTGTACTGTTGTGTGGGACTTTCCCAATTTGTTTCCGATATCTCTGATGGAAAGGTTGAGATAGCGTTTGATAATGCTGGCCACTATTCTTCCGAACGCTGCGGCTGCCTGGTTTCGGTTTTCTCCTGATTCCGGCTTCTTGACAGTCGTCAGACGTTCTCCAAACACTTTTATACCGTTCTTCACGGTTGTTTTGCCAAAAGTAAGTGATTTTGCCAAGTCGGCGTGAGAATAATTTGGATTTTGCTTATGCTCGTGCAAAGTTTGATACGCTGCTCGTCTAGCTTCGGCACCTTTTTGACAACTGAATAGAAAATGGCAAAAAAAAAAAACAAAAAAGAATCAAGAGTTCGTACGCATATACCTACAAAATGAGGGGTGTTCAAGTTTTTTAAATGCACGATGAAAAAAAATACGCAATACTTGAGTCGACCAATCCTTTAGCAGGAGTCGTTAGGACAAGGATTCTGATGTACGGTCAGTAACAGAGTCATTGTTTGTTTTATACTGTAATACATGCCAATGGGCATCATCCCCGCTAAAACGCATCCCAAGACGCGTGACACTAAGCGATATGCGCTCTCAGACACATTAGCTTGTATGTGCTTTCGAGCTTGCCGAGGTAGCTCATAGTACTCAGGGCATTGGCCCATACCTGCCCACCATACCTCATTTTAGACAAGGCAACGCTTGCCAGGAACCTGCTCCTCTGTACTGCTGAGCTATTCGACATCATGCGGGATGATATAACCATAGAGGCTTTCTTGCAGGCGTTGTCAACGTGACTGTTGAATGACAACTTATCGTCGATCATAGCCCCCAGGTACCTCAAAGACCTCTTTGATACAATTGTGCAGTTGCCTGCACTGATCGTCGCGTGCTGCTCTGATGTTTGGTTGTTAACAACCGTGACCTCGGTCTTATCCATCTCTCCACAATGCCAATGGAGTGTAATGCCGTTAACGCCACCTGCCATCTCTTCGATGGATTCACCACATATATGGGTGATTTCGTCTGCAAACCCGACGATATTCATCCCGTTCAGAAATTCAAGCCGAAGTACCTCGTCGTACATCGTGTTCCATCGAACCTTGCGGGACACCTGCGGTGATCTGAACACGTTTCGGGCCTACTCCTGTATTGTACACCTGCACGTGGTTCTGGAAATAACTTCCCATAATCTGCAGGAAACCCGGAACATGGAGGCGTTGAAGCGAGTCAGCGATAGCCACCCAACTGGTGCTTTCGCACGTCGAGGGTGACCACTGCACAGTAGCGGACACCTCACTTGTTGAGCTGGATTGTCACTTCGGCCGTCTTGGTGACGGACAGAATGGCATCCACCATCGACTTCCCTTTACGGAAGCCAAGCTGTTTTTTAGACAGACCACCAATATCCTCCGTGTGTTGTGTCAGTCTGTTGAAAATAACCCTCTCGAGCACTTTACCCACAGTATTTAACAGACATATAGGTCTATATGCCGATTGGTCCCCTGGTGGCTTTCCTGTCTTCGGTAGGAATACAAGAGTTTGGATTTTCCAAACAACTTTGTATCGCCACCCTGAATATTCCGGGTGCCAGTGAAATAGCCGTCTTGGTGGCCTGGTTCGGTATACCGTCAGGTCCTGGCGCTTTGCCTATCGCAATTAGTTCCTCGTTTGTAACGGCTGCTTAGTCCCTTTTGTCCGCGGTGCCATTGTCGTGAGGCAATCTTGTCGTTATAGGAGGGCAGGGTCTCTAGTCATGGCTCGGAAAGAGTCCTCTAATGTTGCCCTACAATATCTATGGTGATCTGGAGCTTGGTTGTAGTTGTCGTGCCCTTGGTTCTGACCATTTCCACCCGATAGGCGTCATCGCATGGGTTTGCGTTGGCTTTCCGTTCTTGCAGAGTCCAACCGCGCTCTTTGCATCCTCCTTCTAGATCGATGACATGTTCTCCGGAGGACGGAGATCATCTCTGCCCAGCAGTAAACCAGCGACCTTTTCTTAAGTTTGACCTCTCTGGGCATGGTTGCGTCGCACACTCGTGTGAGTAGTGCTACGAATTGATCACCGCAAAGATCTTAGGTAGTGCTCAATCTCTGTTCCCGCTCTAGCGCCTCTTTAAATACTTCTTCATCGAAGTACGACGTCCTCCATCTCTGGGCGAACGGAGTGAGTGCTCCTCCCTCTGCGCACTGCATAGCACTGTGAGTGATGGTAAAGCATAGCGCCAGGTGGTCACTATAGGTGTAGCCATCCTCACTCTTCAGTTGTTCAACAGCCCAGGGCTGCCGAACGTCACGTTGATAATCGACTACGCTCCGTATCTATGGAAGGTACTATTAGTATCTACGTTGGCCAGGTCTACGTTCAGCCTGGCCAGGACCTCAAGCAATATCTGGCCCCTTATGTTAGTAGGGCGGCTGCCCCACTCTAACGACCAAGCGTTGAAGTCACCCGGGCTGCGGGCTGCGGGCTGCGGGCAGTAGGCTCCGTTGTCATCCGGTCGACCATTTTTAAGAAAAGGTCAATCGACCATCTTGGCGGCGCATAGCAGCTACGAATGAACACTCCGTTCACTTTTGTGACCGTGAAGCCCTCGTTTGAGGTGGACACAACCTCATCGACTGGGAACTTGCTCGTCATCCATAGTACTATAGACATAGCCTTATTAGACCTGTCCGCAACCCAGTCTCCATTACCGGCAGGGATACGGTATGCAACGGCTATTATTGCGCCATAAGTTTCTGACTCGAGAACTGCCTAACACAGCAGTTGTTGAGCCGCCTCACAGTGGTTTAGATTCAATTGGGTTACCCGCACTGTGCTTAGCTCGTTGGTTTACCTTGTAGGCTGGGCACTTCAGTTCTTCCGGGACGTGCTTGTCGTCAGGTTTCCCAGAGCACGTCATGCATTTGGGGGGCTCCTTGCAGTCCCGAACCTTGTGACCTTCTCCTCTGCACCTTCGGCATATATCGCTTCTATAGGAGCCTTTACATTCTCACGACATATGACTCAGTGGGCAGACACTTTGCCCCACTTTGAGTTTTTCCACTTTTAGGGCCGAGTCTGCGGCGGCAACCGGCAGCCGTATTATTGCCACTTGAGTGAACCCTTTCAAAGCCGTATTACTGTTCTGGCAACCCCAATCCCACACTGGGCCTACCTTGCCTTGGAGATTTCGTCAGCTTCCGTGATCTCGTCCAAGATTTTACATTGGAGAGGCACTAACGTGGCTAGTGCACGTACCTCCACTCTCGCTCTTAGGGCCTATTTGACCAGCTGTTTGAACGCTGGGCCCCTCAGCTTAGTGTCCTTCTCAAGCTCTGGGCACGTCGGTGCCCAGATCCGTGAGTTTAGCGTCACCGCGCATCGTCTTGAGGACCTCGGAGTATCTAGACTTTTCAGTCTTCACAATGAGGGCCTCACTGCGGTAATACTTTCGAGCCAGAATTCGGTTCGCTTTTTCTTTCTGAGGTCTGTCTCCCATTTTCCGGACCTTGATCCGAGGGTTGCCCTGCCTCTGGAAGGGTCATCGCTCGTTCCTCTTTTGTTGTCACGTTCATTACTGGGACCGGCCCTATCACTTGGGTCACTCTCAGCACGTGAGGTTTCGCGCACCACCGAGGTGGTGTTGGCGCTTTTGACGCCTTTGCCGCTTTTTCTGCCTTTACTTAGTAATGTACTGTAATAATGTACTGAATAGATTAGCTTTTCGAGAACCTTACTGAGAGTGCAAAGAATGGATACTCTACGATCATTTCCGACGGAAGTGTAATTTCCGGACTTATGGATCAGTACTATGGACGCCATTTTCTATCCAATTGGGAATGTTCTATCCTGGAGTGAGCGTTTGAAAACTGCAGGGATGGCCATTGCAAGAGTAGTGGCGCAATTCTCCAAAAATACAGGATGTAGGCTTTTCCGCGTCCTTTCGTTGACTAGAGGTCTTCAAGAGCTATCCGAACATCATTTGTAGAAAATTGAATGCAAAGAGATTGGCTGCTTCTGAACTAGAGTGAGAAGTAGTTCCATTGAAGTTGACAGAGCCAAGAACGGCGTGACTAGTTTTCCGCTGATTGATGATCCATAAGTAGTTGCTATTAGCAAGGATACTAGTCCAGTTCGACCGGTTCCTGGCTTCATGAGGTGAAGCAAGGCGAGGTCCGGTAACCTACCTAGGAAAGCACCACAAGGGATCGTGAGCTCCATTAAGTCATTTTTCTGGGAAGGAACGACTGCTCCCACTCTGTCCGCTCCGAGAATAGTGGGCCATTGAGACAAAAGGTGGTTCAGTACATCCATTGCTACGTCTACAACAGACATCTTCATAGTCACATAAGAAAGGAAGAGAAATAATTTAAATGCCATTTTTTTATGTAAGTGCACTCCAATATATATGTTTTTATTGTTGAACATTCTTCGTCCGTCTTTATATCTACGAGGAATGAATGATTTCTCCCGTACAGATTCAGAGTGGACTGAGCTTTACCTTTACACATATGTTGCTATTTTGTAAATACCTACTGTATGTGTTCTAAATTCAACCTTAAATCATGATATCCTTTATTCCAAGGATTTCCACTAATTCGTTCTCATATGTTGATTCCTGCGCAGAGCATAACTGAATTAAAATTCAGCAAAAGAATTAAAAGTTGTATGAGGGAGTATTCCAAATAGCAAACAAAATATTTCAAAATTAAAACCACGGCACCTTCCAACACATCGACTATTCCTGTCTCCATTAGTCTGCCGCTTATCTTTCCAAGGGTAGAAGTTAAGCGGGAAAGGAGAATTCCAGCAATTCCGACTATCTATCGAAAGCCACAAAACACATCACAATCCTCCCATTCGCCACACCACTTCGAATAAGGTACGTTTGCCTGATGCACTGACTAAAGCGTCCGAGTGAAATGCTTTCTGAGCAACAGGAATTTTCATTGAAATTTTTCCTACCCAGCAACATCCTTGATGGCACCGATGATACGCAACCGAGCGACGCACAAAGAAAAGTATTCGAAGACGCCAGTCAGCCAGGTCCTGCACAAACCCCACAGAGATGCGGGCCTGGTCGACCGAAGAAAGCAAATAGCTATTTTAGGTGCCTTCGACAAGTGCCATTCAACCGACGAAATATGGATAATCTAATTATAGAACCAACCACACGTAGACCAAAATGGGGTCAATTCAAAGCACACCTGCAACGGTCCTACCCGACATTCCACCTATAAAAGAGCGCACAGAACAGAACTGAATGGGAAGAAAACTGCAGAGTTGGGGACTTTTATTTGATCCACTTCCTTCTGGTTCAAGTATTTTTTTGTGTCGCCTGTAGAACCAGAGACGGCAAACGACATTGTGCATCGAGGCAAGAAATGGTCACATTTCCAACGACAAACTGCAATTATCTGTGCTGTTGGTTGGGTTGTGGATTGAAAGAGTTGATCGTCTCTTTGACACTACACATAACATATCGCAAATCATCGGGAAAGACCTGGCCGGGCGCCAACATGCAGCAACAATTTGTGGTAAATCGATAGCATAGTTTCCTCCATGTTAGATAGTAACTTATGCCAAACTTTTTTTTATGGGATAATGGTTCGGATATTTTGTTGTTGTTGGGCTCGGTTTCGACGTCCTGGTAAATGCTGTATCGTTATCTACCAAGTACTGTACATTTAGTGGTCAGACTGAAGGCCATAAACCTGTGACAGAATTTACATAATTCATCATTAATGAATCGAAAGTGAGAAGGAGGGGAAAAACTTTTCCGATATCATTATTCATGATTGTTGGCGGTGGAGCGGAGTGGATTACCGCAGCAACACCCAGGAGTAATGCCTAAGTGACCGGAATAGTTTGTTCGGTTGAAAGTTATTCCTCAGAGTGCGGTGGAAGGTGTCAGTGAAACTGATTGAACCGAAGAAAATGGTAGTTAATCGAGCTCTCCAATGTCGTCGTTGGTGGCCTTGAAATAACCATTGAACTGTCCTATTCCACATCGGCCAATATAATATACTTAGTGGAAGGTGACCGGCGTGGGAGATTGTGTTTGAGAAAGTGGCTTTTCTGTTGTGGTATAGTTAATGAGTTCTACATCATACAAGATATTGATTTTGGGATTGGTCAAAAGAGTCGTTATCTGCGGCGTAGATTGGTTGTGTGCGTTAGTTTTTTATAAAAAAAAATATTCGGATTACTACTATGAACCTTCCCAGTGTACTTTTGCATAAGCATCTTTCCGCAATGCAATTATAGTTCTCTAAAACGTCATAACGTTAGTTTGCCATCAAATTAGGCACCGAAAATTTTATTAATAGCTTTTTAGAATTTTGTGTGTACCAATACTAAAAGCTAGTTGGCAGGCACAAAAGGACCTGTAATTCGTGATTCCACAAATTTCAAAATTCCATCAACGGTTGCTGTATAGAACTTTATTGAAACTTCAAAGTTACAGCATTAGATAACATTTGTCCAAATCGAACGAAATATCAAACTCTCCTCTTAATGGAGCCCGTCAGCGTCCGCACAGAGGAAATGGACTCGGAATCAGCGTAATTCTTCTAATTTACTCGCATTTGCTGAATGACTGCCCCGCCGCTTCGCCGAAGTTGCTGCTTTGAAATTGCCCAAAATTTTTCGATTGGTCGAAATTCCAGGCATTTCGGAGGATTCATTAGCTTGGAGACAAAATCAATCTAGTTGGCAGCACAACTCCAGAATCAATTTGTAGTTGTGGCAGCTGGCCAAAGCGGCCAAAAGATGACTTTGCCACAATGCGTATGGTTAAATGGCAATTCACGTGTTTTTCAGACATTCTCCGATGTGAGCTTGGGATGTCATCGTCGAGGATGTGACAAATGGTTCCGTTTCAGGCCACAACTGCAAATCGCTTGTCAAATCATGGCCTTCTTCGCAAACTTTTCGGCAAACACGAACTTGCATCATCCCGGCACACCCCTTCATTCAGTCACGATGTAAAACTTTTGACCGGAAAGCTGATTAAAATCGATTTTGACGTATGTTTCGTAATCGATCAAAGTGCAGCCTTTGTGTTTCGTCAAAACACGGCGGTACAAATGCCTGGCACGTTTTTTCGCCTCGGAATTCTGCATGATATGCCGGTTCGGATGTTTACTGGCTTCGTACGACTTGTATACTTCCCTTACAAGGATGTTGTTGGGTTACCGGACCCTAACCAACACCGATGGGGGGTAATTAATGACTGCCAGCTGTGTGGTGGAATATACTGGGCGTCTCCATTAGTGGACTGTATTTTGGTAGGCGTTTGAGGTTTCCATTTCATAGAGTTCCATCCAATTTCATTTCCACACACAACATCACTCATTTGTCGATTTGATCACTACATCACATATATTTAGTCATAACATACACTTTGATTTGCAATATTTACAGTACTACAAACTACTTTATTGTACAAACATCGACGACACAGAACATTCATTTCCATTGTGGCTCTGCTCCCATCCGTCCTTCCTGAGAGTCAGAGCTCAACACGACTACAGTCACAGCAGATCATCCACTATCTAACAGCCAGATGATCCCTGTCTGTGACGTCACCAGATTTAACGATCAAACGCCGTGATGGCTGTCGCTCATCGGTCGACGTGCACTTAGCAGAGAATACCGTCTCGGATCTAGAGATAACCTGCATCGTTGTCAGAGCACCCTCTCTTTCGGCAGTGGCGTAGCGAGGGCAGTGGTGTTCACGGTCTCTAGTAACAGATGTTTCGCACCTTTTAAGTTGGCGTTGAACCTTCTGACCACATCTCCGATCGAAAGACCGTGGGTTGGCTTTACTGCACCTCAACACCTTGACTGCGCAGTTGACGACCCTTGGTTCCAGTTTCATAGGTCTGCTGATTTCTTTCAACACTCAGAGTTTTCTTGTAGGATTGGAGCATTAAACAAACTGATGTTTTCGGTATTTCAGCACTTGGAACTCTGGAGTTTCCAGGTGTTTGAACACAATATGTTTTCTGAATGCGATCGACCACATTCATCAAACTTGCAACAATTGTTTTCTATAGAAGTGTGATCAAACCACTGTCAAACATTTTCGATTCCCAATACTAGAGGCGTCGTAGCGGCGCGCAAGGGGCTTACCAATTTACTTTCAGCCAGCTTTTAAGTCATAAAAAAACCGGCAAATGTCAACTGCAAACATCTTCATTCATTTAATGCTATTCTATCCTCTGGTAAAAGAAGCAATCACTCGAATCATTTCTTACATCGTAACCGAAGAGAAATTTTTAAACTCCCGGCCAAAAATTTGGAGTCACCCTCTTAAAAAGATGAAAAAGGTTTTTGATCAGAGCTCCAAAACTTTACGTTCAATATTTTATGCATGTACCTCAATTGGTAGAAAGGTATTGAATGAGTCTTACTTCGTATTTATTATTCTCAATATGTTATCAAAAAAAATAATACTTAATCTTCACTTAAAATTAACAATTTTTTCAAAAGTTACACTAAATAAATATGACATTTTTTCCTAATTTAGTCGAACATATTTTAAAATGAAAAAAGTATAAGAAACCCTATTCTATACCAAGCGAACACCAAACATTAAATTTTGGTAAACATATGTGTAATGTATGTAAATATAATGAAATAGTTATTCAGGTCATTGACCAAAAGTTTGGGACTCACCGCAGTATGGTTGACCATAAATTTGGGAACAATTTCAAGGCCAAATCAAGAAATGTTTTTTTTTTTAAATATATTTGCCATATTTCATTCGATTAAAAATGTTTGAAACGCATTTGAAAGGTATTTAATGGAACTTTCTCCCTTGAGGAGTGGAAAAACATTTATTTAAATGTTTGTTCACATAAATTTCACCAAAATTTACAACATGTTCTCTAAAGTACCTTGCATTATCATGACCAATCATTATCATTATCATTATCATTTTCCATCTTATGTGAAAACCATACTCAGACAATATTCACTAACGTCAAGTGCACTATTGTGATAATTCAGTATAATTCAACTAATAGAATACTTCAATGATCCTTGTATTCATTTAAATTTAGCTGAACATATCTGAAAAAGTTTTCAGGGCCTTAACGGCGTAAAACATTAAAAATATTTTATAATACAATAAAGACAACTTGAGGAAAATTTTAATTAAGCTACATGTATATTATCTATTACCTGCAGACTTCCTCACTACCTCGTAAAATTAACATTAAAAAAATGGACTTTTTGCGGATGGTGATGAAAAAAAAGATAAAACAGATAACTGCTTTTGAAAAATTTCCAATTGGAGGTAATTATTTAAGCTTACTTGCAAACAAATTCAACGCCCTTGCGAGCAGCCTTCCGGCAGTTAACCGGAACATTCACCATGGCGGACAAAAACATGCGTGTAGGCATGTTTTTGAGTTCTTTCTTCGTTTTCGCGACAAAATTGTTGGAGTAGATCTTACGCTTCATGGTGGCTAAGAAATTCTCGATGGGACGCAACTGGGGGACGTTGGACGTCCATTTCCTCCAACGATCGCTTCGAGTAGTGGGCCGACGCTAGATCCCTTATGGTATTTCTTGATGAACGACGCAACTTCCAGCAGGCATTTTGTACTATAAATTTCCCCGGTCACGGCTAGTCCGGAGCGAAAGGAGACCGACTTTGACATACCCTTCTCGCTGATTGTCAGCCACAGCAGCACCTTCTTGGGGAACTTGGTGTGTGAAATGAACTTCCCCGCGGAGCTCACGTCCTTCGTGGGGAAAGTAAAATACGAAGTGCCCTACCAGTTGTTGCCATCCAGGGTGAGATAGGTCTCGTCGTCCATCACCACCGCCACGTCGTGATTCGCCGTGAAAATCGAGTTGACCATCTTATTCAGCCGCTGCCGCTGCGTCATTGCCTGCAGCTCCGAAACCAGTGGCCGCAACTTCCGCTCCCTAACATGTATGTTCATGTGTTCCAGGTGCTTTTTCACTGTTTAGCCGGCTGAACCGACCTCCCGGCCAAGCGCACGCAGCGATGTAGCCACTTTTCCCCCGGTCTTCCTCTTCAGCATCCTTTGGAACTTCTTGTCGCTCAGGGTCGTCGGCCGTCCAGAACCGGGCTTTCTTTCGATGCTCTGATTGTTATTTAATAGTGCCAAGATGTTGTAGATGCCGGAACGGGCGTATTCGGCCTCCACAAAGAGCCACACGATGTCCATTTTCGACGTGGAGGGGTGCCGTTCTTTGACTGCGCACACTTCTGAACGGAGTTGCTTCACTGTTTTTTCCATCACGGTTAGAGTTCGACTGATAGAGCTGTCAAATTTTGTCTGCTGACTCATGGGTTACTATGATTGATGCTGCATGGGTAGTTTTGTCAGTGCGGATGAAGGTAAACCCATGAAAAATCGGCAATTTTTGTCCATTTTTTTAATGCAAACGTAACTCAGACAGTGTTGTTTGAGTTCGAGGCACTTCGGAAGACTGCAAGTAGTAGACAATATACGCGTATCTATCGATAGGATAAGCAAACATAAGTGAATTTAAGAGAAATGTCTCATTCTAATGCTATTCGCGAGTAAAGTCTAACATCATAAAAATATCAATTCGAAAACTTATTCTGAATAATTATCAATTTAGAATCTTAATTTGATTTCACTTCATAATTGTAAAATTTATTATCAAATTCTGATTTCATCTAGCTGTAATCTTCTTTGAGAAAAGTAGTTTTGTTTTCATTGCCTTGACAGATCCTCAAGTGGAATGCTCAGTTTGCTATCAACAGGAAAAAATGAACAGCAACGACCAAAATGACAACAGCCTGAGTAATCATTTTCGGCAACATCATATTAAGTTTTCTATTTGATCTCAGACTCTACTCGGGTTCACAAGTCTTGTCGTGAGGTTCGACAAAATTTAAGTCTAACATTACATACAAGTCCTTTTTTAAAAGAGCATTGGGAGCATATCTCAATAAATTGATTGCCTTAGCATACTTTCCCAGCGGGTGGGATTTGAAGTGTGGGAGTAGACACGAGTGGTACGATCTTCAGGAAGTCTGTCGAACTATTTGGCTTTGCAAACGACGTTGATATCATAGCACGTAACTTTGAGATGAAGGCGGGAACGTACATCAGGCTTAGGGCTGAATCAATTAGGGTTGGGCTCATCATTAATGCGTCAAAGACAAGGTACCTTTGTCATACATAGGTCTCAAGGAAAGACAACGTTAGCCTCCCACCATGAACAGAGATGGCAATTCGCACTAATGTTACGCAGGCACGTACCTTCACAGAGGATACAACCTTTACTCACCGCAGATAAAGCAAAGTGCTCTTTTATTCGGTGATAAATAGACAGAGTGAAAGTGTGCGCCTGTGATGGGATTGTTTGGAGTGAGTGAATTACTCTCACTTTTAAACGATCGCTCTCATGTGCTCTCATCTGTCTTCGCCCATGTGCTCTGGCCTGGGCCGCGTACACTTGTGCGAGGACGCGCCAGTGCTCTTTTTGTGATTCGCTGGTGCGATTGAAAAACAAAACGTCGTCGGAGTTGTAGAAATGTCCAAAAAAAAGGAAGCGGGAAGAAACCTTCTTCTTTCTTTCTTTGTTATGTAGCGCAAAGCGAATTTGCATTCACTGCGGTATATTAGTCAGGCAATTTATCTGCATTCCCTTTTGTGAATTTGAGAACTCTTCTTCTCACTCTATAGCGATCGAGTGTAGTGTGAATAAAAACCGTTTTTCTCTACTCACATGCGCTACCCGCATGCAAACACGGGAGCGAATATAAACAAGAGAGAAGAGCTCTCGTAAAGGCAGGAAGAGTTTGTGGAAAAATTAAATCTCTCTCTACCACACTGAGGATATGGACATAACTGACCACGATCGACGGTGATGAAATCAAGGCGGTAGATGAATTAGTGTATCTAGGCTCATTCGTGAACGCCAATTATGAGATCAGCAGAGAAATACAGAGGTGCATTATAACTGGCAATCGTGCTTTCTTTGAACTCCGAAGGACGCTAAGCTAAACCAAACTACAAACTTGACCATCTACGAGGCAATAACTAATTAAACATTGCTCGAGATAAGCCAATGCACCCTAGGTGTTGCGAACAATCTACCGTGGAGGGTTGGGAGAACCTTAGATTTTGTACACCGCTAAAATTGGTCGCCTGCGATGGGCTGTGCATGTTGTAAGAATGTTGGACGACAGTCCAGTTAAAATGATTCTCAACAGCAAAACGGCAGGCACAACAAGGATAGGTGCAAGGTGGAATAATCAAGTAGAAGGCAACCTGCGGACCCTTCGCAGGCTACAAGGCTGTTGAAAGGCAACCATAGAGTGAATAGAACGGAAACAACTTCTGAATACAGCAGAGGTCATCTCGACCTTAGTATGATTGGTAAGTTTATATATTAAAACAAGAGTAGTTTATTGTCTTTAACCAGATTTTTTGCATTTTTTTTTTACATTTAAAGACTATTCTCGAAAAATATGAGGCACAAAGATTACCTTGTAACTTTTAAGCTTGTCTTGTAAAGATAGATGATTGCTGAATTTAAACTGAAACTAGTCCATTATCCTTATCGCATAGTAGAATGTACAGGGTCTGTTTGGGGGTATAAGTGGGTCAATAATAAATGATATTTTTGATAGTTGGCCGTTGCGAAAAAGTTTCAACTGATTGAAGCAAAAAACTCGAGAATCTATCAAAAACTGTGATAAAGCTATTAGCGTTAAAACTGTGTCAATTATTTTCAATTCACGTCTATTTTCATTTGACCCCTGCCCTTGCCGAAGTCTGACCAAAATAGCGTGGGTGTGGACCTAATAGATTGTTAGACCAGCACTAGATAGAAAGTATGTACACTTTATAGAAAGCATTTGGTTGCCCTCAAAAGAACCGTTTAAAGAATGGTTTAAAAGACGATATGCCCACGCATTAAAGGCTCTTTTCCAGGGTCTTAACCAATAGTTGGCAACGCATAACCACTGACTGCTTTCAATTTCGGCCGATAACCACGAGCTCGCTCGGCATCGGTACATGGTCGTTTCGGAAGATTTCCCGTATGTTCGATCCTTATGCACTTCCGAATTCTGCGGATACGGTTGGCATCAAAACGATTAGGCATTGCACTTATTTTCACGTTTACCGTTTCTCAAAATTTATTTCTTTAGAAGTTAAACTCTTTCCAACGCGAATTGTTAACACAACAAAACAACTGTTCATAGCAGTACTAATTGATATTAACAGAGAAAAATCATTCAGATTGTCATGTTTAAAAATCAAAACAATGTCCGTGATAGGGAACTTCTTGATACTTGCCGGAATGCAACATACGTTACATTTTTCAACACTGATGGATGATTTTGTACACAAATAGGGTAAGGGGATGTAATGTTAGCCTAGCTCCTCCATTCGGCCTATGTACCAAAAGTGTCATTAATTTAGCGATAATCAACAAAATCATATTGCTATTAGGATGGCCGATGTAATCCGAAGCAATTGAGACAATATTAATCAACTTATAGTTGTTCACTTCCGCGTAATTTTCGATTTCTTGACCTTTTGGGCGACATGATTTCACTGGTTAAGCTGAACAGATGATCTACACGATCTTCAAGTGATCTAAATTTGGCTTAATTAAATCGATAACGCAAGTAATGCAGTCTGGATGTGCAGAAAATAGCTACACGTTGCAAACTAACAGTTCACATAGCTAAAATAACAAAGATTTTACATGAAAATCGTAGACCCAATGTTGGGGACATATTTTTTGTTTGTTCCCAACTATGGCCTGTTGTATCAATAACGTAGTAAAAAGGTTATTATTGGTAAAATATTAAGTGGAAGTGCATGAATTTTGGTTGTTTTGTGGTTGTTTATATTTAAGTGGCTCATCTAAACACAAACCGAAGGAACAAAATAATTGTAAAGTTAATTATAATGTTTTCATAATTGAATGGCTGATAAATCATAAATGAACATCACTTAAGTGTTTAAAGGCAGTTTCACTTAAGTCTGTTTTTTGAAATGTTGTATTAAGCAAATCGAATACAGCTAACAATGCCTTAATTCTTAAAATTAGAAAGAAAAAACCGTACAAAGGCAGCTATTAGTAATAAATTCATCGAATGGAACGAGGTTGCATCCATGAATTTGGTGCTTATAGACCGACATTAAATCCATATCCCTCGAATGTTTCTGACTTTATAAAAAGAGTTTGGTAACTTTTCGTGATACATAGTACCAAATATCTTATCAAACTTATATTAACAAGGGTCTAACTAGTTGAATCACGCTTACAGCTTAGAAACTTTATGAGTTATAATAAAAAATATAATCGATGGTTGCATAACAGGCTGAGTTAAGGGACACGTACCCTATATTCATCGTTTGTTTGTAAAATTTAGATAATGGGCTAAAAAAATGGCAGTCATAAGAAGAGAACTTCCAACAAAACATACTCTTTAGCAAGGAAAATTGAATTGGTCGTCCTGAAAAGGACGAATTCAAATAGTCCACGTTTGAATTAAAACCTCTTGAAGAAGCAGATTATTTCATCAGTTTCCCATTGCACCTTATCAAAAGCTGACTACCAACAGGATCTCACACAAGCACATTATTTCGCCACCGACTGACTACAAATGAATTTCTGACTTGTTCAATCGACTTGTAACTTTGTGTGACTTTAATATTTTTTTCAGTGTGTGGGTGATATTTTGTTTAGTCATACTTTACCATGCTAATTGATCGTATTTATGCTAGAAAAATTTAGCATCCAGATAATTACCTGCAATTAAAAGAAAAAACAGAAAGTTAATTGATATAAAGGTCTTCGGTTATTTTTGCCTGGAAAATATCTCGTCAAATCGCTACATTGAATTAGCAGCTTATAGTTGAAAACCTTCCAACGTCGAAACACATCTAAAGCATCGCAAAAAACCAGCACACCAAACCCCTAATCCCAGGATTTGGCTAATTGTTATAAATTAGCAAGCGCACTCGTACTTTTCCGAAATGCCGAACAAATGTGCCTCCGTAAATCACACTAACTGTTGTGTTCTATATGTAGCTACAACCAACGTTACACCACATATCACCAAAAAGTATGTGCCGCATGGAAATGTGGGCAGTAAATTGTTTTTCGTGCATTGCGTACCTTATATTCACACTGACGGTGTCGGGGATGTTCTTTTTTTTTGTGAATTGTGAGGAAGACTGTTCACCGTCACCACTACTTACGGAGCAACTCGCTCACCCACTCAGCTATTCTGCTTTGATAACAACAAAAACAATAATAATCGATCGATGAACGACGACGTGTTGGGACGAAACAAAGCATAATTTTACCCTAAAATATGTTTTTCGGAGGGTGACCGCCAGTTGAAGTATGTTTGGACCATCAGTAAGTTTGAATAAATGGGTAATGTTATCCTTTGCAGTTTAGGTGAGTCGTGAAAGTTAGAAAGGAAATTAATATCTCGGGTTATAAATTTTGAAATTTCTTACGGGATTTTTCAAGAAGTATTAACCGAAAGAGTTAATGTAGCTTTCACATGGTTAAAAAATCAGTTAAATGCTTGAAAAGCTATTTATAATCATTCACACGAACTTATTTTTTTTTATGAAGGTTTAGGGAGTAGAAACCTCTACATCAGGCCTGATGATATCGTTGCGTAAATCCTTTCAAGTCATCTGTACACAAAACCTGTCGTCAAAGAGGACGCTGTTGCAAATGACTCGGAAGGAGCTAAGTTTGAGAATTTTGAGTCCTTTCGTCTGTTTCATCAATTGTGTTTTTGTTTGTCAATTTTACGTTTACAAGTTTCATAAGGCGTATCATAATTTATTCAGTTGTTTGTAGCTTAGTCCGTTAGTCTGCCATTAATATGCTCTGGAAGTCTCTTGAAGCAATTTTCTTGAATCAAAAATAAATAGCCATTATGTCGTTGAGATATTTAAATGCTTCCAGTTGTAGTAATGTCTGATGTGCCAGTCTTTGTAGCTCCAACAATATAATTTGTATGGTTTACTGATGGGACTCACGAGAGAGAAGTTTCCTTTTAGAAAGTCACTGTGTCTCTTGATGTTATTTGAAAAATCAATCCGTGTTACGTTTAAGAGGGCATTTCGTAAGTCCTTCAGTCATTTATGTTTTAACTATTTGATGTCTAGTTACAATGTGCTCTGTAAATCATCGACGCAAACCTCGTCTTAACTTATTTAATTTATCTGTCACTTTGTCCGCCGTTTGTCATTTATTGTCTTCTGCATTATTCAGTTAAATTCTATATTAATTGTAGAAAAGTTTACGTTTGCTTATCAGTTCACTGCCCCTTTTTATTTGTCTAATACTAATCTTTAAGTTGTTTATTCACTTCAAAGTACCGAGACAGGACGTCAGTTGGATCACATCTTTAAAATCAGAGAACCCATGCCTGATATATGACGCGACATTAAATAAAATTAGTCAACATGTGAGACCACCACGACAGGATATGTCTTGGGTCAGTGCTGATAGCGTAGGCCCCCCCCATCGCAACCACATTACATATCCGAGAGGAGTCGTTCATTTGAAGTTTATATTACTTTATTGCTAATCTTAAAAAAAAACATAAAATTTCAAAGGGAGACTTAAACAGTTTCAAACATTATAGAACAAAAAATTTTTATTTAAATAATAAGACATTTTTCGAATATAATTCACATTTTCAAAAATGTCGTTCCACCATTCAAAAAGCAGTTATATGTTCCTTTTTCTCAAAATGTATTTAGCTGAACGGCCGTCGAAATTCAGCCGCATAACCAAGCAGCATGTTACAACTGCCCCCCATGGCCATTTTTTCAGATGCCGAGAAATGGAGTATGATATAATAATTCAATTGGCCCTTTATCTTCAAAGTCAATATCAAAGCAAGCAATCGCTCAATATTTAAACCACTGAATGTGCTTGACGGGTTCATGCTTCAGACTAACGATCTTGATTACCTTGATCTGTAATGAGAAATTCGATTTGTTATTTATATCTCCAATATCAAAAGCCTTAATGCAAACACTCAAATCAGGAGGAATATTTCGCTTGAGGCTTAATGCTTAATGTAAAATGCATTGGTTTGAAGTTTTGCTTAGATTTTCTGTTCGAAATGATGTTTGTTATCATACACAGTGTTTTACAGCTCCACTAGCCAAGCAATCAGTCCTGGGTCCTCTCTTAGCTCAGTCGGTAAAGTCACGGCTACAAAGCAACACTATGTTGAAGATGGCTGGGTTTGATTCTGGGTCTGGACTAGGAATGGTTCGTTAAAGAAAATTTCTCGGCTCCCTGGGCATAGGGTATGATAGTACTTGCCACACAATCATACTAATGCAAAAATAGTAGCTGATAGAAAGCTCTTAATTAATAACTGTAGAACTGACTTTAGTACACTAAGTTAAGAGCAAGCAATAAGCTAATTCCGGAAGTAATCAGTTCGAAACGCTAAGAAAGAAGATGTCAAGTAGCTCTAAAAACATCTTGAAATTCAACACAAAGTTTTCATGTTTCATTTTTGTGATTTTTCAGTAACAAAATATATATTTTGTTACATCAGAGTTTCTTTCACGCAACAAACGGTTCGCTAAAACCATTCAAAATAAACATTGAATTTAATTGTTACCTATTTGACATTGTAAACTTGCAGTGAGGAAAATTTAAAAATGACGTTACATACATGAGTGCTAATAGGTAGAGTAAATCTAAGTATAATTTTGAATTAGTAAGCATCATATTTGAATGGCTGCAGTCTAGTCGAACCAACTTCCAACGAAACCGAATAATTAATGATGCCTTCATATGTGCATGTTTAATATCAACATTTCATAAATATAGATTCAATTGTTTAATAATATATGTATGGATAGCTACGCAAATATCAATCGGCTTTCAAAACCACCGTAAGCATCAAATGGAACATTTTATGAAGCAAATAATTTATATTCTAAAAAAAGTCAAAAAAGGCCCAGAAAACGTTCACCGTTGCATTAGAGTTATATTTTTTTTCCATCTTCTGTAGAGCGAGCCAAAACACAACTGCATCCATTCGTTAGGTTTATTTTTGTATGACTCATATTTTTTTTTATTTATTATTTATATATTTCTGCAGAAGGAAAACCCGTAGGAGTGAAGCTTTAGTGAAGCCTCTTCTCCCATAGGCACAAAACCTTCGTATGTTTTAAAAAACTTTAAATACAACAGAGTGCACTTCCAGTGAGTTTTAACTCTTTTAAGGAAGTGCGAAATGTAGCTTAAATCTAGTGCTTAAAAACTTACAGGAAACATGGTTGATTCTATAATGCATAAGGCTATAAATGACCGATAGTTGTGCATGGGTAACAGAACTCTGATGAATAGTCATCAGACCGGTGTCCGGCATCCTTGGTATGGCTCACAGAGATTTGATGGGCAGCTCGTCTTTCGGGTATCCACATAGTGATGACGGAGTGTAGTGATTGTTGCAGAGCTGAAAGGTTTGAAGAACTTCAGGGCGCAGTATCATTGGTGGCTTCGGCCAGACATATACAGCTCTATCTTACCTAACAGATGGCTGACTTGGCCAGACCGAAGTCCACAATCTTTGGCGTGGCTGGCAAGAAGCTATTTAACAGCTTGTCGTTTCGAAAACCACACAGCGATGACGGAGTATTGTGAAGGTTGCAGAGATGACAGAGAGTTGGTTTTCACCGGACCGAGGTTCAGTACCTCTGGTATGGCTGACGGGGAACTGATGAAGAGCTCGGCGTTCCAGAACCCACGTAACGATGACGAAGTGTGGTAAAGGTTGCAAAACTGGAAGGTTTGTAGAACATCAGGGCGCAGTACCATTGGTGACTTCGGCCAGACATATACAACTCTATCTTACCTGATAGAACGCTGATTTTCGCCAGACCGAAGTCCAATACGGCAAACATTCTTTTGCATATAAAAACAAATAAATGATGCATTAAAAACTTAAAATCGTTCCACAAAAAACGCATTCATGACCCATAAAACTCTGGTCAATATCCATAATAAAATGGATATGATCCATAACATTTATCAATGTGATCCATAATTTATACAAAATTTAGCAATAAAATGTCAAAAATGTACCGTTATATATCTAGGGTATGATCAATAAAATTGTATGGATTACCCATAAATATATAGCGAATGTTCCGTAAAAGGTTCAATATCATTCCTTAAAGTTGTAATATTGATCCACAGAATGTAACATTTGTGCACTTAAATACGTTCACACGATTCATAAATTATTGAAAATGTTCCATAAATAAATTGTCTATGATCCATAAAACAATGAATAATAATCTATAAACTCATATAAATGATCCGTAGCAAATTATTCTTATAGAAAATTTTCTCAACTACAATTTTTCCAAACATTGGTTTACACACTTTTGATTGTTATTTTTTGTATTCTCCACAGCGCGGAAGTAACGATCTTTGATGAAGTTAGCAGAAGCAGATCATTTCTCATCTCCATGCGAAGCGCTAGGAGCGGACAGTAATTTTATTGCTAGAACAAATAGACATGAAGAGAAAGTGTATTGATAGATCCGTAAGGGAACGGCAGGCTTTGAAATTGAATAGATGTATGTTTGAAAACGAGCGGAGGGCATTTGAACGGTAGTATACGATCAGGCACATGGTTTTCAGAAAAAAAAATCAAACAGCTCCTCAGTTAGACACACTATATTGTACAATGTGACATAATAGCCACGATTTGTTATGCTGTACTCCAAGTGCTAGAAATATCAATGTTGCCTGCTGAGCAGTTGAGGATTGAAGAACTAAGGAAGTAGAAAGCGGTCGAAGTTTCCGATATCGTCTTCAATTTAACGACTGATTCAAGCATTTGCCCGGTATAATGCAAACGTAGGATGTTTTTTATAGTTAGGTCCGACGAGCGATAGCGAGTTGGACGGCAAGCGTTTGCCCGGCATAATTTTATAAAAAAAATCTTAAATAACAGTTTGATCAAGCCTTAAATTTGACATGTAGAGTAACTGTCCCCATATTAATCTCATTGTTCCTTTTTTCATTCTACGATGAATCAAACAATTGGGCAGTTGAAGGATCGGTTTCGTTTTCTAATAATGTTTGCTTACTTTTAATAACAACAACAAACATTACTAACGAATCCTGTCACCTGTTCATTGTTTAATTTCAAGTAGGATGAATTGCAAAGTGATGAGATTAATATAGGAAAATCTTCCCTAGTTCTTTACATGCACTAGTTCTCTTTAACAAATTTATTGGGAAACATGTTGCGGTCGTAAAAGAACATGCAATCGCGAAAGTATATCAGCTCTCTGAAAAATTGAAAATCATATAAAAAACAATCCTTCTTTAATAGCAATATTTGAGCCACATAGCCAAAGAGACGGACATGTTGATAGATCTGAGTTGTAGCACAGTCAAGGATCGATTTCCCCGTAGCCAAAATTTAAAAAAATATAAACTCAACATTGTAATAATTCTGGCACTATTTATGGATCCTACATATTATTTTAAATGCCCAAAGTTTATTTCCTATGGGCCATATTTAGAAGCTTGTGGTAAATTTTTCAAAACTATCATGGATCATTGACGATTGGATCAATAATTTATTGATCATGTGTATATATTTAAGTTCACAAACGTTACATTCTAAGGATCAATTTTACAACTTTAAGGAATGATATTGAACCTTTTATGGAACATTTGCTTTATGTTTATGGGCAATCCGTACAATTCTATTGATCATACCCTAGATATATAACGGTACATTTTTGACATTTTATTGCTAAATTTTATATAAATTACGGATCACATTGATAAATGTTATGGATCATATCCATTTTATTATGGATATTGACCAGGGTTTAATGGGTCATTAATACGTTTTTTATGGAATGAATTTCAATTTTTAATGGATCATTTCTTCAGTTTAAAGGTGCAAACTTAGGGCTGCCGTCCAATACCCTTGGCTTGGACGATGACGGAGTGTTGTAAAGGCTGGAGTTCACCAGAAAAAGTCCAAAACCCTTGGTATGCCCTGGCATTTTTTAAGGAAGATACCTGGAGATTTGATCCTTCAAGTGTTTTCGCAGCATATTCTTGAACTTGTATGGACCAAGAACATTTTTACATCTCGGTGGAAGTTCGTTGTACAGTTTGCTGCCAATATACACAAATTTTCTCTTGCCATACTCGGTGTATGCCCTTGATAGCGCTAAGTGTCCTTCCCGTCGTGATGCTCGATGCCGAATAGTTCTCTTAAGTAAGATGTTATGGTGCGTTGAATTATCTATTAGGATTTTTCGAACTAACGAAAGGATTTGCTGTTCACAGAGCGCTCTAATCGGCATGATAGAGGCGTTAGCTTGTTCATAGAGTTCAACCGTAGGATGTAAGTGTGGCTTTCCAAATATAGTCTTCAAGCATCTATTCTGAACGACTTCAAAAGAGAACTACTGGCCATACCACAGATGGCTACTAGGTATTGCAGACGAGAGTGGAAGAGCGAGAAGTACAGTTTCAAGAGCCAGGCTCGTGGAACAAACGCTGATATCTTCCTCAAAACTCCACTTATTGAGCTAAGTTTACTTTTGGCCATTAGGCCAAGAAATAGATACTCCAAAACCTTCTCAATTTCAAATCCATTTACCTCCAGTGGATTGTGAGATGGAAGGCGTTTCCATGGCGAGTGGAAGATCAAATCATTTGATTTGGTGCAAGTCAAAGATCGTGTCACAATTAAGGTGTGATGGACATTGGTTGACATGGCGCCTGATCCTAGCTATGCCTAACTTGTTTTATAAAGTCTAATACCCTACCAGAATCGTTTTGCCAAATATCAGGGGGCTCTTGTAACGCCTTTCCAAATATTGACATTCTTTGATTGAATAATTCTTCTCAGCTGTAGAGTACATGTACATGTTTTAGTTTCAAATTGGCAAAAACGGCATTCTGTAAAATGAATTCTTCCAATTTTAGTTAGGTGATGCTTACTCAGGCAGTGACCAGTCAACAGACCAGTAATTACCCGAAGGTCTTTTTTTAGTAATATTTAGTAAGACCCGGGCTTTTACTGCACTTGATCTTATAAATCTCTTAGTTTGTCTGCATGTAACTGTAGCGTTCCAGATTGATTCTATCATGGACATTTTCCAACCTTTTATTCCAGTCCTCAGAGCACACTCTGGGACTTCTTCTGCTAGGCTGCCGACTTTTTCATGTCCTACAATATACCTTAATGGCCGGGCACCCAGTATACTTCGTTCCTACTGGCCAATTGTCTTAAAGAAAGAATACATTCCCATACTAGCTTCGATTTACATACAAAAGCTTTAAGTGCATTAAAAGCTGTTTGACTATCGAGAAATAAATGCAGATCCTTGCAAATCTGTATTTTTTCGTTAAACGAATATGCACACATTCAGTAATGGCATGAATTTCTGCTTGAAATACCGTTGGATTATGTCCCATTGGTAAAGCTATCCTGATTCCAGGGCCATAAACCCCGGGTTCAGTACTTTCTCCCAATTTCGAATCATCCGTGCAAAACACAATGGAACCGGGACGTAAACTAGATCCACCACTAGATCCTAGAACTTGCCTAATAAAAAAATCCCATTAGATGGGGCAAAGAGCCCGCCCTTTATTCACGAAATGTTAACAACAGGAAGTTGGCAGTCCCACTCTTCCTATCCAAATCGCTTCAATCGGGTACTCTGATGGTCCCTCCCTTTTATCCCAACATATGATGTTACATAAATATATGAAAAATTCAGAGAAATTAATATGATTTTCTGAGAAAAAAATGAATTGTGCACAAACATCTACAGAATCCTTCGTGGTCTGCCTCGAAAATAGCAAAAGTGTTAAAATTTCCAAATTCAACGGAGTGTCTTGTATTCAAACGTTACAAGGGTACTCTGAGTATGAATAGAGCACAGCGCATCTATCATAAAAGTGGCACTATGGACAAAGAGCTGAGGAGACAGGTGTTGAGGTACGTGAAAGGTAACGCAGGTGTCTCCATACGTGCTTTGGCAAAGAATTACGATTCCAACTTTTCCACCGTGCGTAACAGCCTTTCGTGGGAATGATATAAGTCTTTTCATGCCGAACTGTTGCCTAAAACAAAATTCAGTGGCCAAAAATTGAGCACGAATACCATAGGAACGAGTTTTGACGAAATTTGAAGGCTGTATTTTAATGGATGGCGAAACATATGTCAAAATGGATTATAAACAAATCCTCGGACGGAAATTTTACCTGGCAACTGGTCGTGGGGATGTCCCTTCTAGGTATAAATTTGTTTTTGCTGATAAGTTTGCTCGGAAACTAATGATTTGTCAAGGAATCTGTAGTTGTGGCCTTAAAACCAAGGTTTTAATCACATCTCACACAATGACGTCGAAGGTTTACATTAAGGAGTGTCTGAAAAAGCGGATATTACCCTTCATTTAGCAACACAAGACCAACATTATGTTTTGACCGGATCTAGCCTGCTGGCACTAGAATGGTATGCTGCAAACAATGTTAGTTTCGTCGCCAAAGAGATTAATGCTCCAAATTGCCCTGAGTTCAGACCGATCGAAAAATATTGGGCAATTGTCAAGCGAAAACTTCGAGGATGTGGTAGAAAAGTACAAAATGCACAACAAATGCGTTTAAAGGTGAATAAGTTCGCCAGTACAGTGTCACCAGCGACTGTGCAGATCATGATGGCATCGATCTCGAGTAAAGTGCGAAGTTGTTTGGTCTTGAGTTATGATCACTTTGCATGAGCATGAGCATGATTGACCGCCCACGGATGCAATTCCGTTATTGCCAGATCAGCTGTATTTGCACAAAGAACCAACAGATGATGTTTGGGACTAACATACATCTTCAATGTGTAAAAACTGGTGACGCATTATAAAGCAATACCGGCGCCGGCCGTGTCCGAATGCTGTTCAAGTAGGGAATGGGAAGGAACGTGTTGACATGATACTCGCTTTTTAGGAAGCCGAGAAATCCTCTGCACTACTACGAGAAATCACTGGGATGTTGGATGGTTGGGGAAAGGTTAGCAGCAGGGTTCGTTTTGGTTAACGATACGCTGAATACATACTTTCAGCACTTTCCGCCTAAAGCAATGGGCCGCTCCAATGTTACTGAAAAGAGACAAGCATAACGAAAAACAAAACAAAACAAAATAGACAAAATAAAATAAAACAGGATATTAGTATTGTCTTCAAAATATGGTAGAAATAAATTATTTGTTGCTTTGCAAACCAGCTCTCCTCGATATCCTAGATGTCCAAGTCCTGCTGGACCGCAGCTGTTGCCGTCGGCACTCGTCCACATCAACCCGGCCGTCACCGACGTGTCGGAAACCTTCCACACGATGATATCTGCACACTTAGAAATTATGAATTTTACACGAGACCTAATTCATGTTTGTAAATAGTCCGGGAACGTAAAGTCGGGGAATGTAATAGTCGGGGAACGTAAAGAAAGATTTCGTGTAAAATTATGTCTCCTGAAACTGAAACATACGCAATTCGACAAAAGATGTGTTCGGTTGAATTTATTTTCTCATCTCTTTCAACACATTCTTATGCGCTAAAGGACGCTTGCATGTGTCGGTCTCAGGGACAGAAATTTACACGAGATTTTGGTAGTGTGTGTGTCTAATACACTCTTCTTGCACTGATTAATTTACAAACTAATCCTGAACACCGAATCGAAATTCACTTTGGCACGGTTGTGGTATTTTCCTCTAAAATCTAGTTCTAGGTACTGGCACTTGGTTGCAGGCAACAGAATAAGAAAAATAAACTTGGTTATGACCTCTAACTTTACACGGTTGCTAAACATAACATACTATCTTCCCCGCGAACGACGACACTTTGCTTCTTGAATTATGATCACTTAATGCGTTCAAATTTACTTTGAATCGGGCTTTACTATAATTGTTATGTTCGTGGAGTAACGAATATGATGAAGAAGGAGATAATCGCTCATCACCATGAGGCACCAAGAGTGAACAATATTATTTGATAGAAATGAAAGATACGAAGAGAAAGTGTTGAAAGTTCCGCCAGTGAACGGCAGGTTATGAAAACTGGATAGAAGTATTGAAAATTGAGGGCTTGGATGTAGCAGTACTCGAACCAAGAACGCATTCCTTTTCCTTACATCCTACTGCGGGGTAGACAGGCAAAATAATGCGCGCCTAATCGTACTCACGATCCACGCTACAATAATAAAACTCCTCCTCGATCTAATAAGACTTGCTTGCGACAAAATTTAGACAGATTAAATTTGGAATTAAACAAATTTGCTGTTAGTTCAATCGGAGACGTATGTTTTATTCATTTAATTGTGCTTTATTAGTCTTCTTAAAACTAATTACAGTTATTTAATTAGTCTGCAGGATGAAACAACGAACTTTTGAGTTTACTCCAGCCATAAGGGTCTGCGCAGTCTACTCTGCAAACAATTTAGCTGCTTCTGTCTAAGATTTTTGAAACATTTTCAATAGTTTTAGTTTTTTATTAACACTAAGGTTTTTTTTTTGCATGGGGGATACGTTCCACGTTTAGTATTGAACCGTGTAAAAAAAATACTAAATAGAGTTGATCAATTCACATGCTTAAACATTTTATATCGCTTCGATTTGGTTTCTATGCGTTACCTTTCGATGCAATGGTCGAAATACAGTTTTTAAAATTGAGAGTAGTTACACCAAAAACAGCGAGTTTTTTTTTTGAAAAACTGCCATATGATTACTTTTGGCCCAAAACTTAAAATGTGAGTTGAATTAGGTCGATAAGTTGTTCCGTTCTGGAGTTATCGCCGAAAATAACCCGTGTAAAAAAACGTGCAAAACAAAAACCTAAGTGTATATTGAGAGAGTTCTCTCTTCATGAGAGCCCAATACCGCTCGATAGGTCGCAACTCCTAGCAGTTGCGTAGATTTGCCTCTTTCGGTAACACAACTTTATTCGCTTTATACCATTCCAAAACATTTTTGGCGTGGTGACAAGATGCAAAATCAGGCCAGAATAGCGAATGAGTGTCATGGCTGCGTAGAAATGGCAACAATCGCTTCTTTAGGCATTCTTCACGGTATATTTCCTTGTTTATCGTTCCGGCAGTGATGAAGCTTTGGCTTGCTCGACCACAGCTGCATATTGCCTGCCAAACCAAATATTTTTTGATAAACTTGGCCTTTTTTTCGTCCTGAATTGCTCCTCTACGCCGTTTTGTTGCATGGCAGTATAATAAGACATTCCGGGAAGCTGCTCAAAGTCTTCCAGCACATAAGTTTCATCGTCCACTATCACGCAGGAAAACTTCATCAAATATTCGCGATACAACATAGGCCCGAGTTTTAGCCGTCACATTTAACAACTTCATACCTTGCCGGTGCTTGGAAGTATGCACGAAAGTTGTGAACATTTTTATTTTTCTAGATCTGGCCTCTTCTGCAATATTTGTTTCACATTCGCGTTCTTATGGTGGTTCCGGAGATCCATTTTTGTTCCGCTCCCAGCCTTCCTGGCTGTTCTCAAACGTGTATCGAAAGATTTTAGAACGTTATGGCCAGTGTTTGAAGAAAAACCAAGCGTTTCTGCAAGTCTTCCTTCTGACAAATCCGGATTTTCATTGCGATCGCACACAATTGCTAATCGCACATGCTCTTCTTTCGACGCCATCTTCGATCTAAAAGCTTGTAGTATCACCAATAATTGATTTTACACAATGAACAGACATACGTTTATCAGTCTGTGAAATATTTTACACGTTGATGAAGTATTTCCAGAGGGGTGTTATTTAGGGGTGTCCAGATTTTGTTGCGAATCAGCCTTACATGCATATAATCATCCAAATATGATCCTAACAACAATAAAATGAAGTATTTCCAAATGAAGTAAGAGTCCACCTTCAACAAAGTTTGAATCTTTCAAAATCACTTGAAAAGACACGTTTTTGCTTGATAATAGACAAGATTGATCGAAATAAATGCACTTTATTTTCTCCTCAACGAAGCGAAACTATTGCCGTTCCAACGTGTCGGAGTAAAACCTACCCGACCGTGAGCTACATGGCTCGTAAAGCCTTATTTATAAGGAAGAAAAAAGTCAACTCAGTCAGTGTAACATAATGTCTATTTCCTTAGCCACATTTCTTATAAGCATGTCAAAAAGTGCCCATCTGTGATGCCGATTCTGAAGTTTTTGTTTACTATTTTATATTTTTCGTATCTACCTCATTTTCACAGCAGCGAAATAAAGTCGAGAAAGTTTCTAAAGTGCTCATTCCACATGGCAACTAAGAATGAAAAGTTGCGTAAAAAACCTGGGACAGACATAACCAGCGAAACGACATAATCGCTAGTGGCACATACAGGCAGGTTTATAACTAGGATTCGTGCAGAGGAGGAAAGAAGAAAATTGCAAAAAGCAAAAAAAACCGGGCTACTTTGTCAGTCCCACTAGAAGCACAGATCCAACAGAATGGACTTGACGTGCGCTCGAATCGACACAGGAGAAGATGCCGTCACGAAGTGCATGAGCTCAGCTGTGGGTGTATGTTTGTATCTGGGTATCGGCAAGTGAAGGTCCAAACAAAATTCCCAAACCAACACATGGTCTTCGGGAGGAAGCTCTATCGGTTGTCGTTGGTATTCCTTCTCTCACTTGTTTTACGGGGAACCGACTTGGTACAGTCGGGTCTGTTACTACGCGGTGGTTATTTTTGGTTGTTCCAATGGAGCTTGACCCTATCCCCATAATAAATTTGATCCATACCGAAAATAAATTAAATCACCTGGAAGAAAATCGAGCGATCAGGATGAATGAATTGTACCACCCACCTCGTTATAGAAGACCGAACTATGCATGCTATGGTGACAAACACCGGGAAATTGGAGAGAAAACATATAAAGTATAATAGGCACCTGTTGCTTTCGTACTGGATGGTATCGATTTTCCCTAGATTTTCGTTCCACGATGAAGAGAGCTAATAGAAAACAGAACCAAATGGAAACGTAATTGCCGATAGATGCTCCGTATTTTTTATAAGGTGTGTGTGTGGGGAAAATATTCGCTTTCTTTTTAATTGCTTTATGTGCAGTATTTGGCAGAATAGTAAGAAATCGCATCGCTGCGAAATCGAATGTGTCAGCCGGCCAATGTTGCCATGAAGCAGAGATGAAATATGTAGATTTATGCTGCAGAGATTTCAAACATTTTTGCTTCAAAACATTTCATGGCATTTGCCACCTTTGAGTCATTAACACTCACGATGTTCTAGAAAGATGACGGATCATTACGCTGAATATCATTAATCATAAGCCAATTTAATCATCTGGCATTTGTGGAGCTTGGCACCAAAATAAAGGCATGCATATGCTTTAACCGTAGCACAAAAACTATCGTTCATCTCATCCCAGTCTAATTTAAATGGGATGAAGACGGATAGGAAGTATGTACATGCGCATTATGATACTGGGTTACGGGTTTTATTTAAGTCTAAACATGGACCTTTACCTCTTTCAAGCACCACATCTCTGTCATAATTGGTTGTAGCAACTTGATTGTGACTCAATTGAGTCACATTGCAGTTACTTTGACTAATTTGCTACAAGTGTGCTACTCGGGCTGACTTGGTGATCACGTTGTTCCAAAATTAACTTTTTTCGATGATGTTGTTTGAGAAGGAAATAATTTCTCGCCACCATGAGGCTCTAGGAGTAGACAGCACTTTTGCTAGAACAAAGTTGTTAAGAGAAAATATTGATAGTTCCATTAGCGCACGGCAGGCGGTGAAAATTGAATAGAAGTAGTTTTTGAAATTGAGTGGAGGGCATTGTAAGGTAGTATTTCGAAACAAGCACACAATCTTTTGCCAAGCATCCCCATGCGGAGTAGGTCAAGGCAGGAACGAATCCACCACCTTGACTGGCAAAAGCATGTGCACTTGATCGTGCTCATATACTACCGATAGCTTAAGTCTATTCACACTCCAAAATCTCCTACATGGGAGAGAAACTTTCTCCCGCTCAATTAGGTTTATTTTTGGCCAATGTTTATCTGAACATATCAAATCGATAAGACAAAAAACGCCTAAGATATTTGAAATTGTAATCTGAACTCAAGTTACAGAAAAAAATATGTTTGATATTTTTTCACACCATTAAGTAACCATCAATTTATAGCTTTAACTATTTAAGGGCCATTATATCACTACATTCTTCTGGACAAAATTTTTCGTCAAGTCCTGATTGATTGATTGAACGCTTGATTGACTGTTCGAATGTTAACTATCCCACTATTCGACCAAAGGCATACTTAAATGATTAGTTTCACGGTTTGAGCAAAACTGTAAACGCTAGGAATGCAAAAAAGAACATTTTCCCATACAAATTTCCATACAAACTTCAAACGCAATGTAGGAAACCGGGAGCAATCAATCAGTTCCAAATGTTGCACAGTTTTTTTCGGAGCACAAATGGACTCCAAAAAAAAACCTTTCTTGAAAAAAACGACTGTGACCAAGTCGAGCACTCGACCCCAAAGAAGTCGCAGCATGAGCATAAGCTTTTTCTATTGAAATTAAAAACAAATGACTCGCGTTTACTAGTGATAGCAAGAAAAAGTGATAGCTAGAAAAAGTAATTTTTTTACTTTTATTTTAAGTGCTCAGCTGAAGTGTTTTTTTTCCTCTGTTCGGGACATGATAAATCGAGTTTAGTTGAACATTATCAATCAGACTATAGCTGGTGTAGTCTTTGCTGTACACAGAATTTGTCATTGATTTCTGTATTATTAGTAACATTGAATATTTTAAGGGCGACTGGTTGGTCCTTCCCTGTCTCGGCGGTGGATCATCATGCAGAGCACTGTTTAGAGTTCTGCGCTGGAACGAAGACGATGATCAGCCGCTCCTAACATGGCGAACAGACGGTCAGATAGACAGCAGTCCACTGGAGCGGGCAGCCCCCTTCCTGTCAGCATTTCACCAAGGTCGCACCGGACTTTATTACCCGGGGTAGGGGATACTGGACAAGATCTATTTTATACCTGCAGATACGCAAAGTCCCAATAGTACGCATTGTGCAGTCATTTACCAACCTAAGTTTTATTGTAAGTTTTCGCTATTTAAACCCTATGAAGAGTGAGAGCTCTTCCAAGGCGTTGAAGCTCTTCAAAGGCGCGACAAAACCGTTTTCATTGCAAGAAAATAATTAATGACTTCTATACTGACCATGCATCAGAACCTTAGTCATAACCAATACAAACTATAGAACATCACATTGAAAATGTGAATCCAAATAAATAAGTATTAACCATGTCTCATGTTCCAAGCTCATCCTCGGTGGATCAATCCGAGTATTGTCACTTTTCAGAAGATATAAAATCAAAGATAACATAATGTAGAAAGGTGCACGACTCATAAAATTGAACTTCTGATTTAAAAAGATTTATCGTGTATGTCTGAAAACATGCGACAAAAGAAGACACACGGTCTCCGAAATCAACTAGAATTTAAATTAAAATGGGTCCTCCCTTAGCTCAGCCAGTAAAGGTGCAGCTACAAAGCAACATCATGCTGGAGGTGGCTGGGTTCGATTCCCGGTGTGGTCTAGAAATTTTTCGTTAAGGAAAATTTCTCGACTCCCTGGGCATAGCGTATGATTGTTCTTGCCACACAATCATACTAATGCAAAAATGGTACCTGGCATCGAAAGCTCTCAATTAATAACTGTGGAAGTGCATCTAGAATACTAAGTTGAGAGCAAGCAATAAGCTTATTGTAAAAGCAATAAGCTTATTGTAAAAGCAATAAGCTTGAAATGCTAAAGAAGTTAAATTAAAATTCACGAAAACACTCTTGAGTATGTTGAAAATTCAGTTCAATTTCTCTCGTTTTAATGTTATACTTTCAGATTTATAATTTTTTTTATGTACCGTTTTTAACCCCGGAAAAGTGAAGCAAAAATTGTAAAAAATTTTGAGTGGAAAACAACTCAGATTTTATTAAATTTTGGTGGTCGTGCATATGTAAACAAACACCATCATCCATCCTGCTCGAATTGGACATTCATTCAAAATAGTAATATTATAAATAAAATAAAAGCTTGGATTATTGCCTGAAGACAATGATCGGATGTAGTACAAAGCACGGATAAAATGTACGGAGACATTGATCTTGCTTCTGAACGATTTTATTTCTAGAAAGTGTTTTCTAATGGACCTATCTGATTGATGGATTTTCTTCATCGACTCTCTCAGCTATTCTAAAATATTTCGTTTCAAATCGGCCGAAAAAGTTTGATAACAAAATCTGTTCAATCTTAAGATATTACAAAAAAAAACATGTTTGTATATAAGATATTGACGAATAAGAAAGTCTATGGAAAAGTAGATCAAAGTAGATAAGCCTATTTGAAAAAAGATCGAAGATTTTATTGTTACGGAAATGTTGTGTCGCTGGTTTACACGCTCATTCGGATTTACCCAATATTAAGTAACTTGTACCCATTTTCATAAAACAGGCTGAAACGTCAAACCATAGATAATATTGATAGGTAATGAATATTTCAAGTAATTCAATTTTTAATCAACTTAAATTACATGTGAACTTTACTGAGCATTAACAACCATATCACAAATAAAATATTGGAACTACAGAGTTCACAAACTTTTTGGTTTCAAATGCATAGAAAAGAAAAAGCCCATCTATGGCAGCCTCTGGCATTTTTTATTTAAGTATTTTTCCCAATTTGATGTACGATATGTACTACCACCTATTGCACTATGGTCCAGATCACGAATTTACGAGGAAACATGCGCCCAGCGCGTAAACTTGAAACTTTACAGCAAAGTGATGTTCTACAACATGGTTTGTATCACTACGGCCCATTTTTTAATGTTGGTTAAAATTAGGGTGGCCCCCGTTTTCACGAAAAATACTGCAATCACTTGTATCTACCTTGTATCACTTGTACTTGTATCTACATTCGGTTGATCCTGAAATGCAAGAAATGTGTTAAAGTGTAGAATTCTGTGGTTTGCGCTTGAGCACGTTTTCGTTCGTGTTCTGCGATGGTGGCATTTTACCAAAACCTTTATTTGAGGTATCCTGAAAAAGTTTATTAATTCTATTTAAAATTTACGAAACCAACACTTTTTAATTTACTGTTGTCATTGTCACTATTTGCTGTTGAATGCTGATTTTATAACAGCAATCTGCTTTTATTTTTGCTCGCCTAATAGCTACAAAATATGGATAGGGAAGATTTATTGGAAGGAAGTTAAAGACAATTTGGCAAAATAAAACAATAAGTACTGTTTAAATAATCTTTGAAGTGAAATCAATAAAACAATATTACCAAATATATTTATATTGTGAGTTATGATAAAGCAATGACAAAGATTGAACTTGAACGCTTATGAAGGTTGTTTGGGTTCCTGAAGCACTTTCGGCAGTAGATGTCTACACTGAGCGAACAACTCGATAGGAATTCATAGAAATATCCTATGGAAATTTGCCAGAAGATAATATTTCAAATTTCATACGATTCTCTAGTGGAAAAAAAATCATAGGACGATCGTATGAAAACTATCCTCACAGAAAAAAAAAGTTGCTATCGGGATTCGAACCATGAGCCTCGGTCCAGAGACTAGCCACAATCCCACGAGACTATACATGCTTGAAAAGTGATGTCAATTGCAAGTGTATAAGAGGCATGTTTTTCGTCGACCAATGCATCCATAATCATTTCATACGATTTCGTATGGATTGAGTCTTGAACCCTTGCATTGTGGTTCATAGTTCCGATCGTATGAAAACCGTACGGGTAATTTCCTGAGTGTAGTCAATTATCATTTTTTCAAACAGTTGTAAGGACGTGGCCAGGTGCGCAGAGAGAAGCGAGTCTACGACACTTTACATTTTTGCGAAATGTTGAGTGGACGTGGATAGGCTTATCTTGGTGACTCCCCACGCTTTGTGCAAATGTTCTACGCTATGCTATGTGTATGTGTGTTTGATGTGTTTTTTTGTCGGTGCACATGCGATTGTATGTGATGTAAATACCTATTGACTTATATTATCCACAAATCAGTAGAGTTTTGATTACTCTCCGTTCGTTCACCAGCATATTTTCAATTTCGGTTATTCGTCACTAAATTATAATTTTGGATTCTAAATTTATCAATCATTTGGTGCTTAAGTTAGTTAATGGGCTTAAGCCTTGTAATATCATTATTAACTCAAAAATGAACATCCAACTAAGGTACCCACTATGCTCCTGATACCCCTACTTCTGTTCTATTCATCCCAATGTTATTTTGCCCTTGAATGGACAAAATAAAAAGAATAAATATAAGGCCTTCGGCCGGATATTTATCTGTTTCGCTTCGTTGAATTTCATTTTTTTCGGGAGGTTAATAACATGTCTACAAAGACGTCGTTGGCTCCTTTGTTATCTTCCTACCTGCCTCTCCGTTGAATTTTTTCTGCTTGCTCAATCTTGCACAGTAGGATCATTTCGTCCAAAAACTGACCATGGATCGTCTATCGAGTGAATGAAACTAAATGCTCACGTTTCTTTTAGTGCAGAATTAGTGTACCCCTAGATTTTCTTTGTTTTGCCAGTTTGAGTATGCTCAACAGGTGACTCAAGATTTTGTGAGCATTTACTCAGATTATACTTTTTATTCATATGGATTTGGATGTTCGAAAGATAAATACTCAAATTCTTGCTTTTGTCATATCGATGTGAGTAAATGCTCAAGTAAAAGATTTGACGTACGCATTTGAGCAAAGTAAAAGCTTTTACTCACTTTATTCATATGACCTAATATTAAACATGGCGAATGAGCCAGCTTAAGAACGAAACGTAAATAAAAACCGGAAACTAAACAAAAACTCCAATCTCAATCTATTTAACATTTATTTGCAAGCTTCATTCGTGTTGGATAGTTCTTGCTCTGAAGCTACAAACTATTTCACTATTCATGGCCATGAAAAATTGATACGGACTTAGCTGCGCAGGTTTTCCTGAAACGAAGCGATGATAATTTCTGGCGATGACGGCGGTTCAGAAATGGCGATGGTTCCGAAATCCCGACGGTTGGACGCCCAAATGGTGTGCTGTGATGTACCTGAATCCGTGCGCAGAGAGAGTGGTGGCTGGACGGAGGGCTTCCGATTTAGATTTCGGCAAGATCGTCCGGAGTTGACCACCCCCTCGAATATAGAAGTCCGCTCTTCCAAGCAACCCACCTTTCCTTACTTTTCCGCTAGGACCGAGCGGGATTAAGGGAAACTTCTTTTTTCGGGCTAGGCCCGGTGTCCAACATTTAACTAAGAATCACCAAAACCGAGCTCTCGGTAACCTTTCTACCGGTTGTTGTAATAAGTAGTGATACTACGACGGATTATTGGCGACCGTCGGAATAACTTCGCTAGTTTTTCGGGTGAACTTAACTCTCCTATATTTAGCTACCAAAAATAGGCGGGCTTTTGCAGAGCGCACGAGTCTGGCGTTCTTGCAAATGACGTAAGCCAAACTACTCAAATCACCTCCGTTCAGCGTCCACGATCGCTGAACGAAGAACAGTACAATACAAAAAGCCCGTCAAATGTTACATCTATGAACTGGCTCATGCCATTATTTAAACAAATCACATTTGACTAAGCACTTGGCTCACTTAAAACCCGCGACAAACACAACTTAGGCTTAGTCATTGTATTGTATTCAAATGTTCATCTGATTTATATTTCTTTTTAATGTTTCTGACATGGGATTCAATAATGTATTTTTGATATTGAATCCGTGGTTGATCTCACTAGGCCATGGTGACTCGTGAGAAGTGACTTGATAAATGAGTATGACGTTATAACTCTCGACAGCACTTTAATTTTTATTTCGGGATCAACGATTTCCGCCCACCCCAGCAGCATCGCCAACATGCATGAGTACGATAAAAGAGAAGCAGTGATTGGTTGGTGTTCGCGAAATTCATTTCATGCCTTGAACAAAAAGGTGTTACGATAGCGTTTTAATAGTTGACAAACAATATGAATGTTTCATAAAATTTACAAAACAATTGTTCCATGTACAAAATCTATGGGCGAAACGAGTGAAATCTAATTTACGAAAATAAATGGATAAAGGTTAATATTGCGTCAATGTAAACGAGAGTCAATCGTGTAGAAAATACAGTATGATTTGAAATTGCATTCGAACAGCAAGTGTACACAAAATGAACCGAGAAAAATGCATTAACGTAATGTCATCTGTCATATTTTAATAATTTCCTTTCGTTTGGTTATAATATTTGTATTTGAAGATTTTAACGACGTTTCTCTTTTCTCAACCAGGTGTCATTTCAAAACATTGAAAAATAAGTGACTTAAACTAAAGTTAGAGGTTTATGAACACTTCTACTGAAGAAAACGACTTCACTCATACAACATTCGATTAGAAAAACGGACAAAATTGTTATATTAAACATTTAAATTTAAAATTTTGCATTTGAAATGTTTACAACGATGCGGAATAAAATAAACTGCTTCCACAGATGACCAGAACAAGGCTTTAATTACAGATCGCCATCTATAACCCGCTGTTTTTAGGACGACAAATTTGATTTTGCCAGCTAAAGATTTCGTTTGATTGGAATATTTCTTAATCTAATCTAACCGTTTCATATTTCTCGCCAATTGGTATCCAGCTTTCATTCGTCACATACCTTTAACCATATTGGGTAAGAGTGGTTGAACTCTAGGGTAAACAAGTTTATCTTGGCCAGTGAATTTTCAAAAAGTGTATCAGCTTATACGAACATCATATTTCAATCTATGTGTTCAATGACAGAGAACTTGCTTTACCAAGGTCACTGAAAAATGTCGTCGAATCAAGAACGCGTGCGTGAGCTAACTTTGCACAAAAGGCCGGAAATGTCACACGGCCATGTTGCAAAGTCGTTGAATATCACAAAATCGACGGATACTAAAGTGCTAAACATCTTTCAGCAGCGCTCAACGTTAAAGTGAAGGGTCAGTTCCGGAAGCAACCATGATCTTCGATTCATCGCAGAGTTGAAAACAGTGGTAAATTTTTTTAAGAAAACCCCGAATACCTCATTCCAATAAAAAAAATATTGAAAATTTCTTCATCGTTCCTCCAGAATGAAGCAAAATTGCGGATCTGAAGTCCTTCAAAGTAGGTGTTGCTCCAAATCGTAATGATACATCTTGAAATTACATGATAATATGTTGAAATAGTATGACTACACAGAAAAAAATAATTAATTTTAACAAGCCTGTAAAATTTCCCTTCGTTTAATTCGAAGCCAAAGGAGGCGTAAACAACGAAATTGTTTGCAATCTTTCATGCGCCATACAACAATGTTTGAAATATTTCATACAAGAGGCTAGATTCAGGCGTTATCTGGCCTAAGTTTACATAAAATATCCCATTATTTTCTGCTAAATCTAGCATTCCTTTTATGTGCATTTGATAACGCAGAGAATTCAATGTTTCTTTTTATCTGTGTATTTGATAATGAACCACACAACATATTGCAAAGCTGATTCACAGCATATTCCAGGACTAGAGTTTTATATATCGGTACAAAAAGGAAATGTTGTTGATCATTTTAAGCAAAAAATATCAACTTTCAAAGTTTCCATAGAAATTTCCCGTTTGGCAGGCAATATCTAATCCGGTCTCAGAAGCGACATTTTCTACTATTTCGATTATTGCCCTTCGTTCGGAAATAAATTGTTCGGTGCTGTTCTGGCCAGACCTGGCATTTTTCCATTAGGGAAAGCTGGCTCAGAAATGGTGTATTACTAATAATATGAATATTGTCCTGAAGAATTGTAATCCAGCGAATTCGTCAGAACTCCATCCGATCGTAATATGTATATTGGGCTTTGGTTAAAAGAAATCTTCGAAAAAAGAAATGCACAGCAATTGATGTGAAAAAAATCAGGCACAACTGCCAAAAGGCTGCGATATTAGTGTTGGATGACACTGTGACAAAAGTCATGGAATGTGACAAATGAAACCCGAACTGGAGGAAAAAACAATTATTCTTAAGGTATTGTTTTTCAATTACTTGGCTTTCACAGCAGTTGTTATTAGAATTAAGATCGCAGATGTAGTTAAAAACACAAAAAATTCTAAGTAAAAAACCTCTAGAGTTAATAAAAATTTATCAAAATATAATATTAATGTAACATAAACGTAACAAATGTTGTAACTGTTATATTTCAATGTACAAGATCATAACAGCTATGGACAAATTCATCATTATACTCTGAGCAAAATGAACTTCCCAGACCATTATATATTAAACATGTTTATAACTACTGTTATATTATTTTGTTGATACAAGCGTCTTCAACAAAATTGTATTATAATTAGTTAAAACCTTCTTCTTCTTCTTCTTTGGCATTTCAAGCTCATTGTTTTCAAATTAGCTTATTGCTTGATCTCAATTTAGTGTTCTAAATACACTTCGACAGTTATGAATTAAGAGCTTTCGATGCCAAGTATCATGTTTGCATTAGTGTGATTTTTCAAGTACAATCATACGCTATGACATACAAGAAGGTTGTAGCCATTATTGAGAACAATCTCTGTGCGAAATGTGGCTCGCAAAGTTGGGAAATCATACGTACAAAAAGTGAAACAAAGGCAAGGACTGAAGGCGTACACAGTGAAATAGATGCCCAACCGTGATGACAAGCGAAATTCCATTGCACAAATTCGTGCTAAGAAGCTTTACACTAATTTTTACAAACATTTTCTTGTATCATAATGGACGACTTTATATACCGCAATGCAAAAAACACCGTTGCCGAGCATTTCCGGACAGAGAAGGTTTCCAAATTCTCTAAAAAGTATTTGATTTGGCAGGCCATATGTAGTTGTGGTCGAAAATCTAAGAGTTTCGTCTCTACCGGCACTATCAATAAGGATGTGTACGAGAGAGAATGTCTGCAAAAGCGGTTTCCATCGTTTATCAGAAGCACCGACTCTCCAGCTCTGTTTTGGTCTGATTTAGCCTCTTGTCACTTTGCAAAATCCATCCTGGTATAATGGTATAAGGTACAACAGGTCACATACGAGCCAAACATAGAGAAACCACCAAACTGTTCAGAACTTCGCTAAATAGAGCAATACTGGGCTCTTGTTAAGCGGAAACTCTTCGAAACTAAGAAGAAATTAAATGGAACCGATAGTTTCAAGAGAAGATTGAGTATCGTCACAGCAGGCGTATCTGAGGATACCGTACGGAACCTGATGGCGGGTGTACCACAGAAAATTCGAGAATTTAACAAAAATATGAATTAACATTTCAATCAACTGTTTCATAGTTTTCATATTCCTGAAATAATCAATCGATTTTGTTGAATTATGTGTGCTGCTTTTTTGCTGCTAATCTGATATCTGAAATTTAACGTGGACAGGCTTTATGGATGACCGGGCTAGGAATATTATTGATAGGTTTTGTTAATCTCTTATGGTCAGGAAGGTTCGAGAATTTGGATACAAAACATCCAACTGAGTAAACAAAATATGTTGTATATATTTATTTTGATTAAACGTTTTATTGTTGATTTAATCATTTGTTTCTTTAAAAAGCACTAGTTTTCCGTTGGCCACCTTTTACTGTGCACATTCTAAACACAATGAAATTGCTCAACATGTTTTGTTTTGCAGTTATTGTTTATTAGTTCGGATGAAAATAAAGGTACCATTAACAATTACATAAATGTGAAACTAGATTCAACGAAAAACTTTATCCAAACAATGATGCTAATTAAAGTCACCGTTTGCTACAAATGTGAAACAAATTAAAACCAATAAATATTAAACTTCTATCATATTGCTTCAAAATTTGGGATATGATTTTCTCGATCGTAAATTATGATAGAATGCAACTTTTCACTTTGACGTTTGTCCTACGATTCCCCACTGTGCGTTCTCCCTCTTTATACTGATTGAAATTCACAGAAGAAAAAAAATCCGTGCGCTCCATACTGGGAAACACAAACAAAAATTGACGCAAGCATGAAATCCGATTCGACGAGGAAAGTTGCTGTTGTTGTTATTGCTGCGATTTCACTTGTATCAATTGTCTGTTTATTTGCTCTACGGCTTTTCCATTCTCAATCGATGGTTATGAAATTCAAGCTGTGATTAAAACCAGACCACTTTCCCTCGGTGGTCGGTATAACGAGGGTGCGATAGCGAGAAGCACCAAATGGTTCAAGGTTCGGACTGTCAGTTTGGGTGAACCGCGATTGGAAAGGGCCGTCGAACGATTTCTTCACTATTGATTGTATTCCGTTGCAGATACATTTATTGCCAGTTTTGTTAGGAACATAAAACCGAGTTCAATGAAATTTCTCCTCCTTCTGGGTTTCATCTCTCGTTGCACCGGATGGTTTACCTAGTGCGGTATACTCTTCAAACAAAAAATCTTTATAACTTAAACAATTATCATGCTTGAAGCAGTAACCTACCTAATAAAATCATGAGCGCCATCAAATTTTTCTGTAGTTATATGGAGCTGTGAATATAACGAATCTTCTTACTAGACTGCCCTGATGTGTTAATGCCACAATGATCCATTTTTATATGCTTACGTTTATATATAAACGCAGCACGAAATTAAGGTAACGTAATTTGTTTTCTCGTTTTTATCCTGTCTATGTATTCTTATTGGCAAAGGTGTTTGCAGACTTCTTCATAAGGGGGCCCGGTATGGTTTATTTATAAACTTTAAACCTGGTTGCTACCTTAGATTTGCCATGAATGCTTTGATTTTAGTTCAAGGCGCATTCGGTCGAATTCATTTTTTTTCTTTCAGCACAATAATTACCAGGCGCACACTGATAGCGCATTTTGGTTAGTCGAACATTGATTTGATCTCAACGTTCATCAAGTGGAAAATATGTTTTGGAATTTTCTAATTGATGTTTGACATTTGTCCATGTTTAATATTCAATGATCTAACGGTCCTAACACACACCAAAAAATCATCTCGATTCAATTTTTAGACGAACAGAAACATAGCAAACATATTTTCATAAAGACGCTTCAAATATTGATTGAAAGTTTCAAAAATGATAAAATTTCCTTGCTAGTCAAATATCTAGTAAAAATTTCAAGGGGCACCACGATGCGATTGTACTCGAAGATGATGTAGCAATGTGTGATGAATGTTATTATATTTAAAAAGTATGTCTTATCAAAAAGGTGACATTGATCGATTGGAACAAGCAGTTACTTGTCAAAGCCTTGCAAAAAGCCATTCCAATCGACCAGGAGACCTATAAAATTAATGAGACGTTACGTTTTTCCGAATACATGCTGTTTGTTTATTTTGTGCTGGAAAGCTGACCCTTTTTTAACTGTAGTAGCTCTGAAAAGGCACGGTGATCTCCATCCAGTCACCGATCTGTACGTCCAAGTGATGCTGTTGGTTGAATAAAATTTTGTATAGTGTTGATTTTATATCATTCTTGGTTGAAGAAGAATCCCAGTCAGTTTGACTTCCCATTTGCTCACTATGTTGTAGTATAGGCGTATAGGCGTATAGGCGAATTGAATTGTGGAGAACAATGATAAACCGAATAGCGATAAGGATATGGATTGCTGTCAGGAGGATGCAACGTCCTTAGTTCTTAACGAAGATATAGCCCAAGGACACGTTACTGTTCTCAATAAAAAAGATTGAAGTGGGTGATTGTCGTTATTAGAATATTGACAAACTCAAGTCCATGGACCAAAATTTACATCAGGTTGACACAATACCAGCTTAAAGGAGTGAAAGCGAAATAAAGACGGATGTTTAGCTAAAAACAGCTTACACTTTATTCAGGAATACTTTCACCACGCAAAGACAGCCTCAGCAATTCTAAGTAAAAAATTTGCCCAAAGCAGGCTGGATATTGCCCTCCTCCAAGAATTATTGACCAATAAAAGTGGAATATAAGGAATGCTTACAAACACATGTAAGATAATCTTTGATGATGCCCTCTAACCATGGGCTGCTATGCTTGTGAACCGTTATGTTAATTTTACTCCAATTACACAATTCTTTAAAAACGATATTGTTGCAACCGCTCAAGAGGTACCTACAAGAAATGAAAAGACGACACAGAATGTCAGAACGTCGGTGTATTTTCCTGGAGATACCGATGCAGAAGTACCTCCACCTGAACACGTAGCGTTCATCTCCTATTGCACAAGTGAAAATAAGGCTTTCGTTTTAGACACGGTATAAAGCAGTTCAGGAATCAACAAACGAGGTGAGTCCCTTTTTGAAAAAAATAATCAAAAAGATACTGACATAAAGAGCAACAAACCAAAATAGCAACCAAAAATTCATTTTGAGCCGGATAATTCTGAGACACTCAGGAATTAAATAAACACATATTATGATGTTGTTTTTGAGAAGGCAATAATTTCTCATCACCATGAGGCTCTAGGAGTAGACAGCACTTTTTTTGCCAGGACAAAGTTGTTAAGAGAAGGTATTGATAGTTCCGTTAGCGCAGGCTGAGAAAATTGAATAGAAGCAGTTTGAAATTGAGCGGGGTAGTATTTCGAAACAGGAACACAAACTTTTACCTAGCATCCCCATGCGGGGTAGGTCAAGGCATGATCGAATGCACCCCGTTGACTGGTAAAAGTTTGTACACTTGATCGTGCTCATATACTACCGATAGCTTTTTTAATAGTTCTAACGAACTGTCTATTTGTACTCCCAAATCCCCTACATGGGAGAGGAACTATCTCCCGCTCCTTTTGGGTTTATTTTTGGCATACGACTTCCACAGACACCACATAATTCTTGGCAAATTAGACGGCCTTCCTCTTCCGGAACTTTTTCGAAACATCCAAGCGGGACTTGTTGACGAAAAACTTCACACCGGATATCTGCTTGGCGTCCGCTTTAATGTACGTCTCGTCGTCCAGTACGATGCATTTCGTCTGAATCAATCACTCGCGGTACAACCTCCTGGTGGGGGAGTTGACCTCCGTATTATGTTTATCGGTTCGGTTAGGCGCCTCTTTACTGTTGAATCGGGTAATCGTTTCGGATCCTCCTTTGAAAAACGACTGTTTTTTTGCCTTTTTTAAGCTGCGGATGATTTTATTTGAATTTCAATTTACATTTTATTGTTTTAATATTAACTTACGATAAAGTATCCAAATTATGTTTGACCAACAAATTATCTTTAACAAAGGAATCCATTAAACTCAATTGAACTCCAATAAATTTCGCTCAGGTTGACGTGATGAGATCATCGCATACCGAGGGATCGGAAAGTGGTTCGATGGTAGATGCGACAGTGCTGCCAGAACCTGTAACATTTACCTTGAGGACATGAATTCCAGTCCGCTTCATTGTCTGCCGGACAAATCAGACGAAAGAATTGATCTTCTTGGCCACGTCCCCCATCGAATGGTTCGGATTGCGCTAGAAATAATCCCTCATTTTCCTTGCGTTAGTCGTCTTCGATTATCTTCCGCTGCCAGCTCAACGCTGGGTAGTCTGGGTCTCTTCGAACGATTTTATCACACGAAACACGATTGAATTGTTGATTCCCAACTGTTTCGCCATCCTTTTGTGGGACTGGCATGTATTTTCCACGACCACGACTATTATTTTTTGTCAAAGCACTTCTTGCTTGGAAGCCGTCTCGATAACCACTTGACAGATTGTGACGAAATTTTGCACATGTAAATATAACACTCTAGACGAATATCACCCAAAATATCAATCAATTACTAAATGGTTATACACAATAGAAAGTCATGCTTTTCTTTCGAATAGATTCTTTATGTAATAAAGGAAACTCTCCAACATCCACTAACGTAATAAGAGAGGAAGTACTAGATCTCTCTCTCTGCGCCTCCTCAATCAAAAATAACCTTAGAAATTGCCATGTTTTGGATCGAATTTCTATATCTGGCCAGAAACGAACTTCATGCCAACTAATCCAGTGTTTGGCAGCACCCTCTCAGAATCCAATGAAACTTTGTGGATGTGTAGACTATGTCTTTTCAAGCAGCTTTGCATACGTTGTTTTTTTTCCAAAATTTATCTAGATTGCCGTTTGAAAAAGGTTCAAGTTTTTTGATCGTTTTTTTTAAAGCAATATAACTCAAAAAAGACAAAACTTGCAAAAAAGTGATGTGTGGGTGCATTAGAAAATTGTCTGAAATTCAACGAAAATTTTTTATAAATTGTAAAATTGATTCTTAAAAAATGGCTATCTAAGAATTGTCATAATTGTCTAAGTGAAAGATGGGCACTTTTAAGAAAAAAAGTTTTTCAAACAACAAATTTTTCATGTCAACATAACACAAAAAGGACAAGACTTACATAAAAGTGATGTATGGGTGACTTTTAGAAAATTCTCTGAACTTTTATGAAAGCAATATATTGAATTTTGTTTAGTGAAATTTGATATAAACAACTGGCTAGGGGGGAGACATTTTTGCATTAAATCGTATTATAATACCACTAATTCAAGATTAAAATATTAATCTTGACAATAATGTGATTTAGAGTAAATTCGTTTTGGAGTGTACATGTTAGTTTGACAGATTTTCCGTATTGACTCTGGGTTATTGGTATTCGTGAGATGTGAAAATGTATAGTGGTGTTTGTGTTTCGTCTCAATGTTTCCTTTTTACACGGAACAGCTGATTTTGGTAATGTCAAAATATCAGCTCAAAGTATGGAATGTTATGGTAGTTTGACGTGATGACCCACGTGCTCAGCACTGTTTACAATATTTTTGCTTCCAACACAAGTAAACTGCTCGATGTGCCTGACCTAAGCTGAACGACATTGACTTGCCACCAGGTGACGACTCCGCCGTACGTCAACAAATTAAAAAAAAAAAAGCAAACCATGCGCGATAACTAAACACTGTTAATAAAATTATAGCTTTGTATTGACAGATTATGATATCATAATATCGTATAATGATAATATAATTTTATTATTTTCACTAATATTCATAGTATTGGCATTAAAATTAATGCAGAATTAAGTTGTCTCCCCCCTAGGTCATGGGTCAATACTTCATATATTACGATAATGCTTTTATTTTCCAATTTATTGTCCTTCTTGTAATATTTTTTTTTTCTTGCTAGGAAATTTTTTTCCCTCAAATTGCCCATCTCTCGATTTATGGCAAACTTTAAGACAATGATATTGCCTCTATTAAAAAAAAAATTCTTCTGAGATAGCCGTTTTTTACAAATTGACTTTATATTTTAAAATATTCATTTTTTGCTTGTAAGAAGTGATTTTACAATATTTAAATTCTATTTTCATAAAAGTTAAGACGATTTTACAAAAGTTTTGTCCTTTTTGAATTATTTTGACATGAAAAAATTGGTTGTTTGAACAACTATTTTCCCTTTAAAGTGCCCAACTTGCACTGTACGGCAAACTAAAAATATTTTTATTTTTAGCGTGTAGGAATCGATTGTACAATTTTTACAATTTTTTCATCAAAGTTAAAGCGATTTTCTAAAAGTCACTCATACATAACTTTTTTGTAAGTCTTGTCCTTTTTGAGTTACGCTGATTAAAAAAAATGATCAAAAAACTTATGCCCTTTTCACGTGGTAGTCTAGATAAATTTTTAAAAAACAAAGTATGCAGAGTTGCTTAAAAAAACAGAGTCTACACACCCACAAAGTATCATTGGAATCTGAAAGGGTTCTGCCAATCTAGAAGACGAGTTGGCGTGAAATTGGTCCATAGACAAATTTTCGTTCGAATGCCAAGCTAAATATATTTTCAAATAAATCTATAGAAATCCACTCAAAACAAACCGGAAGCTTTTCTGCTCTAATTTTGGAACCTAGGAAAAAACATCAATTGAAAATATCAACACTAATCATGAATTAGAATAAACTTCTGACACCTTAACTAACAACTCCAACCAAGCTTACAACATCAGCCATCTGTGAAGGAACGATGTACTAACAAAGATGTGACAAGGTGAAATGACAGGTTGGAAAATCTTAGGGGACAACATTGTTTAATCGAGCAAAAGCAATTTCAAATCAGTGTCAATACAAAATAAATCCTCAATAAAGAAAAGAGAAAAAAAATCTAACTGTTAAGATTAGATGCACACATATGAAAACATTGAAAGCACACATTTCTGATTTCAAAAAGTGTTATTAAAATATCATACAAAGGGTCCGGAATCATTTATAAAGACAGATAAGATCTTTACTTTGACTAATACGACAACCTTAGAAGTAATGATGCAATTTCACTTTGCAGGTTCCTATTATATTATAAAGCTAGAACTTATATTACATAGCTAGACGAACAGGGATAATGGTTATTACATGCATCAAGAATCTCCAACATAGAAGTGGTAAACTTGGCGGAAACCCATATGACATAAGGTTGTTTGGCATAAGTTCGTTTGGCAATAACTTGAGCTAAATGGTCATTTTGTATGAGAGCCGTTCGGCATAATGACCATTTGGCACAACACTTTTGAAATAATATAGAAGTTAAAGGGGCAAAATGACCATTTGGCATAGTATCATTGGTATAGGTTTTTATCCGTTATAGTATTCACTTCTTTTAAAATATGGCATTCAAGATTAAAATTTAGGATTTCAGACTAAAATTGAAATATGCAATCAAACGTTTTCTTCTCTGATGTTGAACAGTTAATTTTTGGATTAACTAAAAGTATGTATTGCTTAGTTATGTTTGGCATAAAGAATAAAACACAATTCTAACAAATAGGTCATTATGGGAAGTATTGTTATCTCCCTCTTTTATAAATTAGGCTGTTCTTTAAAATTTTCTTAAATTATTTTACAATCTATGATATAATTTGTGGTTGGCCCAAATAGCATGAGAAACGATTGTCTTGCGATTATAAGCAGCTGATAGCAAAAGAAGTTGTTAAAATGGAAAACGGGTTTTTAAAAAGAAATGCTTAATTATAATTGAAATAATACCCAGTGTAATTATATAAACATACAATGACTGAAAATATTGCCAAAACTAAAATGCAAAAGTAAACTGATAAAAATGAGTTGGATGGTGGAATTACTACGACAAAGCAACTTTTTCATAATGTTTGAATCATGAAATATTGTAAAGCCATCGATATTTCTCGACTACTTTATCAAATGGACGTAAGTGATGAGAAAAGAAACATTGAATACATATTAGAGTTTATTTTTATTCCTATTTGAATACCGGATTTGTTTATCCCAATTGAATTCCGCTGAACGGCTCGTAGGTAAAAGATATTACATCACTGTGCTTAAAAATTACACTCGGAGTGAAAAATCAAGCTCCATTCGCAAAAATGCTTTTAACAATGGTCTGCAATAGAGATATATAATACGTCATTTTGATTAGTCAGTTTGATAGATGGCATGTTACTTTCGTCAAAATGATATACCATTCGAATGACAATGTTGTTATGTTGCAATGTTTTGTCAAGTTGCCATATTTCACTCAAAAACGTTGAACTTATCAAAATGGCGTATTATTTTTTTGCTGCAACAAAACGTTGTAAACATCTTTTTCAAAAACAAATTTATTTCTACTAAAAATATCTAAATTGTTAACCTTATGGTATAAGGCCTTTTACTAGGGCATCGTTTAGGGGCATTCAAAATGTTTCGCATGCTGCTTTTCACACAAACGACGTATCTACATTATTCCCAAAAGTACAAAAGTGATGTTACGCCGTTTTGTAAAAAGTTAGTTAAAACTTTCAAGAATACTCCATCAAAAAATTCATCTTATATGGGCAAATAGAAATGATTTTGCAATAACATTGTGATGAACAACGCATTTGTTTACATTTTGCGACTTACGTCCATTTGAAAAAATACTCGAGATTTTTTTCGAGCGTAACTCTCAAGCAGACGGTTGTGGACACATAAAGCAACCATCACTTGTGTGTTCCTTAATTATACTTTTAGATGCAGCTGATTTTATCTGCTGTTAAAGGGTGTTTCGATCAAAATATGGTCAAACAGTAATGTGTGTGAGTCGATCAAAGTTTTTATTTATAAGTCAAATTCTTTTTATTTTTCAAGTTCAGTTAATACAGCATACAGGAGAAATATTCAACTAAGCTTCCTTTTAACCGAATGCGAATTTCCGGTTCTTTCGTTGAGCACCTGCCGTAAGATTTTGCACAGTCTATTTGTCCACTTTATTCTCCACAGAACGCCAGTTTGCCTTGAACTGTTTCTAGCTCATAACAGCTTTTTTAAGTCTTCTCAAGGTTCCGCTTGACGATGGCCCAATATTGTTCGATTGGGCGGAGCTCTGGCGTTTTGGAAGGGTTCTTGTCCTTGGGCACCACTTGAATGTTGTTGGCATCATACCACTCCATGGCCTTTGTTCCGTAATGGCAAGATGCCAAATCCGGCCAAAATAGAACGGAACAATTGTGCCACTTCAGGAAAGGCAGTAGACGTTTTTGTAGGCACTCGCACAGATAAATTCCCTGGTTGACGGCTCCGGTCACAATGTAAACGTTGCTCTGTAAGTCACAGGTACAGATTGCCGTATAAAAATCCTGTCCAGGAAGTTGTTTAAAGTCTGCCTTGACGTAGGTTTCATCGTCCTGTACCACGCAATCAAACTTTGTCAGCATCGCCGTGTACAACTTTCGCGATCGTGCTTTGACCAACGTGTTTTGTTTATCGTCGCGATTTGGAGTCACCACTTTCTAGTAAGTCGACAGTCCTGCTCATTTTTAAGCTGTATCCACGCTTGAAGGCGCCACTCAAAGCTTCTTTGCGGCATCTCGGAAGGAGAGGTTGGGATTCCGCTCGAAACAGCGGGTAACTCTTTTTGTCATCACTGTGGCCTCCGAAAGCCGGTCCAGCTTTCCTGGCTGTCGACAAACGTTCACCGAACACTTTTAATACGTTGGTAACAGTTGATTAAGCCACATTCAACAATTTCACCAAATTGCGTTGATGAATTTTGATGCGTTGCTTCTCTTCCATCGAAGACATTTTGATAACTAAAGTGCAAATCTCAAAATCAAAATAAAGGCATGATGCTACACGCACACATCTTTAAAATGAGGGGAAGGCAGAATATTTTAATGCACGATGAAAGGAAATGCGTCAAGTTTAAGTCGAGCAAATTTTGATCGAAACACCCTTACACTCCAGAAGATTGCTGAATCGGTCCAAGATTTATCCCACAAAATGGAATTCACCCTGACGGGAAATTGGAAGTGAAAATGTTACACCTTGATGAAAGATTGTAGGAGGTATATATGAATTGCATGGAAATAGGAAGTACCGAAATAGAGGAACTTAACCCATTCTAAGTCGAGAAACTTTTTCTGAGTTTGCAGTTGATTATGAGTCATTTTGTTAGCATTCAAACTGGTTACTCACATGAATAAAATTACATTGATCACGAGATTGCCTTCTTACATATTTGTTATGGTTCCATAATGGTATGCAGTATCTCTACTTTCTTCTCTAAATCGATTTCCAATTATAATTTTTCATAAGAATTATTAAGCAAGAAAAGTTCAGCAAATAGAAAATAGAAACGCATGGCACGAGAGCTCAATGCGGACGACAGCCTTGGTTTTTGGATCCGTCCTGCATAATTAACGATATATCACACAAGATCTTCTTTAAATATTAAATATCTAGCTATGCAGCTGATTAATCAAAACATAATCTTTGACCAAATTGTTCCTTGATTTTTTTTCGTTTGTACAGATGTCAAACTTAAGAAAACCAGTGCAGTTCGAGTTCGCTACCAAATGATTTCAAATTTTACGGAAGTTTTCAGCACGAGATTTCAAATTTGAACCACCCTAGTAATAATGCTTCAAGTAATTTCAATTAGATGTCCATTGCTTCCAAACACTCAACTCCCACTCTAACGGTGTTTCCATATTTTACGAGCCAATATTCCCCTCGAAAACCATAATTGCTGTTTAATCAGAGTTGTAAAGCGTGACCTTGTTCATGCTCACGTTCATCTTCAGTGGTCCTATGAGACGCGTTTCCTCTGCTTCAGGTGCGTACCATTTACCTGTTGTAGCCGCAATAAAAGTACAGTCAGATCTCCTATAGTACGGTTAGTGGCACTGGCCACCCACTCTGATTTTTTAGATGATTTATTGTACGTATAGTCTGTTGACAGTTAGGGTTCATGATTTTGACATAATTAGTTGGTGAATTATAATGGGTGCATGGTACCAGCCACCACGCTACAGATGACCCGACTGTATCCAGAAAATAGCAACTCCCTTACAACGACTAAGAGAAGGATGCATCCGGTCATAAAATAAACAATTTCGCATCGATTTAAGCACGCCACCGTAACTGTATCTGTTCTTATTATGGTGATGTATTATGGAGAAAATTAGTTAGCAGTCATGCCTGTTGCCCTCCCTTTGCTTCTTTTTGTAGGTCCGAAAAAAATAATTTCCTGTAGAAGAAAGGACGAAAAGCTATTTCACAATCGATTTTCTCACTTGGCACACCCTAGCGATTTTTCAGGATTGCACGTTAAGGAACATTATCCAAAATCATTTCCCTTCCATTACATACCTATCTGTTTTTCTGACACGGAACAAATGTAATTATAGGGTTGGTGTACCTTAAGGATTTAAGAATGTAGGTTAGGAAATCAATTTTATCCATACTGAGAATCGGAAATATTCTGAATAATAATTCAAGCAGGAGGTTCATTTCCGATACCTCAAATTTTGAGATGCAAAGGCCCAAAATAACGCCACTTCCCACTTCAACTTAACAGATTGATTCAAAATCCTAATGAAAATTCAGTACCAAGTGAACTGAACTCTCACTGAAATGGCTGTTGAATCAATAAACCGTTCAACTTTAAGCTTCGCTATTACGGTAAGCTCTACAATATCCGTTTTTATTAAATGCTACCCGTCCCAAAACGGGAGAGGCACTTCGACCCACGACCCTTAGAAGTATTTTTCTTCGGATCGATTTCAACTTTCTCCTGGATTAACAACAAGCGCTTCATTAACCTTTTCAAAATTAGTAACAATTCAGGTGCTGCCTTAATCACTCAACCAATGAAACGTGAATTTTGTCGCCTAAGCTTTGGGCTAGCATGACATGAGCTTTTCCAGGCAAAAGGAAAAAGTTAGCGCTGGTCGTTTGTGATGCGATATTATTCATACACATCTTTTTGCCACCGTTTATGGGAATAAGCGGAACTCATTTTATGGTGATTGTGTCATTGCCGATGGGCACCTGAACAGTTAGGAAGCAACTTGACCGGGTGCTGGGAAACTTCTTCCATCCGACAGCACTGATTTGTGATACGTCTCAAATGGTCGTGCGAGTTATTTCGAATTTATTCAGCTGCTCGACGAGAATTGCTCTTTCTTCTGGTGCTCCCCGAGGCTACAAGGAACCAGAACCAGTGAAGAAGTAAAATTCATCTAAGCTATCGCTCGTGCCTGATGGTTTCCATTCCGATGAACTTTATATTTATTTACGGGTTCGGTTTTTCGCAGAACTGGATGTCGCATTTGAGATGTGTTGCATTTTTCTGCCAGTATTAATCCAAATTAGTCTTCTGGTGAAACATTTATGGAACGAAATTGCTTTTCAATGTTAAGGGGCTGACATTCCGGAGGAGGGGAATCTCTTGAAGTTTTGCAAATTGTAATGCACGAATGTTTGCAAGAAGCTTCATTGGAATGTTTTCTTTTCGAAGAGCAACATTAATAGCAGAATCGAATGAATATGGAATCATGAAGTCAAAATATTACCATACAATCATAAAGCAAAAAGAGTAATGAAGCCAAAGAAGTAATTTACATTGGAAAAACATGATGAGTGGGATATTCACGGTGTTGTACATGATATAGAGCCGAGTTAAAAACATGTAAAAAGATCAAGATCTAAATTATTCAAGAGAATGCTGAGCAGAGAGGTAAGATCTAAATTATTCTAATTTCCCAATCAGATAAAATTTATTCTCTTGTTGATCTAAATTCAGCTAAAAAAAACTAAGAAGATTTTATTATGGTTAACGGCTGGATATACGAAGACAACATTCAGTCTTAAAAATTAAAATGACCGTATTTTTTTCCATCCAACTTTTGGCCATACGTTTTGGCCGTTATTATGGGAAAATTTTCTCTGTCATCATAGTCAATATTTCCGTTAAAAGGCAGCTTTACTTTAGCTGGTCCAATATCCCTTCAAGACAGCACCTGTGCCATAATGTTTCATCTAGAAACATGGCTTAGGGCTGTTCAACTTGGTAAAACTACCTAAATCACTGCGATCCCACGCGTCTTTTACAGGCGGTAATCGAGACGAACAACCTTTCTGGCATGCTGCCATGCTAATTTTACCTTTCCACCTTTAGCGACTCTCTGGTTACTGAGTTCACCATAGAGTAGCACCAGCTCATGGATCATTTTTCCCCTGCATTTGTTATTTTCACATACACCCAAAAACTCCAAGTGCCTAGGATCTTCTTCGATCATTCTCCATGTTTCGTGCCAGTAAAGAACTGCCGGCCTTCCACGAGTCAAGAGATCACAAAGACTGGCTTTGTCTTGTAGTCTTGTTTTGGCAAACAACAAGTTTTAGGGATATCCGCCACTCCAACGCAGATGTACTTAGTGGATTACTACCTTTGGCCCTTCCTTCGGGGAGTGACCGAGCTTCTGGTTTCCAGACAGTTAAAGCAGAGGATGCCTAGGATGTGGTGGGGATTCAACAGTGGGCTCTGTTGGATCCCTATAAAAACACACATATCTGTAAGCAACTCCGTACAAGTAACCTGATACCGCTTCCAACGTGCCTTAGCCCAACCACCCGGAGTGCCAACTAGCACATCAGGATAGATGCCATTAAAATCCTGATTATGGCATACTGGTCAACACAAAGGACAACGGAAAAGTTATGGAATATGGATCGGATGGCAACGATGGGCTGGTATTCGTGCTATTCTGCTCCCTGCGTAAAAAAGGGTGACACCAATTTGAAACGGCGAGAGGGCTAATGGTGCGTTTGCCTCCGTCCCGGTAAAACCTTTGCAGATCTCCGGATATGTTCATCATCTGTACATCAACCTCGATGGGTACTAGGCTCGGATGTAACATTCCCGACTTACGCTGATCTGGCTCTGGATACGAACCCCATGAAGGTACGTGTTCAGCCCTCGCTTGGCCTCCCTGTTTTACATAGACTACCAAGGGATCACGAAGGCAACTGGGTTGGCGAGGACACCCCCATTGTAAACCCAGCTGGTGCAAAAGCCACAAAGGCAAGAGAAGGAGCACCAACAGATGCAACAGCAGTAGTGCAGAGCTTGGTCAAGAGTACCAAAACTACCTCGGATAGAGGCAGCCAAGAAGCTGCTAGATAAGCTGCACGAATACGTCGACAAAAGAAACTACGTTCACAAGAACATCAAAGCGTTGGTGATTAAGATCCATGGGGCTCTGGATCAGTAGTTAAAGAGTGGAAGAGTATGGCACAAAGAGCCGAAGAAGCTGAGAAGGAGCTCTCAGCAGCCAAGACTGCCAGTGAGGCAAGTCGAACATCGGAAGCGAGAAGGCACGACATCATTACAACTGCGGAGGAAAACAGCGTGGTGAGAAGTATCCTCCAGAGTATGCAATTACACCCTTTTTCACGCCAAAGAGGCCAAGGGCATCACCAAGGAGATGTTAGACCCGGTGGTTCTAAGAAACATAAGGACGCCCCCGTCACTGGTGAACGTCATCCAGTAATGGATGTCGCCGCAGGCGGTCATACCCCATGGCAGATCGTCGGCAAACAAAAGAAAAATCGGGCGGTAAAAATAGGTCCGAAAAGCGGAAGTTTATCAAGAGGAGGAACAAAGGTGAAGCTCTCATCTTTAAAGCAAGTGACGACACGTACGTAGAAGTTCTGCGCATAATGCGGACTAACCCGGACCTTAGGAAGCTAGGGGCAGACGTGCAGAAAATTAGGCGCACCCGTAATGGGGAAATGATCCTCGCGTTAAAAAGAGATTCAAAAGCCAGCAGCTTCTCCTACAAAGAGCTTACCGAGAAGGCTATGAGTGACAAGGTCCAAGTCAGGGCCTTTTGTCCGGAAGCAACCCTCCTATGCAAGGACTAGGACGAGGTCACATCGGAAGAAGAAGTTGGGTTAGCAATGAAGGAGCAGTGCGAGCTAGGAGAAGCTCAGATGACCAACCGCATAAAAAACGGGCCTTCTAGCACGAAGGTGGCATCGATTAAAATACCGATCGATGCAGCCAACAAGGGACTAAGAGTTGGCAAAATCAAAGTAGGCTTGGGCTGTGTGCCCACTGAGTATTTCTCAGCAACCGGAGGTGTGCTTCAAGTGTCTAGAGTATGGCCACCTGGCACGAAACTGCAAAGGGCCCAACAGAAGCAAACTATGCAGAAGGTGTGGTGAGGAAGGTCACAAGGCTCAAAACTGCAGAGAGTCCCTGAATTACCTGATCGGTGAACACGGAGAACAGAAATCACCCAACAGGTGGCCGAAGATGTCCGGCCATCAAACAAGCGAGTGCTCTTAAGTCCCAGTGGAAGTAATTCAAATTAACCTCAACCACTGTGATACAGCACAACTTTTGCTGCAACAAACCGTTGCAGAACAAAAGTGCGATGTTTCTATACTTTCGAAGCCATACCGAATCCCCAGGAGATGGTAACTGGACAGCAGACAGGGCCAAGAATGTAGCAATCTGGAGAGTGGGAAAATACCCCGTCCAAGAAGTTGTGTACCGCGCAGATGAAGGTTTCATGATTGTTAAAATCCCCGAGTGTGGTACCCGACTAACACAAGGGGAAACAGCCTACTTGAAGCTCTGGCAAAACTGAATGTAGACATCGCCAACGAAGGAAATACCAGCACCTACCGTAGGAAAGGTCGAGTGTCCATCATCGATGTAACTTTCTGCAGCCCTTGTCTGATGAGAGCTATAAACTGGAGAGTAAGTGATGAACATACCCACAGTGACCATCCGGCGATCCGGCTATCCGGTACCCCATCGGAGGCAAGACGCAGGCGGAGTCAAGTAGAACTCAACCTAACGAGCGGAGATGGAAGACAGCGAAATTCAATGAGAAGGTGTTCGAGGAAGCTCTGAAGCTGGAGGATAACTTACTGAACCCCACTGCAGACCAGTTGATAGCAACTCTATCCCGAGAAGATGTAAACTATCATTGAGACCCTGTTCCCGATGCATCAGCTGGCGGTTTGTCGCCCAAACCGTACGCCGACCAGGATGTTCATGACGAAGAAATCAGGGGAACGAACAAAGAGCTGATCGCGTTAGCGAAAGGCTTGCCAACCGAAAAAGCAGCAGGGCCAGACGGTATTCCAAATGAAACTCTAAAAACAGCGATCCACGAAAATCCTGATATGTTCAGGACCACAATACAACATTGTATTCAGGAGGGCAGTTTTCCCGACATCTGGAAACGTCAGACGCTAGTGCTGCTACCGAAGCCAGGTAAACCTCCCGGCGAACTATCAGCGTACAGGCCGATATGCCTATTGGATACCGTTTGCATATTGTTGGAGAGAGTAGTCCTAAACAGGCTCAAGAAGTACACGGAGAGTGAGAGCGGTCTATCAGAGATGCAGTTTGGATTCCGGAAAGGCAAGTCCACTGTAGATGCCATCAGAACGGTTGTTATGAACAACGAAGATTGGATGGAAAAAAAATACAATTTTGACTGTTTTATCAAGTTGTTGATCCTGGACGTGATTTGTGGGAAAGAGGTGGTCCAAACCTCCGTCAAAGATCGATTGTATTCTATACAGACGGTTCAAAAATGAACAATCAAGTGGGAGCAGGTGTAACTGGCCCAGGGATTAACATATCAATTTCAATAGGAAAATGGCCAACTGCATTTCAAGCTAAAATTCAAGCAATTCCGAAATTTTCTGTTGTATGCTTACGCGGAAACTATAGATATTCAAATATATGCATTATGTCCGATAGTCAAGCAGCTCTAAATGCTTTAATGTCAGCAACAAACAATTCCAACCATGTTTGGGAATGTGTTCAATCACTGCTAAAGTTGTCTTCTAGTACTCAAGTCAATTTGTACTGGGTTCCTGGCTATTGTGGAATTGATGGAAACGAGAGAGCTGATGAACTAGCAAGACTCGGATCGCCTCATCAGTTTGTAGGACCTGAACCCTTTTGTGGTTTATCTGCTTCTTCACTTAGAATAGATATGAATGCCTAGGAAAGCTTGAAAGTGGAGATAATCTGAAACAACACTTTGATAGCTAGGCAATCAAAGCGGTTGTCTCACTTCAAACATTTCAATTACTCGCAAATTACTTGATCTGACCAAAAAAGATTTAAACTTATATCCAGGCCTTATGACTGGTCACTGTCCAATATCACATGAAGTTGATAGGAGATCTTCAAGATGATTCATGTCAATTTTGTGACATTGATAGAGAAGACTCGGAACACTTGTTATGGCATTGACCGGCAATCTCCAACAAAAGATTTAAGTTCTTCAACAAAAGATCCCTCTGAGATCTGGAGAACTAACCTCAGTACAAACATTGGCGATCATTTCTAGCAACAGTGATGCGTCGTGCTGACAATATCTAAAGCAAAAAAGAGGGATGTATCACAATATATCTAAGAATTGGTCGCAGGGATAAAGATACCCGACATGGAAAAAACGGGCCCCAGTCTGGGACTTGAAAGTGGTTGAGTACATAAGAAGAAACCCATCGGTGATGACATGGGGTTTGAGCAAGCAGTTCAACACCAGCATTGGGATGATTCAACGGATCAAAGCTCGAAATTCCCTGAAACCGTACAAGAAACCGAGGCTGCCAAAAAAAAGTCCATGGTGCAGCAAGCTCGGACCTAAACAAAAGCGTGAGAACTGTATAACCGAAATCTGGAGAACAAAGACGAATGCATCCTGATCGACGACAAAACCTACGCCTAGGAAGAATCGCGAGCGGTGCCCAGACCGCAATATTATACGATATCGGTGAAACTGGACGATGCTGACACCACGATGGCAAGAAGTTTGGAAAAAAGGTACAGACCTGACTAGCGATTTGTACCTGTGATTTGCGGTTGACGATTATTTTCACAAAGCCTACAATTAATGCCAAGGTGTACGAGGAAAAATCTTTGAAAAAGACATTGCTGCCACTGTACAGAGAGCATAAGGCTTTTCCTTTCTTCTGGCCGGATTTGGCTTCCGCTCAATACGCCAAATCAGTTCTACAGTGGTTGACAAACAATAATGTACAATTCGTAAGGGCATTACTCCGCTGAACTGTCCGGATCTTCAGCCAATTGAACGGTATTGGACGATTGTCAAGCGGCAATTTCGGAAGGAGTACAGTATCCCAATTACATGCAGGAGTTGCAGGAGGAGAAAAACTGGTCAGCAACCACCAGGAAAGTCACAAAAGAAACCGTGCCGAATTTAGTGAAGAATATTCACTCCAAAGTGCGAGCTATTAATAGATCGAAAACTGAAGTTCAAATTTGTACTTTTTTAACTCTTTTATTCAATAATAAATGTTGTGAACTACTTTTTGAATCACTCTTTACCAGACGGTATATCGAACCCAGCCAGCTCCTGTATGGTGTTGTTTACTGTCATGCTTCTACCGATTGAGCTTAGTGAGCACTCCGTTTATTACTATCATCATCATCATTATTTTATCCCCAAGTCAACCTACTGTGCAGAGCTAAATCCCGGCGACAATGAGTGTATCATTTCCGTGAAGTCACATCACTTATACTGCTGCCACCTAAATATACATGGTGTGATTTGAATATCCCACTGTGAGATCGTAATCTGTCTCCCTCCAAGAGAAGTGAAAAGAATATGTGGTTCAGGCAGGAACTGGGAAAAGCTAAAAAAGGAAATCGATGCCGATTTTAGTGAAGACCGATGAGCTTTGAATCACATCCAAAACATCAGCACTGCATTCCTGCCGAGTTCGCAACGGGGTCCAGGGATCGCATTTATTTATGTGCAATTGGTATTACATTTTCTGTCATCCAAACTGGGTCTGCTGTAGGCACACGGTGTGGATACAGATAGCTCTATAGGTGGTACGACGACGAGCAACGGATCGGAAGGAAAATAAATGGTACGCCATGGCCACCACGCTCCCAGGAGATTAATGGTGGGTGGTAACATGTGCAATTTTTTTCCATTCATCGATCCTGCGGACAGATGACATCCGTGGAACTGAAGGCTGAAGATTGCTATATGATGGTAGATGGCATCCAAGTGAAAGGACACGGAATGATGAAAAAGTCGAGCAGCCACACGAGATTATCATGGCAAACGAGCATGGGTAAGAGGATCGGTTTGCAACTTTAGCGGATTCATGGGTAAACAGTGGAAAACGCATAATTCTGCATTTTTTCCTTTTGTTGTTGAATGAATGCATGAATATGCAGCGCGGGCGATTTTCATTGAAGAGATTTTCCAAATCCACTTCAAATGTCTCTTGTTCTGTAACGTTTAGCGTTGGTGGTTTTCGTTCTTTTTCTCACTCAAATTATGTGTTTAAATTTCCAGATTCTGTATATATTAGATGTCAATAAAGAACTCAATAAACAACTATTGTTTTCATCTTGGCTATTTTTCTTGAAATGCACAATTGTACGACAATACTCAAGAGCTTATAGCTTGTCTTCACACACCGAAAAATGTCAAAATAAATTACAATATTCCTGTATCGCAAAACAAAATCTGAAATCAAATTGAAATCGCCCACACTTGGAATCCATGTTTCCCCAGCTTTATTTTTTCATTTTTTTTCTCAGTGAATAGAGTGCTACACAGAACAAGCAGGGCCAATCACCAACCGATCGACCAACGAACCACCACCAGCAAAGCGTCAGTGCAGAATCTATGTAAACAATGATGAAAATGATCCCCGCAGTGCCCTTCGATTCCCTTCGTCCGGTGAATATTTATGAGCGAACACCGACTCGGAAAATGTGGCCCCATCAAACTTCTATTGCCCTTCCACCTTGGCTGTTCTGTTTGCTTGCACACCTCCAACTTCATCGTCCAATTCGTTCTTCCCGCTGTATACTTAGCTACGTAGTACAGTTCGTCGAATCGAACGAAATATAAAATTTGAATAAACATAGGCTTTCGGTTTTACCTTCTCTTTGTAAACACGACGCTTCCACTGCCCTTCACCATCAAACCGAGAGTTATCAACATCATCATCCAGTGCTCAATGCTCGATTTCTGATGCGTAATCACACACCAAGTGTTTCACTTTTCTATTCCGCGTTTATCGTCGCACACTTTGAAGAAAAAAAGCACAAC
>JASCZW010001484.1:190501-333408 GCA_034211315.2 Aedes japonicus
TTGAGGAACCGCTCACAATAATTTCAGCATATGCACGATATACCACAAAAGTTCACCTCAGTGGACGCAGTGGTTTTACGCCCCAACAAAAAAATAAAATAAAAGTCCTCTTCGAGCATTATCCACGTCTCATGCCCGTAGATAACTACCGGACTTATCAGCGTTTTGTATATGGTACACTTTGTACGTGGGTGAAGTTTACCAGGTCTTATGGAGTTCATAGTAGGCTCGATATCCGGGAATAATGCGCCTTCGAATGTCTCTGCTGTAGTTGTTATGTGACGTAACCAATGATCCGAGATACGCAAACTCATCCACGATCTCGATCTCATCTCCTTCGATTTTCACAGTTCTGCTTATGCAAGGGCTATCACGCTCGGTTCTTCCAGCCAACAGATACTTAGTCTTCGACGCATTCACTTTCAATCCAACCTTTTCCGCTTTACGTTTCAGCTTGATGTACTGATCAGCTACAGATCAGCGATGCAGATGAACTGTCTGGATTTATTGAATATCGTACCCCACATGTTAAAGTTGAAAGGAGGCACCAAAGACCATCGTCTTGTCGAAGTCCTATGCGTGTTTCAAACGAGTCCGATAACGCACCCAATATCTTCACGAAACAATGTACACCATCCATTGTAGCCTTGATCATTGTGGTCAGTTTCCCGAAAAACAGGTTCTCATCCATAATGATAACCATTGGATACAAAAGCCTGTCCACGTTAAATTTCGAACACTTTTATTTCAGTATGGATTTTGAATTATTCCACAGATCGAAAAAGTCTTTTGTGTTGACAAATTATCTGATCAGCGCTTGACTGTGAGTAGCTATTATTAAGAAAACTGTCAATCTTTCTATGCAAAATGAGGCTCGAAAAGTTGGGAAGTCAAAATCATACGTACAAAAAGGGATGCAGCGGCAAGATCTGAAAGCGTACAAAGTGAAGAGGTATTCAACTGTGATGACAAGCAAAATTTCACTGCAAAAAGTCTTGCTAGCTCTATTTTGGCTTCTTGACACTATGCGAAATCCGTCCTGGAATGGTTTAAGCTACAAGAGGTCAAATACGTGTCAAAAACAGCCAATCCACCAAACTGTCCAAAACTTTGCCCAATCGAGAAGTACTGGGCTCTAGTTGCGCGGAAAATCGATCTAAGCTAAGAAGATACCAAATGGTACCGAAGATTTCAAAAGAAGATGAAGAATCGTCACGACCGGCGTATCTGAGGATACCGTACGAAACTTGATGGCGGGTGTTAGATAAAAAGTTCGAAAATTATACAGAAAGAAAGCTTAACATCTTAATCAACTGTTTCGAATGTAGATATAACTCTTTTATTGTAAAATAAACAACTGGTATTGTTGAATTATGTGTAATGTGTTTTTACTGCTATTAGTTTGGTGTCCAAAGTCTAACGTGGATAGGCTTTAAATATTTACGGATATGGTCAATGTGTTTTAAGTGGCCCAAAAGTTGTGGTGGTGATTGGAACAAAATTTGTTAATGTTTTTTTAAAGAGGAAATTGTTTAAAAAATTTCTCGATTGATCGACGCATCTTGAAATAACGGGTCATGGAACTTAAGAAAAGAAAATTAATTGTGCACAAACATCTAGGGATTCCTTGGTGGTCTGCCTCAGAAATTGCAATCAAACGTTACAAGGATACTCTGAGTGTGGATAGAGCAAAGCGCTTCTATCATAAAAGTGGCACTAGGGGCAAAGATCTGAAGAGATAAGTGTTGAGGTACGTGAAAGGCAACCCAGGCAACCAATCCCCGGACGGTAATTTTACCTGGCAACTGGTCGTGGGGATGCCTCTTCCAGGTTAAAAAAAGAGGTTGTTGCTGATAAGTTTGTTCGAAAACTAATGATTTGGCAAGGAATCTGCAATTCTGGCCGTAAAACCAAGGTTTTCATCTCATCTCACACAATGACGTCGAAGGTTTACATTGAAGAGAGTCTGAAGAAGCGGATTTTACCATTCATTCATTCAAAGAGATTAATCCTCCGAATTGCCCTGAGTTCAGACAGATCGAAAAATATTAGGCAATTCTCAAGCGAAAACTTCGAGGATGCGGTAAAAAAGTGACAAATGCACAACAAATGCGTTTAAAGTGGAATAAGTTTACCGGTACAGTCTTACCATCGACAACAAGTAAAGTGCGACAGTTCGCTCAAAACGGTGGAATGTAATAATTTGGTATATATCGTTTGAAAGCTGAATAAATATCCTTTTGTTTGACGTTTTCATCAACCGTGTATAATGTTCAATTGTTGAGTAATGATTGAGTTGATTGCGTCCAAATTTACTTTGAATCGGGCTTTAGGGTATCAATTGGAGATCTAAAAATAAGCGACGGTCAGGAATTATCGTTACAAATTAAACGCTTGAGGGTTGTTCACGGCAAAATCTGGACACCTCTAAGTACGCATATCTCTGGAAACACTTCATCAACGCGTGAAATTTTTCACAGACATATTTCAGTTCATTGTGTAGAATCAATTGTTCGTGATACTACAAGCTTTTAAATCAAAGATGGCGTCGTAAGAAGAGCAAGTGCGAAAAGCAATTGTGTGCTGTCGCAATAAAAATTCGGATCTATCAGTAAGAAAACTTGCAGAAAATCTTGGTTTTCTTGCAAGCACTGTCCATAACATTCTCAAATCTTTCGATACACGTTTGACAACAGCTAGGAAGGCTGGGAACGGAATAAAAATGGATCTCAGGAACCACCAGAAGGACGCGAAGGTGAAGCAAATATTGCAGAAAAGGCCAGATCTTTCGGTACGTACTGTGGCTTGAAAAATAAAAATGTGGATACCTCCAAGGACCGGCAAGGTATGAAGTCGTTCAATGTTAAAACTGTACCGAACCGTTATGATAAACAGAATGTGACGGCTAAATCCCGGGCTCACATGTTGTATCGAGAATATTTGACGAAGTTTTTCTGCGTGATGATGGACGATGAAACTTATGTACTGGAAGACGTTAAACACTTTAAACTTTCCGGAATGTCTTATTATACTGCCATGCAACGGAACGACGTAGAAGAGTATTTTAAGACGAAGAAAAAGGGCTAGTTTTCCACACAAATATATTTGGTTTGGCAGGCAATATGCAGCTGTGGTTGATCAAGCCAACGCTTCATCACTACCGAAACGGTTATCAAGGAAATGTACCGTGAAGAATGCCTAAAGAAGCAATTGTTACCATTCCTACGTAGCCATGACGCTCCCTTGCTATTCTGGCCTGATTTGGTATCTTGTCACTACGCCAAAGATGTCTTGGAATGGTATATAGCGAATGGAGTCCATGTTGTACCGAAAGAGGTGAATCCACCTAACTGCCCGAAGTTGCGCTCGATAGGTCGCGGTATTGGGCTCTCGTGAAGAGAGAATTCTCTAAACATAAACAACAAGCTAAATATATAAAAAAATGAAAATCCTGAAAAAAGCAGCTCAATCGGTTGCAAAGAAGTCTTCACAGAGCCTAATGGCTAGAGACAACTAAAAAATTCGTAGTTTCTTCTTGAAGCCTAATTGAGGAACTGTTATAAGGTTTAAAATTACTTATAATGCACAATTAAGTGAAAAACAAATACATCTTAATTTGATCAACCAGCAAATTTGTTTTATTCTATATTTAGTCTGTCTAAATTTATGCGCGAATATGCCTTATAACTTGATAAATGCTCAAAATATTTTCAAGTTGTTCACATCAATCGATTGGAAATTTACCCGTATATCAATTTAATTATTAAACATTATTATCCTATAAACAATTTTAAAGATTAAACATTCAACAATTTAAAACTATTTTAAACATTAAACATTAAACAATTTAAAACTATTGATATTAGAGAAGAAGAAGATAGATGCTGTCTGATATTGTTTTGTTTGCAGGCTCCTTTTAATAAATGCACAGTACTTTCCTATCACAGATTTCAAATGTAAGCAAAAGAAGTCTCATATGCAACACTGCAAAAGGGGTACACCTTCGCAATTTTACTCATCATCAGTCAGTTCGCACAAGTGATTCGTACAGTCGTGTCCAACCCCCCCCCCCCCCCCTCATTCTATTGCGATTTCGCTTCCGGTTCGTGAACTTTCGCCTGCGCTTGTTAATTTATTAGCGATAGCAAGCCACAAAGAAGCGCTACAAATTTGTGCTAATTTTCTCGCTCGACCTGTTGCCGTGGCAATGGGTCGTAAAAACAAACAACTGGTGACATCCGCACCAGCGGATACGGCATGACGACACCGGTCCATCTGACCCCGCCGCTCTTCATCACGTAAGGAGACATCGCGGCACTAAGGACGGAGCCAGGGTTGCCACATTATTTTTCTTTCCCATCTTTTCGATCTGTGTTTAACTGCAGAAAATCTTGGCAAAAATCTTTGCTTCAAAGTTTCTGTTGAGAAAGTAGAATGAAAACTTTTAAGGTGCCGGGATGCTGATGCACTTCTTTTTTTTATAATTGCTATTAAGTTGAATTTACACACAATTATTACACATCAAAACCCTTCTATTTTGATTAACCTATTCAAAACGGTCTTCACATAATAAAGGTTGTAATTTTAACGGAGTATGAAGTGCAATTATCGGTTTCCATACACTACACGACAGCATTACGGATCGTCTTTCTACAGGAAAACGAACCAATATACGAGGGATTCATGTTCTCGGGGGAAATCGATCATTGCACTTAAGTCATTCTGACAGGCCAGTATTGACATGATAATGAAGTATACAGTGTTGGTTTTGATCATTGAAAGTTCAAGATAGGTGAACAAAACCGGACAGGAATTAACAAACAACCATTGTTATGATGTGTTTACATACATTTGTTGAATCGAGAATATAGATGGTGTCCGTACTCAGGCGGTTTCGGATTTGGGTCTCATATGTCATATAATTCGGAATCATGTGAAAATTCACAATCAACGTCCTAGGCCAGATAAAAACAAGTTTCCCAGTAATCGAGTTGAACTCTTTCAAAATGTGGCAGCTGGGGTCAACGCTCGATACAGTACCTGTTGACAACTGACTGGAACGATAGCCATCTGGTGGCAGATCGATGCAGAACTTTGGGTTCCTTGGGTCGTTTGGAGCTGAAAGATAATTAATTGTAAATATCTCGCAACAATTGTTCAAGTTACGGCAGCTTTTCGCATTTGTAGCTAGAACAAAGAGCTAAAAAGTGTCAAGTACATTTGATAATTATCAAATGTGGAAAGTCACGTTTCAGCAACTTTCAAAGGATCGCTCGGAACCCATTATTACATGTGATCCATCTGGTCGAAAGCCCACAAGTCTTTTTTTGATAACAATTCTGGAATCGATCTGGAATTTGTTAACAATTGCGCGAAATTTATATAGGTTTTTGCACTGCAAGATTATATTAAAGATTACAAAAAATCACGTTTGAAATATTTAAGCTTCGAATAACAAAAATAAATATCGAGAGCATTATAATCTATTCTGAGTAAATGCATGAAAAAAATTCTACATTGGAAGAACAATTTTTCTGTAGAAATCCCTATTGGAAACTCTGCCGAATCTTGTGGATCAACCGATTGAAGAACTCAAAAGAATATACTGCTCCAGTGGAATACCTGAAGAAATTAGTGAAATTAAATCTAGAGAATTATATTTAGGAATCCTTGCAAACATTTAAGACAAAACGTAAGACATAATTCTACAAAAACGTTTGTTAGAATTTTCAAAATGAAGAATTAAATTAATGAGATTCATGCAAAAAAATTCATGCAAAACAAAAATTCCAAAATTTCCAGAGATTCCTTTAGAATCACAAAACATCACTCGTTCAAGGATTCCACCATAAGTTTCATCACAAGAAAAATTAAAAAACTGCCGATGAAATGCCAGAAGAAACTTTGAAAGAATCGCTGAAGCAATGGCTACAAACTCCTGAAGAATACCTATAGAAACTCCAGCAGGAATATCTCACGCAAAATCTGAGAACCTTTTCCTAGAATCTTTAGGAAATTCTATCAAATTTTCTTAAAAAATTGTTTCAAATAATTTATAGAGAAATCATTTGGAGGCACACACACACAAACTAACTTCCAGGCTGTCATCTGTCATTATAAAAAATGGATCCTAAAATATATTTTTTTATATTTGAGGTTTTTGAGTGGGCATGCAATTGCCAAAAATCTTACAAATCTTGGTTTATCTCAAAAATCTGTAATCTTTACATACAGATATCTGTGTAAGTTAAATGTTAAAAAAACTTGTGTCAATCTAGATTAATCTGTGCATGTGGCAACCCTGGACTTAGCTTGCAGTGATAAAAGTTAATACGATTTAAAAGCTTTCAGTACGGGCACAACAACTATGTACTTGTCGAAAGGCTGACTACCGTGCTGTTGGCGCTTACCAATTCGCCAAGCAACACGAGTTCTACACTCACGACGCACCCGGAAACAAGCCGCTGAAGGTGATTCTGCGTGGCCTTCCTGAATTCACTCCGGAGGCAATTATTGCTGAGCTGCAAGCGGCGGTTCCGAAACCGGTGAAGGTGTTCCTAATCAGTTCTAACATTCTTACTCACTTAGTTATGCTAACCCAACGTTGCATTAGAAAAGAACCTGTGTTACAATGTTCCGCTACGAAACAAACGAAACTAATCAAACGGTTTAACGTAGTCTTCGTCAACCGGTCACATCCCCACTGATTTTTTTTCAGACATCAACGTCTGGTGTTCAGATCAAACATGTTTTTATTTAGGACTAAGACAAAACTAAGACAAACAATAGATAGGTAGACAAAACTAATTCACCACATTTTAAGGAATTAATTCATCGCATGAACTAATATTAATACATCAGCGCATTACATCGATTCCCACCGATTGCACAGAACTTCTAATATTTGACGAATAAGTAGATAGAAAAGATAGATAGAGACATGTTTTCCTATCCATAATCCTATGGAAAAATCCAATAAGGATCGATTTTAATCGTGAAATCCTTGCTGCTATGTTATGTTTATTTAAAGTAAACATCAAATCTTTACTTACCTTTTAGTTTTATTCAAATAGAATTCAATGTTCGAAATCCTCCGACCAAAAGCGTAATCCCTCGATGAACCTGGAAGTCCTTTAAACAACAGCAAATGCATCCCTCATTCACAATCCCAAGGAACAAGATATAAATCACAACTTACACTAATGATATCTCTCTTTGAACCTTTTCACACTTGACTGCTTCTCCACGGCCGAGTATCACTGCTGAAAATTTTATTCAACCTCTACTAGCACTCGAGCACGATCTATGTAGGGTGACCGTTCCCTAAGTTGCGTTAAGTTAGAAACGTTTGCTCTATAATATTTAATGGATGCTTCCACTGGCCACTATAGGAGCAAACGATTCTAATCTATCGTAACTATAGGAGCGTTTACCCTAATGCTTTTTTTTCTACAGTATCTTCCTTACCACATCACTCCAGAACAAGTAACTTCCTTCACGTTTTAAGATTTCACTACTTTCTCACTCGCTTCTCCGCGAAACAAACTGATGCTGGTTTTATCGTTTTCCATACAGCACTGGCACATGAATACACAACTCAAAATCACATGCTATCACACGAGAATCATTCAATTTTGTAATAATTCGCCCTCACTTCTCTTCCTGCCACCTCCTTCACGGGCAATAATCTTGTTTACATGGAAAACTCCTTTTTGTTTTGCTATTTTCCACTTATTGCCAGAAACGGCAAACGGTTGGCAGATAATTTTCCTGCACACTCTCTATTTCGCTCTTTCTCACTCTTTTTTTCTGCAACGTTCCGAAACGTGTACAAGTGTCCGTATAGGCAAACTGTTTGCTCACGACAAACAATTCAATTTGCGCAATTTTTCCGATAGCTCTTTTGATTGATGTTGAACGGAGAACGAACGACCGTCTCCTCTAAACCGTCGGCACATTCGGCCACTGCTGCTGTTCTGGTTTTCGACAATTGGAACTCTTGCTCAAAGTCAATAAATCACTTGCCAACGACTACTAGCAACTCACCTCTGGAACAAGTCGACGGGGTTGACGGAGATAGGAACCTGCTAATGGAAATCGTTAGTGGTATGTCTTTTTGTGTGAGTATGGAAGAGTGATGGATTTTCCTTCGCTGCTTTCCTCGTGCCATGCGAGGCGTTTGTCGTCGTTATTTCGGGACGGGGGCACGCACACTTGATGACAACAATCAGCTCGTAAGTGGATTTACTGTTTTCCAGGCTATTATTTTTAAATCAGTTCGGGAAGCAGTGTTGGTAAGAACGCATTTTGATACTGGAGGTGAAATGTGGTGTTCGATTATAGTCGTTAAGAAAGTTCAGCGGAATCAGATCAAATATCATTCGAAATTAGACCCAATAATGATGTTGGCTGAAAGTGTACACTCTCTTACATGCGATAACCGTAGGATTATAGTTCAAATTCGTTTGTTCTAATCAGCTTCTTCGAGAAACCGTAAATTACGAACATGGTTCGAATAACTTATTGAAATGGCCTTGAATGAGCTTTTGCCTTGAAAAAAGTTTTGCACATGCTGTAAATCAGTAGAAAAAGATAAATCTCTGCATGGAATAAGCGACTGAAGAACTACCGCTGTTGTTTAAAATAAAGAAACCAGTCAAGAAATATAATGTTAAGTTATTTTATAAACCTCCTAAACTGGAGAAAAACATTTCTCAAGAAAAATAGCCAAACAGAAATACAGAAATTTATTTTTACTGTTCATCGTATTATATGTTATAATATAATTATAATCATAACTACAATATAATTATCATCACAATTAAAATATAATTATAATATGAAACATTCCTGATAAAAGTGAGAAGCTGTGTATTCAAAACCTCTAATTGGAATATGATTTCTAATACATGTGGTTTTATGGAATGTAAAAACAAAGATTTCACATCGCTAGAACCATTCATCAAACGCGTACAGTCGAGGTGGCGGATCTGTTCCTGCCTTGACCTACCCCGCATGGGGATGTGTGGCAAAATTGTGTACGTTTGCTTTGAAATACTGCTTCACAAAATCCTTACGCTCAATTTCAAATACTTTCCTATTCAATTCCATAACCTGCCGAGCTCTATCGAACCCATTGATCACAGTATTGGTTCTAGCATGAATTGCTGTTCACTACTGGGATCCCATGATGTTGGGAAGATATTTCCAATTTCAAAACATTAAAATTTGAATTTGGCGCACTAGGGTAGGGAACGGCTTAAGCACCCCCAGATCCTATTCCAAGCACGGGGTAAACGTTAACCTACAACGCTCATTATTTGCAGTATGGTGCTCCATGTTCACCGCCAGCTTTGAATAGGATCTTGGGGTGCTTAAGCCGTTCCCTGCCCTATCTTATATATATAAAAATGGATGTCTGTCTGAACCTAATAGACTCGAAAACTACTGAGCCGATCGGCGTGAAATTGCAGGGATTATGGGGCCGGGGAATGTTCTTATGATGGTTTGAGACCCCTCCCTTCACTGGAAAGGAGGGCTCCCATACAAATGAAACACTAATTTCTACATAACTCGAGAACTAATCATGCAAAAGAAACCAAATTTGCATGTGCGAGTTTTAAAAAATGGTTTCTATGGTAGCTTGAGAACCCTCCCTGTCTTAAAGGGGGGGAGGCTCCCATACAAATAAAACTTAATATTCTGCAAAACTCGGGAACTAATCAAGCAAACGGAACGAAATTTAGCAGATGGTGGTTTTTGAAAACAAGAAATGTTTTTATGTTGGTTGGAGACCTTTCTCCATCCTAAAGGGGGGAGGGGAGGTGCTCCGATACAAATGAAATACAATATTCTGCATAACTCGAGAACAAATCAATCAAATGGAACCAAATTTAGTATGTGGTGGTTTTTGAAGACAAACAATGGTTCTATATTGATTTTAAACCCCTCCCCTTTCTGAAAGGGGGGATTCCCATACAAATGAAACGCAAATCCTTGCATAATTCGAGAACTAATCAGGGAAATGGAATCAAATTTGGCATGTGGAAGTTTTTGAAGGAGGGAAATGTTTCTATGGTGATTTGGCATGTGGTTTTTATATATATATATTAAAATCTGTCTATCTTACCGATCGGCGTGAAAATGTGTATGGTGGTTGTTTGAGACCCACTTCTGGAAGAAGGGTGGGCTCTCATACAAATGAAACACAAATTTCTGCATAACTTGAGAACAAATTAAGCAAATGGAAACAAAATTGGCGTGCGGGGTTTTTTGAATGCAAAAAATGTTTCTAAGGAGATTCCAAACACAAATTTCAACCAAACATGAGAATTATCTAGATAACTAAAACACGAAATGTGTATTTCTCGGGTGAGAAGATTGTCTGATAGAACCTTGAACCCCTTATTAGTAAAACAAAACTCTTTCCAAAAAAAGAAACAACCATTGTTCATTCATTAAGTTGAAGGCGTAGCAACGCTCGCAGGTTCAGCTAGTATGCAATAAAACATACAAAGTAATGTGTTATAAATCGTTAATTTAAAAAAAAAGTTGTACTTTCGACTGGGTCAAATAAAAAAAATTCAAACAGGTCTTTACCACGAATTTAAAAGCAACCTCACGAATTCCGGTAAGAATTTCAAAGGGTAAGAAGAGTAGCAACGCATCAAAATTTTGCATGTGCATGGCGAAAATCCAAACTACTCTCACGCCAAGTTGGCGAAATTATTGAATGTGATTAAGCCACTTTACCATAGCTGTTACCAACGTAATAAAAGTGTTCGGTGAACATTTGTCGACAGCCAGGAAAGCTGGATCGGGGGAAATCGAAAGCTGGAGGCCACAGCGACGACAAGAAGAGTTGTCCGCTGTTTCGAGCGGAACCCCAACCTCACCGTCCGAGATGTCGCCAGAAAACTGGGAGTGGCGCTTTCAACGATGGATAGAGCTAATAAACGAGCTGGACTGTCGACTTACAAGAAACTTGTGACTCCAAATCGCGACGATAAACAAAACACGTCGGCCAAAGCACGATCACGATTTTTTTTCCCTCCATTATCGAGATTTTCAGCCCTGGGCCAGTTCATCTCCCATCGTTGTCACTCAAATACCTTTCTGGGTATTTTCGTTACTTCTCCGGCGTTGAGATATGAACTCGTGACTTTGGCGTGAGAGGTATGGATGTTAACCACTACGTAGGGGTCATCCCCGATCGGAAAAGTTGTACACGACGATGCTGAAGAAGTTTGTTGCATTGTACAGGAAGATGAGGAACGTCAAGGCAGAGTTTAATCAGCTTCCTGGACAGGATTTTTTTTACGGCAACCGGACGGGGAAAGGTGGCGAATATTTGCAAGCACATTAAACTGTCAATGTTCACGAAGAAATATCTGATGAGGCAGGCCATCTGTACCTGTGACTTGAAAAGCAACGTTTACATTGCGACCGGAACCGTCAACCAGGAAATTTATCTGAGCGAGTACCTACAAAAACGTTTACTGCCTTTCCTGAAGCGATATAATTGTTCCGTTATATTTGGGCTGGATTTGGCATCTTGCCATTACGGAAAAAAGGCCATGAAGTGGTATGCTGCCAACAACGTTCAAGTGGTGCCCAAGGACAAGAACCCTCCCAACACGCCAGAGCTCCGCCCAATCGAACAATATTGGGCCATCCCTCGTCAAGCGGGACCTTAAGAAGACTCCAAAAGATGTTGTGAGTGTTTAATGAAAGACCCTGCAATTCGGATCCGGTAAAAAGGAAGCTAAGCTGAATATATCTCCTGTATTTTGTATTAACTGAACTTTAAAAAGAAAAAGAATTTGACTTGTTAATAAAGACTTTGATCGTCTCACACACATTACTGTTTGACAAAATTTTGAGGGGAACACCCTTTATGTAATTAAAATTAACCACCCTCGATCGATCTGGTAAATTTTATTTTTTTCTAAAGTTGGTTACCTTGCTTCTATTGGTAAGTTTGCAGAAAGCTTGTTTGAAATTTTGTGTTTCCAACGAAATTTCTTGAAAAGAATCGTTGAATATTTTGCTGAAAGCCTATGGAGAATCTGCTTTCGAAAACTTCGAACGAAATACGCCTAGTAGAAACAGTTCAAAAATGGTTAAGAATTGGTCGAACACATTCCTCGTTCTGGACGCCCTTCAACAACGAATGTTAACGAAAACGTGGCAATTTTTAAGAAAATTGTGCTTGAAAATCGTCATGTGAGCCTTAGAGAGATAGCCAGTGATCTCAACATCTCATCATATGGAACCGTTTATCGCATTGTTTTTTTTTATAGTTTGGTTATGAAACGCGCTACTTCCGAAAGACTGAATTTCTCACAAAAAGATCGTCGAACGAACGTGTCAGATGATATAATTTATGAGGCGCAAAAGGATCCAACCTTCATGAAAAGCATAATTACAGGAGACGAGACATAGTTACATAAACAAGATGTTGAAACAAACCAGCTGTCGTTTTGATGGGAAGACGAAACAAGAAAAAATACGCCAGAGACAAAAAAAAGCTTGCTTGATGTAAAGAGCCACCAAATAAACACTTATGCTATGACCCCTCTTATTTTGTTTACCAGATGTTTGTAAAAAATTTACCAACCAAAGAAAATAATGGAAATAAAATAAGTGATATATTTATATTACAGTGTGGCTCACAATACGTGTCACCTTTTTCAGTCTTGGTTTATTTTAGCTGGATAATTTTATCAGCGGAATTGATAATATCCGTTTTGAGTGTATTCTTTTGACAGCTTATCGCTGAAGATATGTAAGCGATTCCGTTTGTTTTTATTTATCAGCTACCATGGAAGCCATATGGGAGCAAGTTTTAAAATTACATTTGCAAAAGCTTAGACCGTATCAGATATTCAATAGCCTTAAGCAGTTTGACTGAGTAAGCGTTTTGTTTTTCATACCTTATAACGGTTCAAGGAAACTGGAAATGTCTTGAACAAAATAAGTAATCCGGCCGTATCTGGCCGTAAATTGAGCCAACATTTTTAAATGACCCATGCTTCAATTAACAGGCTCCTCAGACATGATCTGGAATGCAAGGCGTATAAGAAACAACGGGTTCTCGGGTTGACGGAGCGTCAAAAGCAAGCCAGGGACCAAAGAAGCGGAAATATTTTGGTTCTGAACGGTGACTGCGAGATTTAATTTTCGGATGAAAAAGTCTTCTTCCTTCAGGGCAGTCATAATCAACAGAATAAAAGTCTTGCCACTATTTTTTTTATTTATTTGTCGTCAATCATTTCGTAGACCTTGTTACATTTTGCTTAACTTCTAAGAGTTTTTAATTAACTAATGTCTAGTTAGCCTAACAAAAAAAAAAGCTTTTTAAGTGCATTTTTATTCATTGTGATATCAACCGTTTCGCTATACGTGTTGAAGCAGGACATCATTCTATTTAAGGGAGCATATTTGGCATAGTTCGTTCTTTGATTGTTAATAAAAAATAAATTTCTATTTCTTAGAGAGCGACTAGGAGCATAAAAATTTAAGTTTGCTAATATTTCTGGACTGTTTATTCGTTGCTCAATAACATCAGCTATGAAAGCTATCATAGCGAACTCTCTTCGCCTTTGAAGTCCTTCTAAATTAATCAACAAACATCGCGACTCATATGATGGTAATGGCAAACGTGTCCAACCTAATTTTCTTAGAGCAAACAACACAAATTGTCTCTGAACCGATTCTATACGATTTACAAACGTTTCTTGATATGGAGCCCAAGCAACGCTACAGTATTCTAGTATGGGCCTCACATATGCCACATAAAGTGTTTTTAATGTGTAAGGGTCGTTGAAATGCAAACTGTATCTTTTAATAAACCCAAGCATGTTATTTGCTTTATAGATGATACTATTGTAGTGATCAGCAAAGGATAACTTAGAGTCAAGTATAACTCCTAGATCTCTAATTTGACGACATCTTTCAATTGCTATCTGACCTAGAGAGACTGTATTTTGTGTTATGGAATGCTTTCTCGTGAACGATATAGAGGTGCATTTTTTAGCGTTAAGTTCTAACAAGCATTTTTTACACCAGGTGTAAAAATTATTAATTTCTTGTTGAAAAATATCAAGATCATGTGGTTTTTGTATCTCCATAAACAGTTTCATGTCGTCTGCATATACTGAGACTTGAAGGACTTTCAAAATTTTTTCTACATCATTAACAAATAAAACAAATAATAAGGGGCCAAGATGTGAACCTTGTGGCACTCCAGATGTAACATTTACTATTTTAGAGAGATTGCCGTTAAGTCGTACTCTTTGCGTTCTTGTTGTCAAGTATGACTCGATCCATTTCAGTAATCTTGGATTAAATCCTAACCTTGATAACTTAAAAATCAGCAGAGGTATGTCTACTCTGTCAAAAGCTTTACTAAAATCGGTATATAATGCTTCTACATAATTACCTTTATCCATTACGTTTAACGAAAATGTTAAGAAACTTATCAAGTTAGTAGATGTTGATCTCCCTTTTACAAAACCATGTTGCTTATTAGTAATCAATGTTTTAGCTTGAGAAAAAATTTTGTCATTTATAATGGATTCAAATAGTTTAGGGATGCAAGATAGAATAGCAATCCCACGGTAATTTTTATATCAGATTTTTTACCACTTTTGAAAATCGGAATTAAAAATGATTTCTTCCAAATGGTAGGAAGAATACTGGACTTCAATGATAAATTAAAAAGCAAAAATAAAGGTTTAACTAATTCTTTCGAAAACGATTTGAGAAATAAAGGAGGTAAACCATCTGGTCCAACACCCTTTGAGACATCCAATGTTTCAAGAGCATATAAGATTTCTTTATCGGATAAACTTAAAACTGAAATATCTTTCATTGGTTCAGGGAGGTACGAAAAATATTGATGATCACGCTCACTATCATTATGAGATGTATAGACGTCCTGAAAGAAATCAGCAAATAAGTCACAAATTTCATTAGAAGTATTACCACTTTTGTCACCTAGATGCATTTTTGATGGAAAGTTCTGAGATTTTCGTTTCTCTTTAACATGTTTGAAGAAGTATTTAGGGTCCGATTTAATATTATTTTCTATTTTTGTGTTGTGTTCTTTGTATGCTTTTAATATTTCAAGATTTAGCTGATCACATATGGCCAGGTAGATTGAGAGGTTTTCATCACTTTTATTTCTTTTATACGCTTTATGTGCTTTCTGCTTCCTATTTTTAAGATTGATTACCTGTCTATTGAACCACTCTGGCGCTTTGTTATTGATTTTCTTCCTTCGCTTTTTGGGGACTGTTTGTTCTAGAATATCATACATTATTTCGTAGAATGCATCCACTGATTTTTCTATGCCATGATTACGCGTTAAAATTTGCCAATCGACACAATTTAATTTATGTTTGATTACTGCATAGTTTGCATTGCTAAAATCATAGAATGAGTCGGTGAAATTGTTATCCATCTTTGGTTTTTTCGTGTATAAATACGGAGTACTCAATAGCAGTGTGAAATGCTTCATTTTTCCAAAGGGTCGAATATGACTCGGATACGCAAAAATCGTCTGACATATTTGTGAATAACAAATCTAAGTAGCAGTTGTTTTTAATTTTCACGGTATTTACTTGATGTAGCCCTAATTCAGCACTTTTATCAAACAGAGTATGAAGAGTTTCGTTGTCCCCTACAATTGGTATCAAAAAAGATTCATTTTCGTCATCAACATTAAAATTGGCTGTTCTTTGGTTAAAATCTCCGGATATGTAAACATTTGCTTCAGAATCAAATTTCGAAACAATATCACCAGCAATACTAAAAATTTTTCATAGGACTCTTTCCTCGCGTGTTCTGGGGGAAATACACTGACGCTAAAATGTGAATTTGGCCTCCGATGAGAAATTTTACCCACACATGGTCAAACTCCTTACACTTGTATGATAAAATTTGTTCCGATTCATAGTTAACACTAACTGCTACTAAAACGCCTCCACCGCATTTTTTTGGGATAACAATTTATCGCGATCATCTCTAAAAACGTTAAACAGATTGCCAAAAACCTCTTCGTTATACATTCCGGAATCCCAACTCGTCTCAGTTCCTAAAATTACTGTTAAATTGCACGCAGCAACTTGTTTATAAATTTCGTTCACTTTAATTGCACTTTTCATTCTGTTAAAATTTTGACAATAAATTATTACTTCTTTGCTTTCATGTTTTTGAGGCTCGGTTATGTGTGGCACTATGTTAGTCGAAAAACTAAAACTATTGGAATTAATTATCTTTTCATCATAATCTAAATTAATGATAGTCGACAGATTAAAGTTACTTAAGCTATTTACCTCTCCTTGATTAAGAAAAGACGTCAAATTCAGCATATCATCTTCGGGTTCATCAATGTTATTGTCCTCCTCCAAGGGGTCCGTCAATTCAAGGGAAACACGAATGCTTACATGTGCATGCCACGCAAGGTGCAGCCGAGAGGGCCCCGGGGCATTCCAATTGGTTAAATGTGCAGGAGCGGAAGGTGACGGAAAGGATGGTGCATCGCCGGCCGGGTACGGGTTTAGTATTTCACCTCTTTGAAAGTTGATTGTTCGATGGCTAGGTGGAGGTCTGGAGAAACGATCCTTTGCAGTAGCAAGAAGCTCGCGGTCGGGTGGAAGTTGGTTGTATTTGTTGTTGATGTTGGTATTGTTATAGTTGCAATGGTTGGTGGTTGCGTAGTTTTCATTATAGCTGTTGCAGTGGTTCCTATTGTCGTTGCGATCATATATACGATTGTGATGTGTGATGTTATTATTCGCCTGCTTTTTACGTTTCTTCGCTACTTCAGCCTGTTTTTGCTGTTTTTTTCGATACAATTTACGTTTGTCGTAATCTGTCCAGTCAGCTTTCCATACCTTTCTTGTCCCGAGAAGACGCCAGCCTGACTGAACAACTACCTGGATAGGGTTCATATTACTTAGCTCATATTCCAGTGAATCAATACTATCTGGAGAGCTACTGATAATTTTTGACTCAATTGAGTTAATGTTAGCTGATAAAGATTTCAGCTCGTCCATTATTTCAATCCCTAACATTGGGTTGTTGCACATGGGAGAGCCAGATGCTATGTTTACGGCTATGCTGCTGACTTGAGTTATTTCGTCTTTAAAAGATTTTAATCCATTCGCTATATCTGACATCATCGCATGCATTTTTCGTACATATGTTTTGATTGGTTTCTTGCATCGCAATATTAAATAACGATGTCACATGGTTCTTGATAGTACTTGTGTTTATATTACCGCCACTGTTTGATGCCATCAGCTGTTTCTGTACATCAACGAGTAAAACTTCAAGGCGGTCCACCGCGTCGTGGATTATGGTTACATTATTTTGATGCACTGTAGAGCGGTGCATTACCTCGGTGTTTTTATTAATTTGATCAGCCAATTTTGCCTGCTGCTCTACAAGCACATTAAATTCAAAATTTGCCGTGATTAGAATTTGACACGAGCTGCAGCACGGGAGTACATAAGACGAAGTATCCACTTTTTCTCCTTCTTCCGAAGCGAGCTTTTTTGCACGACTACACCTACGCAAGCGGCGTGAAATTTTCGGGAACATCCAACACATGACCACAAAACGGAATCGGTGGAAGAGTCCAAAGAGCAAACTTCACAGGTCATTTTAACTGAACGTATTTGCTAAAAACCACACGCGAGCAAACACGAAACGTATGCAAAATAATAAAATGTTTTAACAAACAAACCAAAGCCGCGTGGTCAGGAGCGAATTAAAAATGCGTCCACACTGATTGACGATCAATACTTCAAGAGATAAGCTAGCTGTAGAACGCTATCAGAATGTGTCGAAAATCATGCTATGGGGCGCCATTTCACGAAAAGGACAACTTCCTCTTCTTTTCATAGAACCTAACCTAAAAATCAACACTGAATATTACACCGAGCGTTTTTTGAAGAACAATCTCCTTCATTATGCTTCAACGGTGTATGGAAATACACCATATTGTTTCCAACAGGACTCAGCTCCAGCTCATAAGGCAAAGAAGACACAAGCGTGGTGCACGTGAAATTTTCCCAATTTCATCACAAGCGAAAAATGGCTTGCATCTTCACCGGATCTAAACCCACTTGACTACTTAGTCTTAGGTAATATGCTTCAACATATAAGCCCTACGAAAGGGCTTACTTTAAAGCGATTGAATTTCTCAGGAAATCGTGCGTACCAGCTGCGATTGGTTTACAAAGCGTTTGCGCAAAGTTATCAAGGAAAATGGTGAGAGATTCGTATTAAATTAATACGGTTTATTTTTCTTACATGTATCTTTCAAATGAAAAATAAATGCTATGATTTGGTTGATTTGTTTTGCTGTAGTCCCATTTAGTTTTAGTTACACCTATTGTGAGACACCCTGTATAAATTCGCAGCACTTCTAGATCATAGTGTATCCTAAATTACAATTTTAGTTTTATTCCAGCCGTAAAGCACTCCTCTCAGATATTTTGATAAAACTACATGCAAAACTGGTTCGTCTACCGACACCTCCTCCATGCTTCTTTAAAGCCGAAATTTGTACAAAAAAGCCCACCACATAGACGGTTGTGAAAAAAATTATCAAAGTCTTTACAAGACATAGAGATTTTGAATGTTCTAGTTCTAGTGAAAGATGTAGTGACCACTTGAGAACCATCATACTACCTATTGACTGCCATGAAAACCAGCATACGGTCAAATGGCCATAGCTGTCAAACCTCACTGCGATAACGTGGTTGGTTTTTGTTGTTCTGCTTTGTTCGATTCTCTACTCTTCTGACTCATTTAGCAGTAGATATATGATTTGATATTATACAAAAGTTCTAGTGTTGCGGGAAATTATGTTTGATAGCTAAATATATAAAAAAGAAGAGTTTTTACTGCGTATTACGCTTTAAATCATACGCGCATGAAACTTTACGGCAAATATTGGCCTGTTAAGAGCCGAACATTAATGCACCTTGAAAACTTATGCGAAATAGCAACAACAAAACAACATAAGAATCAATATTTTTGATAAATAAATCATTAATTTCCTGAAAATTGATGGAATGCAATAAAGTTATCTAAAATAATGCCAAAATTGGTCTCCGTTCTACAGTTCTTTTGCATAACATTCAAAATTTGTTGCATTAATTTTTTCACATTTCAATTATTTCTTATATTATAATATTGTAAAAAACAACAGTTTTGCTGGAAGGCCAATTTATCTTCGCAATGACTTATATAAAACTCTTTGGTCATGTTGTTTGCCGTTTTAAAACCCTCAATAACAGTTTGCTGTTTGATGCAATCTCTGGTGGAGAAAGGGTTTTACAATGCTTTTCCAAATGACCATAATAAGATAATTTCTATGAGTTCTCAAACGGAATTTCAAAACAGCATTTCACGAGTTCATGAAGTCGAATGAAAACCTTTGATAGGAGTAAAATGAAATCGACAAAAAGAAGTTTATAAGATCGGTTTTAAGGGTCCTTCCTTAACTCAGTCGGTAAAAGCGTAGCTACAATGTTTTATCATACTGGAGGTGACTGGGTTCGATTCCCGGTTTGGTCTAAGAATTTTTCGTTAAGCAAAATTTCTCGACTCCCTGAGCATAGGGTACGATTGTGCTTGCCACACAATCATACTAATGCAAAAAATGGTACATGGCTTCGAAAGCTCCCAGGAAGTGAGGAAGTGCAATTATAACAATTATTTGAGAGCAAGCAATAAGCGAATGGTGAAATCAATAAGCTTGAAATGCCAAAAAGAAGAAGAAAAAGATCGTTATAATCAAGCTGTGTAGTGCCCATGAACCTCGACTGCAATATGAAACCTGTTGGCACCTCTTGATGCCATAATAAAGCCAAATTGAGTTTCTAGTGGTTTGAAACTTTGATTCAACTTAATATAGCTAGATTTCTCAATCTTACTTGCGATGGCTTAAAACAATACACCTTCCCCATTTTTTTTTTTCATTTTTTTCTTTTAGAAGTAATGAATTCCTTATAACGTTAGCATTAATTACTTTTGTTCATGCACTCGTCAATTTGTTACTATTTTTTTAAAGCGCCAGTATGTTCTACATTTTATGGTAAATATAATCATGTGGAACAAAAATGAATATTTTGGCAACTCTGTAAAGTCGTGATAGTATTTTCCGGCAGCACTGTGGTAGTTTGTTTAAATACGCAACGAAACGTCAAAATAAAAATGTTTCATCAATCAAATAAAGAACGAAAAATCAACAGAACAGTCACCGCTTAGGGAAGGTCCATTAATTATGTCACGCAGTAAGGGGGGGGAGGGGTTGGAAAAACGTGACAATCCATACAAAAAAATATTGAAGATTCATACAAAAAACGTAACAAGTGGAGGGGGGTATAAAAAGTCACTTTTTGCGTGACATAATTAATGGACGTTCCCTAATTCATATTTAAGTTTTTGGTCAAAGTCGATAATAGTCAGATAATTCCCCCGAAACAATTACAGTGACCATTCGTTCATTTCAACATGTTTACATTGCAATGAGCGAATGGCATTCGTTCATTGCAATATTTGACAACGTCAAATCGACTGTCAAAAGCTGAACCGCAGATCGTAAATGACAGATAACTGCTTGACATTTGCATATGACAGGTACTTGCTTTTTGATTGCAAAACGTTGTAATTAGTGAACTTGCAATAAGCAAAGGGTCACTGTATTTACAATTTGCTCTCAATTCAGCAATCATCGAACTTTCATCGCTGATCACCATTGCAAAAAGAAACCACTAGTGCAAAACATTATTATAGTTTGTTTCCATCCCAACAATGCCTCTAAATTTAACATATAGGCGTTATTACATCTTAGATCTTTTAGACAAGAATCTTTAGCCTTTGTATCTAGGTTTCTGACACGGCTGGCTTGGACTGACGCTTCCGCATGTGGATACCCATTTTGGCCGCATCGACCTTCCGGCCCAACCCACAAAAAGAAGTGGCCACCTTGCCTTCCGTCTTCCATTTGAGCTGCTGAATCCTCCGGAAGCTTAAAACGATCGGACGGCCGGAACCTGGCTTCCAATAGATGGAATCTCCCTTCTCCAGAAATGCCAAAATTTATGATGTGGATGTTTCCGCGATCGTATCCGGCCAACACGAAGTGACGCGTGAAAACTTATAGGGAATGATCTCTTATATGCTCCCGTTGTTCCGTTCTGAACAACCGTTAGAGCTGAGAAAAAATTTTATCAAGAAAATTATTCAAATCCTCTTGACACCATGCATGGCAAATATTCGCCATGCGGGCCGGTGCGCCGTCCTGTTGAAAGACGTAATAATGCTTCCCGTAGAGGTTCTGAAGTGCCGAGGCCACAACTTTCAACGGAACCTCGACTTTATAGTACGCAGCGTTGATGTTCTCGACAAACACATGTTGGAGCTTTTCACGCCTGAATACGGCCTCCTAAACTATCACCGACGCGGCGTTCTGGAACCGCGGTAGGACGAGGGGATGCTGGCCAACGTCGGCGCTCACTGCCGATCATTTTAGACATTGTGCGGCTGTTGCAAGACAAAGAGTTTGTCATCAGAAAACACGAACTCCTGACCTTCGTGCCGTGGAAGTATCAGTTTGGCTCTGTCCAGCCTCTTCTTTGGTGTAGCCTCCTTGTACGGCTGTTTCTTGTACGGCTTGGACCTGTCCTTCACCATGATTGTGTTGGCAGTCCCGATTGACATGTACAGAGAAGCTGCGGTTTCCCGGATCGAGTGGTTTATTTTTCGACAAACTCGCTCCCTCACCATCTTGATGGCTGCTGGTGTCTTTGCCGAATGCTCCCGGTACCTACGGATAACGGTATAGATGAAATTGGGATTTCATCCGCCGGAATATGTCACGGGGTCGCTCACCTATCGCAAAGAACTTTACTACGATTTCGCGGTACTCCTTCATCGTGCGCGGTATACAAACAACAAATGACAGCTCAGTCAGACATTGTGAGCGACGGTTGCCTATTTATGAGGCTAAAGCGGACACCAATACCAATACACAGAATGCACATGGAGCGCACCTAAATAAAGATGAATAGATGTATTCAAACTAACTGAGCACCCTGTATATGGCACATACATAGTGGATATGGATCTGAATAACTAAATTAAGCTCTTCAAAAGCAGTAACACAGAGGATTTTTATTACTTTTGAGAGATGATAAGTGCTCTCAAAACCCTGGAGCAAAACAGGTAATTGTTATCCATTTTGTCTCACTATCCTTATAGGGTAAGGGACGGGCTTCAAGCAGTTTATTCAGCACCAGAGACATTTGATGAAGCTGTATGTTAGCTATAATAAGAACTGCCAATATTTAGACGTTAATCTCTCTGCTTACTTTTGATCTATCGAAACATACATTCAGAAACGAGCATTAGACTCAGAAAATTTCAGAGCAAGGGAGTAAAGTTCCCAATTGCAGGGACTTATAAAAAACAAGCGGATTGCATTCCGATCATGAAAATGTTTTCTTTGGCTCCAGAGCCTGTACATAAACTAATAATATTGTATGAGAGCGATTCCGTGCATGTGCAAACTGAAATAGGCCAGTTCACGATTTACAGCAAAGGTCAATTTCCTCAACCCGCTCCATTGTTTTTCACATCCGCTTTCGAAAACAATCAACCAAAAACATGTCGATTGCTACGATCACAAACTCATTTACTAGCAGGTTATGAGACAGACGTACACGACAAACTAAACTGTCATTGATCTTTAGATTGGCAAAGTGCATTTCTTATTTCATTTACTCTCACGAAAATGTTGGACAAAGCGACTGTGACGACAAACGGGTTGCGTCGTTTAAAAACAAAAAAAAAATGTAAAAGACAGCAGGCTTCTCATTACAATACCGCTGTGCTATAGTCATGGTTAACAAAGAAAAGAGGAAACATGGCCTCTCTCGAAACACATTTTTTTATTCCATATGATAGTGCCAGATGATGGACAATATAATCATTAGCATACATCAACTTAAATGACTGGATGAAACATGAAATAAATAGTGATTTTAGATCATCTAAATACAAAATAAATTTAAATCAATGTTCAACATCAAATTAATAAATTAATTGAAGATGGAAGTAGGAACTGGTGAAGACATTCTACAAAAAGGTAAAATTTGAGCGAATTTCTTCAACAGATAGGAAACTGATGGTTTTCTAGATCATGTATTTTAAATCTTCCAAATGACAGTAATAAATTGGTAATTAGTCATGATGTATAAAGGGTGTATTCGATAAAAATGGCACACACATAGATACTCATCAAAATCAAACTGATTATCGGATATTCTTGAAATTTTCAGAGAATGAAGAACTACTAATGAGTTTTGATATACAACATTTGTTTTATTCATTTTCGTCTCCCATCCCGAATGCCCGCACCTTCCTTTTCACTCCACCCATCAAATTTTGTACAACCGATTTTCCCAGTATTTTTGTTGTTTTTACCCAAATTTTCTTCAATTCTAGCTCTGTTTTTATAGTTTTGGGATGTTTGCGAAGTTCCGTTTTCATAATTGCCCAGAATTTTTCAATTGGACGAAGTTCCGGCGAATTTGCTGGGTTCATATCATTTGGCACAAAATTGACTCCGCTGGTTCGGTACCATTCCAATACGTTTCGAGCGTAGTGGCAGGATGCTAGATCAGGCCAAAACAGAGTTGATCCTTTGTGCTTCTTAATGAATGGCAAGAGACGCTTCTTAAGGCACTCTTCCGTGTAAATTGCACCGTTTATTGTTCCGGAAGTGATGAAGGGAGCACTTATTTCACCACATCCGCAAATCGCCTGCCAGATTAGAAACTTCTTTGCAAATTTCGATAGTTTCTTCTTTCGAACATCCTCCGAAACATCGAACTTCGACTTGGCAACGAAATATTCTTGCCCAGGAAGTTGATGGAAGTCGGCCTTGACGTATGTTTCGTCATGCATCACGATGCAACCGGATTTGGTGAGCAGCTTCGTGTTTAGTTTCCGGGCGCGGGTTTTCGCAGTGATGTTTTGTTTTTCATTCCGGTTTGGGGCTTTTTGCACTTTGTAAACATGTAACCCAGCACGCTTCATGGTTTTCTGCACAAAACCGACTGACACCTTAGACTTTTTAGCGACATCTCGAATTGACATGTTTGGACGGTTCTTGAATTGTTGTACGACTTTCCTGGCCATTTTACTGTCCATTGGACCACTTTTACGACCACTCCCTTCCTTCCTTTGGACACTCAGACGCTTCTTGAAGGTTCTTATTACACGAGACACAGTTGTTTTTGCAATTCCAAGCCTTTTAGCAATCCACCGGTGGGACGCCCCTGGATTTTGATTGTGAGTGCACACAATTTTCTCACGGACAATTTCTTTTTTCGACGACATGACTGGAACTACTGAATGTATAACTATGAAACTTGGCGGATGTAAATAATACACTATGGATAAGATCTACTCAAATTTCTAGGTTTTTTACTCATACGATTCAAAAGTTACAGAAGATTTTCTGTGTGCCATTTTTTATCGAATACACCCTTTATATCGAATCATTAGCCCGATAGATAGAGCGTATGTTCGTATCATTAAAAGTGAAATAAATTGGAAAATGTAGGAGTTTTAAACCTATTTCCTAAAAACTAATTCAGATAAAGATGTTTCCTACCCTATATTGACTCTTCGTTATACTGAAATATAATCAATAAATAAAGAACGGTATGCAACCTCAAACAATATTACTCAATCCATGTTGAAGTCGGTAGTTTTTTCTGAGACGAAACAATGTTTGGTCTTGTCTTCCTTCAAAAGGGAAGTAAAGCCGTTGTACCCGGCACATGTGCTGATGAGTGCGATATGTAGAGTCCAGGTGGAAGAGTCGATTTCCTGGCGTCGGTGGTTATCACGTGAGAAAACCGGTGAGAAAACCGGCCAATAGAAAATAGGTGCTTAAAAAATATATGTTCGGACATAAGGAAAGCAATCATTTGACCACGCAAGTATGTTGTAAATATTCTAAACATAGCATGAAACGCTAAATGGAGGGACCACGATGGCACCCAATAGAAATGATTTGCGTAGGGAGCATGGGACTGCCTCGTTTCTATTGCAATAATTTGCAGAACAAGGGTGGGCTCTTCGATCCCATCTATTGGGTTTATTCTGTCAATCGAGGACTCCATTCTAGTGCTGTGGGTGTGCACTTGCTTTTGAAAGGAGATTCTCTTCCCTATATTCGTGGGTTTCGCGTTAGTTTCTCTGCTGAGAAATCCGCCCAAATGTGTTTGGCCCTTCATACACGATCTTGATGATCACAAACAGCAATAGAATACTGATCAAATCATTTTTTCGATTATTCCAGTGGTATGGAAAGTAACATTTCAAGTTTTATGAATTCCTGCTAGGGTGTTATAAAACGGCATCCATAAAACCCTGGTCAAAGCAAATTTGTCATGATTTCTTTGCCCAAAACCTTATGAAGACTAAAATGTGCCTGGTTGGCCCACCATAGGTTCTGAAGGGTAGATTCTAGTTCTAAATTCGATTAAAATAAAAAGATTTTTTTGTGACCGAATTGAAAACAGTTCGAAAACCTTAACCTATGGTATAAAAGCAATTTGATATCTATAAAATCTCTTTCGTACCATTACGCTAGACACTTGCCTAAACCACTCAAAACAGTTTTATTCATATTATAATCGTAATCATAAATTTCATTCACTCTCAACATATTCATTTTGACAAAAAATAACTCTGATTGAAGAAAAAATTTGCACATGTCAAATAAAACGATAGAATTATCAAAGCGATATATTCATCTGAGCTTGATTTATCATTATTTATGACTAGTTTCATTCTATAGTACTTAAATTTTAAGTGCCAAATTAAATTCATTGTGTAAAATGCTTCAAAAGAGCAAAAAACCTAGGTACACCTCCGAAATTTGTTAGACTTTCTGAAAAAAATAAATTTCGAAGAAGTGTAATTCTTCGTTGAAGATAATCTTTTGCTCAATTATTCTTATTTAAAACATTTTTTTATCCCACATAAACTGCAGTACAACAATAATGTGCTTATGAAATATGTTATCACGACGTTGTTGAACACATCTAATGGAATTTCATTATGAATTACCTAACGGTTTTATGAAGGGATCGAGTTCCTCGTCAATTATTTTAGAAATCTAGATTATTTTAGACTTCACCTTCAGGCTGAAAAAAGTTTCAAAAACAGCCTTGAGTGCAATAATTAACTATGCATCATTCACGTCATTGAAAGCTGCTTTTAAATAAAATAGCATGCCTGTTGCAATATTAAAACCTTTATAAATTAAAAAAAAGGGCTAAAAGGCAGCAGGATTGCTACTAGGGTTGCTACAATAAATGGTAGAATTTGATCTTTCACAAGGCATGCTGAAAGATCAAAAGTTTTGAATACAAATAATCAGAACGATCTGCTGGATGTTGCACGAATGAGAGAAAGATTTTAAGTTCAAAGGGTTTATGTCTAAAAGATTTCAGGAAATAATTATAATAATTATTATTATCTCCTTTTTGTGAGTTCATTGTTATTTTTAGTCCATGGGAATTTCAAAATTTGTTCAATTTCCGGGAGCAGTTTACAAAATGTTTACAACTTTTACATAAGCCCATTGTTGGGCTAAAGTATAACACAGATTATTTTAAATTAATTTCGATTGATTGAATGGCTTTGAAGGAAAATACTTATAAGTTTAGGTGATTCATTAGACAACATGAAAACAGTTTTGGCAGTACAGTCATAGAAGTAGCACAAACACCTACACCCCACGAGTGCCGGGAGTTACCGGTGATTGTTTACGTTCGTGAAAAATTAAAAATTGTAGTGTAGTTTCAACATATTGTTGTTTCAAACGCATGAGTACGAGTTCTTCCACGTTGTTTTTCTCTTTCTATAAACGACACACAGGGAACTAGTGTTTTAACTAGAGCGCGAATAACAGTATTGAATATTTTACGAAAATATTGCACGTTTGTTACTCTTAATCGCGTGTTGAAGTGACCAACTAAGTTTATACGCTGTTTTTCATTCCTTGAAAGTTTCATGACAATCGGTCCAGGTACTTAAGTCAGGTAGTTCACTTAAAGGGTGATACGGTCAAAATTTGGTCAAGGGAAAACGCGTGTAAATCGGTGAAATCGTTTATTTAAAAAATCAAATTAAATTTCTTTTTCAAGTTCAATTAGTATAAAATTCAGGAAAAATATTCAGTTAGGCTTCCGCTTTTCCAAATCCGAATTGCCGGGCCTTACGCTTGACTCCTGCCATCAGATTTTGTACAGCCACCTTGTCCACCTTCTTCGCCGCAGAAAGCCAGTTTGCCTTGAACTGCTGCTCGTCCTTAGCAGTTTTTTTGGTCTTCTTTAGGTTCCGCTTGACAATAGCCCAGTATTTCTCAATTGGGCGGAGCTCTGGCGCGTTGGGAGGGTTCTTGTCCTTGGGAACCACCTGCACGTTGTTGGCGGCGTACCACTCCATGGCCTTTTTACCGTAATGGCAAGATGCCAAATCCGGCCAAAACAGTACGGAACAACCGTGTTTCTTCAGGAAAGGCAGCAGACGTCTATTCAAACACTCTTTCACGTAAATTTCTTGGTTGACAGTCCCGGAAGCCATGAAAATGCTGCTTTTCAAGCCACAGGTACAGATGGCTTGCCAAACCAGATATTTCTTTGCGAACTTTGACAGTTTCGTGTGCTTGAAAATATCTGCTACCTTTCGTAGGTTTCGTCGTCCATTACCGCGCAGTCAAACTTCGTCAGCATCGTCGTGTACAGCCTCCGGGATCGCGCTTTGGCCGTCGTATTTTGTTTATCATCGCGATTTGGAGTCACTACCTTCTTGTAAGTCGATAGTCCGGCTCGTTTTTTGGCTCGATGCACGGTTGTAGACGATACACTCAGCTTATTTGCGGCATCTCGGAGAGATAGGTTAGGGTTTCGCTTGAAACTACCGGCAACTCTCTTTGTCGTCTCAGCGGCTTCCGGTTTTCGATTTCTCCCCGATCCAGACTTCCTGGCTGTCGACAAACGTTCCCCAAACACTTTAATTACATTTGTAACGGTTGATTTGGCAACTTTTAGCGATTTTGCCAACTTTGCGTGCGAGAAGCTCGGATTTTCGCGATGCGCGAGCAAAATTTTGATACGCTGCTCTTCTTGCTTGGACGGCATTTTGACAACTGAAGAGTGAATTCCAAAATCAAAATAGGAGCAACATTTTACACACACACCTTCAAAATGAGGGGTGTTCTGGTTTTTTAAATGCAAAATTGAAAGAAATACGTCAAGTTGATATTGACCAAATTTCGACCGTATCGCCCTTTAAAATTATTTTTCGTTACTAGCTCGTTTCGTAAACATGTATTTTGTACATAGAACAATTATCTCGTTAATTGTATGAGTCATTCATTTTGCTTGTCGTCTGGTGAAATGCTATCTTAACACCTTATGTAAACTGCACGAAATAAATTTCGTGAAGACCCTCCAATCGCTGCCTTTTCTGTCGTACTGGTAAATGTTTGTGTTTCTACTGGAGTGGACACGAATCATATCCCGATAAAAAAACTTGTGACTTATGACTTCATACGTATCAATCGAGAAATCATGGCCTTGTAAGATCAACCACGGTACATTACAACTTTTTTAATATACAGGATCAAACACCATGTCAGAGAAATTAAAAACGAACTTCTCGTGATTGCATTTTTTTGCAATTGCATTTGAATTGGAACCAGATCTGGTAATTACTCATGCTAGCGGTGTTTCTTTTTTATTTGTGAAAGTTCCTTCGGTTTAAACAACGGCTTTGTACTTATGACAGTTGCACGTGTGGCATTGAATATGAAAGTAGCGTAATAAATACTACAAATCAGTTTCGTTTCAGCAAACAATGCATAGGTTCGTGAGTCCTATATACCTTCGATGTCGTAATATAAACTAAATTTAATTTTCAGTGTTCTTAGTGATGCAATTAAACCCTGGACACCCTGTAATAATATCAAAATCGAATGCAGTTCTGAGTCGTTGTCCAACGAGGCATCGTTAATATATGACTTGCTTTATAGGGTTGTTTCTGTTGTTGACATAAAGAGACAGAGAACCCTTTAAGCAGTTTCCTTCTTTCCTGATCGTTGAACTGAATTGTTGAGAAATTGCATCAACTGAAGAAGCATTCAACTAAACAAAGAACTGCAGCAATGTAGAAAAAATAAGTAAACAGCATATCTTAACCAGAACACCAGAACCGGGAATGTCGAGTTCAGTTGGCTTGATTCTGCAGGGAATAAAAAAGAAAGGCGCCATTATTGCCGGCACCGGCTGACTGCTGGTGTAGAAGTATTGAACATAAACATGCTGATGAGGTTCGCTGGCTGATGGGAAAGGTGGCTGGAGAAAAAGGTAGAGGCGGTGCTGCTCGGTGAACGCTTCGTTCTAGGAGTTTTGAATGTGGGTGGTTAGGGTGTGTCTCTCTGACGCGTGAAAGTTTTATGATGGGTGGAAGGAAAATTAAATTTTTGTGTGATCTTTTGATCACTTCCGCGGCTGTGCTTGCATTGAGTCTTTTATTGGAACGATTAATTTGCCACTCTCCAACTTTCGTTTAATTTATAAGAGAAACGAAGTCGTGCACGAGAAATGAGTTTATATTGTGGCAATACATCACAAGTTAGAATGCCTCGACGGTAGTTGATAGACATGTTTGAATTTTGTTTTCATTTTCGCTGGAAGTGTGAGATTTTGGTGTAACTTTCTGGCTTTATTGTATCTGACATTGATAAACGATTGTGGCGATGTTATTGAAATAATTGTGAAACGATATTTATCTCATATTTCATATTATACAAGATCAGTGTAATTCATTCATTAAAAAATGGGAATATAGAAGATAGTTTGATTTCAAATAATGCATAGTGGTATGCCATGAAATGGTTTATTTGTACTTATGAATCTTATGCATATAAATGTATATATTCGATGAATTAATCCGTTAGTTTTACAAAGACTTTATTATTTCTTAAGACCCGGTTACTCTTCTGACTAGATCAAATGGAGAGTCACAACACTCCAGGTGACTTTTCCCACTTCACCAAGTGACAAACGTCACTTCGATTCTCGAAATAACTCCCTTTACCTTGCCAGTTGTAACAGAAAGCGTTTTGTTATAATTAACACGCATCCAGTTTGATTTTCCCACCAAGAAACCTACATTTGCACTCCGACATCTTCGGTTAAAAACAACAATAATTTATAAACCTTTTAATAGCCCACAACCACTCAGCTGAAACCCCGACCAAGACCGACTAATGAGTTGGGCGATGCAGAAGTACGGAAGTAAAAGAAAGCACAAAATGAATGATAAATAGAAATAAATATAAGCTAATTATAATGCCAACTCGAGACCAAACGACCAACATACCGACGCGATGGTGCGCCTCCTTCTACAATAGCGGAACGGAGTATACTCCTTGCGTTGGGTTGAGATACTTAGTACAATCCACACATCACCTCTGTTCTCTACACTAATTACATAATTAAATGGAATGTGACTTTCAAAAACAAATGATAAATTCTTATTAACCATCCTATCCTAATGAACATTGCCGATGGTTTATCCAGTTTCATTCAGTTTTATTGAAGTGTTATGAAAGCTGCTAGAAATCTATTTGGTTTCATTATGAAACCAATAAATGCCAATAGGTCTTAAGGTCTGTATCTGCAATAATACGGACACCTGAAAACATAAATAAAACATAAATTTCGCATTATATTTCCGTCCTAGTAGTTTATTTCAGATTCATGGGATGTATTTCAACAATTCGTGAAGACAAAACACATTTATTCGATATTTGTATAAAATTTTCGAACTTTGCGGTTAGCTCCGTCCATTAGGGTTTGTACAGACTCTTCAGAAACCGTAGAAGCCGTCTTTGTCCAAATTTGCTGGAAGTGTTTGATGTCTTTGATTCCTTGCTTTTTTTTTCAGAAAGCTTCCGCTTCATCAGAGCCCAATATCTCTCGATTGGTCGTAGCTCTGGACGATTTGGTGGGTGAGAACAGAGGGTTTTCTTTGTGACTTTTGATGAAGTGTAGCAATCGCTTCTGCAGACACTCTTTCTGATAGATCTCTTTGTTGATTGTACCTGCAGTGACGAAAGATTTACTCTTTTGCCACAACGTGCTTGCCACACAAGGTATTTTGGGAAATTTTGATGCCTTCTCCGTTCTGAAATGCTCAGTTGTAGCATTTCCGGCCATAGCAGAATAAAAAGCCAGCCATGGAAGCTGCTTGAAATCCTCCAGGACATAAGTTTCATCGTTCATAACAACGCATGAAAACTTCGTCAAATATTCACAGTACAAACGTCGAGCCCGTGATTTTGCTGCCAAGTTCTGTTTGTCGTTGCGATTTGGAACTGTTTTTATTTTATACGACTTAAGTCCCAAGGTAGTCACAGATTTCATTTCGAATTGATGATTTAGAATTATGAATTCGTAAAATGCTGAAATAGGACGGTCAAAAACATTTACATCCTCTTGTCATCATTTTACCGACTAGGAGTCTTAAGAAGAGTTGCTCAAAATGTTTTTCCACATCTTTGGAAAAAAAAAAACACGCCTAACCTTTCATAAGGGCTTAATTACACTTTGAAAATCTAACTTTTTCCAGCTACGAGATAACGAGTTGTTGTCTTCCACAAAAGTGTAGAATAAGTAATTTTAAGAAAAATTGCTGAAAACACAAAGTTTCTTGAGCCTAACATTAAATAGATATAATTGGTTTTCTTTCAGCACTACCTTAAATTTCTTTAGAGAATGAGTACCTTGTTCAAATTTGACAATTTCAATATGTTTTAAGAAATCGTATAATAATTAAAATATATAAATAAACATTTTTGATAAACACACCAATACTCTCTGATGACCACATTTTGATATATGGTGATTGAAGTGTCTTTGTGACGTCATAATCAACCACCTCAAAAAGTCTTAAACAGATTGTATTTGGAATATTATTTTATGAACTGGTATTCCTAACTCAGCGTTGGGTACTGAAGGGTACCTAGTAAAACGTCAGTTTGAAATAGTACAGGTTATAAGCCAATTTATATTTCGCATGTTACGTAATGTTTCACAATCTAAAAAATATATATATATATATATATATATATATATATATATATATATATATATATATATATATATATATATATATATATATATATATATATATATGCGGTTCCTGGCGGGTCTCAAATTGATTGTATTTTGAAGAGTATCTAATGAACTAGAAATCCTGAAATTTTCAGCGTGGAGTACAAAAGGGTACCTAGTAAATCAACAACTAACAGTATGTAACTGGAAGACGTGGCTGGATAGCTCAGTGGTTATCCGTTCTGATTACTGAGTAGATGGTCGGGGGTTCAATTCCAGGCCCGTCCGTCCCCTTCCTTGTCATTTGTCACTTGCCTCTTTCTATCACCACTAGATTTAAAATAAAAAGCAGCCTTACAGCGCTTTCATTGATCCGCATCACTTACCACAGTGAATCCATGATCTAAAAATAACCTGCCTCACTAACACAAAAACTATCCTTCCCTTGACAATTGTGGAGACGCAGAGGTAAACATGGTCTCTAACGAACGATTGTCAAACTAAATCATCCTTCCCCCCTCTCCAAAGACCGTGAGGACGTGGCCGGCGCCGGATCAATAAATAGAATTAGTGAACTTGTACATTGAAGATGCAAAGCTACTCCCAAGCTCCATCTATGTGGTTCTCTGTGCAATTACTCTAGTTCTGATCGGTAACGGAGTAGCAGCTACGCTACGCACGGTTTTTTTTTTAAAAACTAGCAGTATGTAACTGGAAGAAAGCTGGGGTGGTCCAGGCGTGGTCTCAAAGCGATCATATTTCTGAAATTTCCAGCATGTGGTACTGAAGGGGTACCCAGAAAAATCTCTGTTAGAAATAATACTAGTTATTAGTCAATTATTATTGCGGATGTGTCATAATATTCAATGAATTTGGAGTATTTAGAGTGGCCCCTTGTGCTCTGTGAGGTATCGAGTCTAATCAAAATGCAATATATTGTTGGTAATAGGTCAAATTGTAACTATCGTTTTTAGAAATTTATTACTTTTGTAAATAGAATGTTGAGCTTTCAACGAGATGTCACTACTGAAACTTTCAATTGCTGCTTGCGCTTCACTGTGGATAACTTTATAAAGGGAATATGCAAGGAGTGTTTTAGAAGTAGGGGCAAGACATATATTTTGAAGAGTTTTTCAAAAGGGCATTTTTGATTTTGTTTGCATGTTTGAATACAAAATCCGATAAATTCTTTTGACAAATTATCCTAGATATGAAGTCAAAATACGAGAGAAGGCCTACAATCTAAACTAGGTTAAAATGTGCTTCGTCGTTTATGGATCATCCAAAAGAATATTGCTGTTGACGTCTAGTTTTGAGCTTTGTTTACTTAGCAGGCGTAATTTTTTTTGATTATGGTGTCAAAAAGACACTTCAATCATCATACATCAAAATGTGATCATCAGAGAGCATTGGTGTGTTCAGAAAAAATGTGTATTTTAATAATTCCTTCAATTTCTTAGAACATATAGAATATATAATTGTCAAATTTGAACAAAGTATTCATTATCTCAAAAACCCAGTTTTAAGATAATGCTGAAAGAAAACCAATTGTATCTCTTTAACGTTAAGCTCTAGAAACTTAGTGTCTTGAACAACTTTCGTTAAAATTACTTGTTCTACACTTTTGTGGAAGAAAACAACCCGTTATCTCGTAGCTAAGAAAAATTGTAAGTGTAGTGAGGCCCTTATCAAACGTTCGGCTCGTTTTTTTTCCAAAAGATATGGAATAACATATTGAGCAAATCTTCTGAAGACACCTTGTCAATAAAATGATGTCAAAAGAATGAAAATTATTTTGACCGTCATATATCAGAATTGTGCCATTTTGCCTCCAGTAAATTAATTAAGCGGCAGATTGGCATTGAGGAAAGTCATGTGGTTTTAAAACAGCATATTTGATGTAAACAAGTCGTTGAAAGCTCGTATTTTCAGCTTTTTTCACGCCAATATTCACCATACAATTTAATGCGCGTATGATTTGGAGCGTAATTTTCTGTAAAAATAAATCGATATATTTTAGATATACACAAAATTTCCCGCAACACTAGAACTTTTTTCCTAGATATTAGTTACTGCTAAATGGATCAGAAAAGCAAAGAATCGACCAAAACAGAACGACAAAAACCAACCACGATATGACAATGAAGTTTGATAGCTGTGGCTATTTAGCCGTATGCTGGTTTTCATGGCAACCAATAGGTTTTATAAAGGTTCTCGAGTGGTCATAACATCTCCCACTAGAACATTTTCAAAATCTGAAGTGTTTTATAAAGGTTTTAATAACTTGTTTTCACAACCGTCTATATTGCTGGCCACGATGTACTCATTTCGACTTTGAAGAAGCATAAAGGAATTCTTCGTTAGCAATAGAGATTTGAATGCAGTTTTATAAACAGATCCAGGAAGGGTGCTATAAAGCTGGAATAAAACTAAAATTGTTACTTGGGATACGTACCGATGGATTTGAAAACAATTCGACGATTTATAGGATCTCTACCCCAGCTCATCTCATCATCAAATAGAAAGACTTAATAATTTAGTGTTTTGAGTTATCTGGAGATCTTGCCATATTTAAACGTATATTTCAGTTTCAAACGTTGTGATTTCATCGTAGAAGACAAGAAACGTCCCAGACCGGTGAAAAAAAAATGGAAGATGAAGATTTGGAGGTATTACTGCAAGAAGATTCGTGTCAAATGCAACACGAACTTGCAGACTCAGTAAGTGTGACTCAACAAGCAATTTCACATCGTTTAGAAGCCGAGGGAATGATCGGAAAGTAAGGAAATTGGCCATACAACTTGAAGCCGAGAGACATCGAAAAACGTTTTTTCACGTGTGAACTACTGCTCCAACGACAAAAAAGGAAGGGTTTTCTGCATAGTATTGTTGCTCGAGATGCAAAGTGGATCCGATAATCCGGAGTGAAAAAAATCGTAGGGCCACCCCGGTCATGCATCAACATTTACTGCCAAGCCAAAGATTCATAGTTCGAAGCTATATAATGAGCTGTTGCTACTGAGTGAGATAATCACAGGAACTTGCTACCGAACACAACTGATGCGTTTAAAGTGAGTATTGAAAGATATACGATCACTACACGTTTCTCAGGTCGTTAAAACCTAGAAACACTAAAATGGGACATCCTTGCACAAGACGCATGGCCAGCCTGAGCAGCACTTCCGTTCTTACGAAGAGGCCAAAAACGGGGTAAATTTGTGGGTCACTTTGAAAGATGAGCAGTTTTTTCACACGGAATCTGTATGCTACCAGACAGATGGGAATTATTTTTGTGTATATGTAACCAATTTTTCACATTTATGTCACAAGTTTTACTAAAACAAAACGGCGGTCTTCTATTTAAACTCCTGGTAATAATACAGGATAAACCAATAGGATTGGCAGTAATCTATTAATTAAATATGTGCATTGTATAAAAAAAATGTTTTTATTAATTTCTGAAGAGAAATATCACGGCAAACAGTCATTGTCAACTTTAAATGACCAATCAGCCTTAGGCTTGTTCACCGCCATAAGAAGGCCCCTCCACTATACATACGCGCTTATCAACATGCTTACCATATCACCACTGGCACGAGCTATTTTCAGCTCAGTTAGGTTAAAACTTTTTAACCAGACATTTGTTTCTTTCGAGCTTCTATGTGGTACAGTATTTGTTAACACACTTCTGCATGTTAAAATCTTTTTGCGTCGAATTGTGACGGCTATTAACCTTTCAGCACTCGTGCCAACTTTTGTAAAACGAGCACTCGCGCATTGTACAACACATTCTTTCCCGGAATATTTCCTGATACGGATCACATAGAATGTTACTGTCTTCAGCAAAGTTTTGCATTATTCATCGTTTGCATTAAAAAAAATGGACAAAAATTGCGGATTTTTCATGTGTTTACCTTCACCCGCACTGAAAAAACTACCCATACAGCATCAACCGTGATGGCAAAAACAGTGAAGCAACTCCGTTCAAAAGTGTGCGCGTTCATAGAACGGCACCCCGCCGCGTCGAAAACGGACATCGTGCGGCACTTTGTGGACCCCGGATACGCCCGTTCCGGCATCTACAACATCTTGGCACATCTTAGACAACAATCAAGGAAAGAACTCAAAAACATGCCTACACACGCATATTTTCGTCCGCCATGGTGAATGTTCCGGTTAATTGCGGGAAGGCCGCTCGAAAGGGCCTAGAGTTTTTTGAAGGTTAGCTTAAATAATTACCTTCCATGGGAAATTAATCAAAAGCAATTATCTGTCTGAGCTTTTTTTTATCACCATCCGAAAAAAGTCCATATTTTCAATGCAAAGATTAGGCATTTTCATTGACGAACAGTCTAGGATTCTTTTACTACGCAGCGCTAGTGAGTTAATTCTTTTCAAGAGTTTCATAATTTCTAACGAATCAATGTTGCTCGGTGGAAAAAAATCTTTTGAATGTTGATCAGTAGTTCACAAACTTTCCACTACGCGACGCTGGTGTGCATTTTTTTTCAGGAATATGCTATAACTTAGTATCTCGACTAGATAGAATGTTTCTGTCTTCGACTATGGAACAAAACCGTTTGATTGACAACTAGTAGTTCACATTCCATCCACTAAGCGGCGGTGGTGTGCTAATGATTTTCGGGAATATGCTACATCTTGAGATCCTGACAAGATAGAATGCTTCTATCAATATTGATCACTGGGTCAAAACCATTAGAATAGTGACAGATAGTTCCATTTTTTTCGCTATGTGGCGCTAGTGTGCTAATGTATTTCCTGAAGAAGCCATACCTACGGACCCTACCATTTGGAAAGATGTTGTCTTCGGATAAGTTTTTCATTGCAACAAGATCTTTTTATGTATGACTAGCTGACCCAACGGACTTCGTTCCGTATAATATTAATTTATTGCTTGCAATATCTTTAAAATCGATTCACATAAAAAATCGGTATTCTATATTAACATCGCTTTTTTATAAATTGCATACATGTCCTTCATTGTTTTAGTCAATCTGAAAAGGACAGTCAATTTTCATTCTAAAGAACTTGGATATTTTCAATTATGGCTTTTAAAAGTATGACAATCGGCAGTCATTTGTCCACTTTAATTGGTGTATTATGTTAAAATACTGAAGTAATTTTTTTTTTTTGAAGTTCCAACGCAAGAAAAACTGTTGATTTTTGTATGATGTCTTGCCGGACCGACATGAGTTTATAACGGTGCTGTAAGATATCATAAAGAAACTTTCCAAAACAACAACGTTTTGTGCATTTTCAGTGTGACAATTTAGCACTGGCATCTGAATAGAAGATGTTCTATTAACTGATTATTGGAAATTGGGTTTTACTTGAACTTTGCTCAGTTTGAAAGGGAAGAAATTTGAATTTATTATGTTGAAAATAATTTATTTGTGATTTTTCTGCATTTTCACAAACAACATTTGATTTATGCAAACAAAATTTGATATTTTAGTATGGAAAAATGCCTTTTTTATTTTCCAATTTTTCGACTTTTGCTTGAAAATATCCCAATTTTTGAGTTTATTTGAAACTTTGTTGGTCAAAATAGAACAAATCATCCGAAGATACCGTCAAGATTCGTTCAGCCGTTCTCGAGTTTTAGCGTCACTAACAAACAAACTTTCATTTTTATATATAGAAGATTTGTTTTTTTTATGGAAAAATGCTTGTTTTAATTTTCCAATTTACCGATTTTGCCTGGAAAATTTCCCAACTTTTCTTTTTCTCTGAAATTGTTTGGACAAAGAGGAACAAATCATCCGAAGACACCGTCAAGATTGGTTTAGCCGTTCTCGAGGTTTAGCATCACTAACAAACAAACATTCATTTTTATATATATATATAAGAAGAAGAAGAAGAAGATCAGCAGTTCACAATATTTCCGCTGACCGGCGATGGTGCGTCATTTAGTTTTCGAAAAAGCTGTTACTCCTCATTTTGAGCATAAAAGAGGTTTATGTCTTCTATAAATTTGTTCACTAGGTCAAGACCTTTTCACTGGTGACTATCTATTCCAATCTGTCCACCTCGGGGCGCTAGTGTGCTTTAACATTTCAAGTCAAGGCTTCAGTCCTCAGCAAAGCTGTTCAGTAGGTCAAGACCTTTTGATTTGTGACCAGTAAGACAAAGAGAGTCTACCAATCACATCATACTCGTGATATCAATCGTGTTCTGAGATGAGACTTGACAACAACAATTTCTTGCTCTAATATTGTCGGTTGTCTCTCGCAAAACTAAAACAACTTGAAAATCATTTTTATTTTACTTCTGCTATCGAGCAGTGTTGTTTTCTATGGATAATTTTTAAACTAATCTGACACTCTCGCCGATACTTAACTATTTTCTACCATCTGAGGTTTGAGAATTGATCCATGATTAAGAAATTAATGAAGTTGTGCCATAATAAACGCTTTAAAAGACAGTTGCTTCCCGTGTTGGGTAGTTATCTTTAAGTTGCCGAACAATGCACTCAGCTTTAGCTATATACAGATTTCTCCATACTTTAGTGGAGCATTGGAAATATTCAAAAATTCATACATAATTTCTTATTACAGGGTGCGGCAGAAAATAATGCGAAAATGTCCAACCATGAGTATTGGGTTAATTAGTGTAGCTAGTGACTAATTTCTGTCGAAAGTGTATTTGTTAATGTTTATTTTCAAGAGCTGCATCCAAACATTCTATTTGTTTTATTGCAAATTTGTCAAAATGTTCGCGAAAGAAGTGATCACCAGTTTGTTGCTCGCCCAGAAGAAGCCGAAAGAGATTGCCAAGGTGGTAGGGTACCAACAGTTTACCGCATACAAAGTCCCTTCAGAATGGTCCTAAGCAGCGGAAGCCGGGAAACGGACGTCCGCGCATTGCACGCACACCGAACGTGATCTAATCGGTCCGTGCAAAAATTGCTCACAACCCGGTGCGTTCCATAAGAAAACTTGCAAAGGAAGCCAATATTTCGGAGAAATCCATGCGGAGAATTATCCAAGAAGACCTGCATGCATCTTCCAGAGCCAGAGTGAAACGCCACTTGATTACGGACCGGGTCAAGGAACTACGAGTGACTCGTTCCAAGAGATTACTTTCCTTGTTGAAGAAGGAAAAAAATGATAATCCTGTTCTCCGACGAAAAGCTTTTCAGCATCGATGCTGTGGCCAACAGCCGCACGGACCGGTTCATTTCACCGCAGAAAATGGAAAACGTTTCGGAAAAAGTGAACTTCAAATTTCAAACCAAACATCCGGCTGGTGTCATGATGTTTGGCTTGGTGGCGTCATGATGTTTGGCAATGGTTGAACGATAACATGAAGTTTTGGCCGAAGGATTTGTGACCCCCTAGCATTCCAGATCTTAATCCTTTGGATTATTCTATTTGGGCATATGTTGAATCACGAGCCTGTAAAACATCACACCCTAGTGTGAAAACCATGAAGTCAACCATAACACGCACATGGCAGTCAATGTCGGAGGACTACGTCCGAAAGGCATGCACTGGCTTCCGGCATCGGCTCGAGGATGTTATTGATAAAAATGGAGGACACTTTGAATCAATTTGTTTAAAAAGACTTTATAAAGATAACTGCACTCGAAAATGTTGATTTAATTGCTTGAATTAGTTGGAAATGGGATTTGAAAGAAATAGAACAAATGTTCGCATTATTTTCTGCCGCACCCTGTAGATTGTTTAAAGCAACCAGGTTTTGCAATAACGGAAACCTACTGTAAACATTATATTTTCAGCGATGCCCAGTACACAGAGTTTGAACGCTAGATTTGGCTTATATTCAAGCGATGCCACATGCAAATTTCAACGAAAGTTAACTTATATTAACTCTGATGTTAGTTAGTTTTCATTCATCGTTGTTGCTGGTACCCTTGTTTACTGCCAATTAAACTAAAAACTTTCTATTCTATTCTTTCTATTTTGCGTACAAGTGATACTGGCAATTCCAGCATTTGCTTCACATTGAGCATAAAGAAACCCTTCCATACATCCAACAATGTTTTGTTCTGTGTTATTCAACACGGTTACACCACATATTCCACGGAGAAACAATACCTTTCCCACCGAAAATAACGACTCAGGAAAAACAGGAAGGAAAATTCTTCTTGTGAAAAATGTTCACCTTTCACTAACGACGGTTCTTTTTTCCCAACTCAATACGGCGCAGAACTATGGCCGTTTCACGCTCGATAACACTTCTATCACTGCACTAAGTTTTCTTTTCACTGTGATCCACAACAGTCCCGTTCCGAAATACACTGCAGGGCTTCGGCTTTTGTTGCTTCCTTCAATTTACGAAAACAATTCAGTTGTGCTAAGCCAACACTTTCGCCATCATCATAATCATTATCATCATCATCATTAACATCCGGTGATCCCACGTTGCCATGGAAAAAGCATCAACACTCTGCTCTGTGCAGCAAACGTGAAGCAACACCCGTCGCGATTATCGGAAAACTCAGCCCACAGCGATTGAGAGCGAAGAAACGAACCACACTGGAAGCCGGCTTGGTCGAAACTGAATCCATCCGTCCGTCCGCCCGTTCGCGCACGCCGTTTTCGATTTTCCTTTGGTGTTTTGACTTCGATTTACGGATCTGTTGTTGATGTTTTCCACAGCTAGAAAAACAGACAAGCTTTCGGACCGTGGCTTTCGATGAGAGTGCAAAGTCAACTGACGGAGTGATGATGACCTGCCTGTCTACCTCTTGACTGAACCTGACTGGATCCCGAGTGAAATCTGCTCGGAAAATGAGAGTGAGAGTTGATGGATGGAAAACAGGCTGAGGAAATATACATCTAACCATCGGCGCGTTTGTGTGAGTGAGCGCACATGGCGGAGATAGAACAATGCCTCCCGAATCGGTGGGAAAACAACCACCCACTGACACGGACTGCCATGCCAGTCGAGGCGATTCAGTAGTTAGATACTTTGGTGGTTGTGTTTTGGTTCTCGAATGGAATTCTATTCAAGCCCACTCGGTCGATAAATGCGTCCACGTTTCGGGCAACTCATGAGTCGTCCTCGTTGATGGTGCCTCTAACTAGGAAGGGATGAAGTCTGATTCCAATCATTTCCCTTTTTTTATTTGTATGCTTACACTTTCACGAGCGTGTTAGTAGAATGATTTTAATTGGAAAACTAGAGGAATTAAAACTAACACTACAACTGTTAACTTTTTTTTTGTCAGCGATCACTAGAGAACGCAGGCAATTTTTTTCGAATTCTACTAAAAAAGTCTTTCTTTTGGGAAATACACAGTAAAAAAGATGAGCATCAAAATTTTCCTTAGTTCAAGCTTACAAGATGAAAAAAAAAGCGTAAATAACGAAACTGTTTCATACAGATGATATCTGACTCAAGTCTAGCATTCCATATATTTGCATTAAATATTGCATCAAATTTCATGTTTTTTTTTTAAACTGTGTAGGCTTATTCATCGTCGATCACTCGGCTTGAAGAGAACATAAAGGGTGATACGGTCAAAATTTGGTCAAGGGAAAACGCGTGTAAATCGGTGAAATCGTTTATTTAAAAAATCAAATTAAATTTCTTTTTCAAGTTCAATTAGTATAAAATTCAGGAAAAATATTCAGTTAGGCTTCCGCTTTTCCTAATCCGAATTGCCGGGCCTTACGCTTGACCCCTGCCATCAGATTTTGTACAGCCACCTTGTCCACCTTCTTCGCCGCAGAAAGCCAGTTTGCCTTGAACTGCTGCTCGTCCTTAGCAGTTTTTTTGGTCTTCTTTAGGTTCCGCTTGACAATAGCCCAGTATTTCTCAATTGGGCGGAGCTCTGGCGTGTTGGGAGGGTTCTTGTCCTTGGAAACCACCTGCACGTTGTTGGCGGCGTACCACTCCATGGCCTTTTTACCGTAATGGCAAGATGCCAAATCCGGCCAAAACAGTACGGAACAGCCGTGTTTCTTCAGGAAAGGCAGCAGACGTTTATTCAAACACTCTTTCACGTAAATTTCTTGGTTGACAGTCCCGGAAGCTATGAAAATGCTGCTTTTCATGCCACAGGTACAGATGGCTTGCCAAACCAGATATTTCTTTGCGAACTTTGACATTTTCGTGTGCTTGAAAATATCTGCTACCTTTCCCCTTCCTTTTGCCGTATAAAACTCCTGTCCCGGAAGCTGCTTGTAGTCGGCTTTGACGTAGGTTTCGTCGTCCATTACCACGCAGTCAAACTTCGTCAGCATCGTCGTGTACAGCCTCCGGGATCGCGCTTTGGCCGTCGTATTTTTGTTTATCATCGCGATTTGGAGTCACTACCTTCTTGTAAGTCGATAGTCCGGCTCGTTTTTGGCTCGATGCACGGTTGTAGACGATACACCCAGCTTATTTGCGGCATCTCGGAGAGATAGGTTAGGGTTTCGCTTGAAACTACCGGCAACTCTCTTTGTCGTCTCAGCGGCTTCCGGTTTTCGATTTCTCCCCGATCCAGACTTCCTGGCTGTCGACAAACGTTCTCCAAACACTTTAATTACATTTGTAACGGTTGATTTGGCAACTTTTAGCGATTTTGCCAACTTTGCGTGCGAGTAGCTCGGATTTTCGCGATGCGCGAGCAAAATTTTGATACGCTGCTCTTCTTGCATGGACGGCATTTTGACAACTGAAGAGTGAATTCCAAAATCAAAATAGGAACAACATTCTACACACACACACCTTCAAAATGAGGGGTGTTCAGGTTTTTTAAATGCAAAATTGAAAGAAATACGTCAAGTTGATATTGACCAAATTTTGACCGTATCGCCCTTTAGCAAAAGGTATAGTATTTATAGGAGATGTGTTTATGTGTGAATGTTAGTGTTTGTACACAGATAAAAAGAAACATTGAATTTTCTGCGTTATCTGATGCACATAAAGGGAATGCTAGATTTGGCAGAAGATAATGGGATGTTTCATGTAAACTTAAGCCAGATAACGTCTGAATCTAGCCTGTTGTATGAAAGATTGCAATTTCGTTGTTTACGTCTCTTTTGGCTTCAAATTAAACGAGTTGGAATTTTACGCGCTTGTTAAAATTAAGTATTTCTTCCTGTGTATGTTTTATTTTCTACCTGTTGCGTTACAAGGTAATCACTTGTCATTTATATATGTACAGAACATGTGGTAATTCATTGTTTTTGGTATCTTAATATTTATAAAATTCCTGCCTGATCGGTAGGTAGTCTATTGTTGTTAAATTGTTATGATCACAAGTGTTACCGTGGTCGGCGTGAATACTCAACTTGGGCTAATCGATACCTTTTTCTTGTTAAATCCAACTCCCGCGTTCATAGATTTTTTTTTCGAATCCTACAAACGGTCCGTTACGAAAAATTAGCTAATGGCATTGTTTGCAATTGGCAGAACGTTGAAAGCTTTTAATTCTTGCACTGCCGGACGAGTTTGAGTGCACTCCTTGGACTCCCGAAAACATCACCAAGCGGAAAAATCCGTATTGTGCAGCTAAAATATACAACGTTTCTAGTTCTGTCGAACAGGACATGGCCATTTTCAGAAGTTTGACCAACTTTTGAGTTCTACGACGACATTGATATCGTAACACCTAACATTGAGAAAGAAGGAGAGCAGGATTTGATAGGCTTTTTTAAATCATTGTGTATCGTGTTGATGTCAAACAACTAGTTTTCAACTGAACAAAGGTCCTCCGAAAGGTAACATTTAAATAATCAGGGGTTTTCAGCACACACAGAGTTAAAAGGAATCATTGAATTTTCTGCTTTATCTAATGCACATTAAGTGAATGCCGATAACCCCTGAATCTAGCTTGAAATATGCAATACTGCAACCATTGTTGTATGGCGCATGAGATATTGCAAACAATTTCGTTTTTTACACCTCCTTTGGCTTGGAATTGAAAGAGCGGAAATTTAACGCGCCTTTTGAAATTCATTATTTTTGTCTGTCTGCAGACGAACTCTGAACATGTTTATCATACTCCAATCCATCTGAAAGACACTATCCCGAAAGCTACAATTTCCAACAGCTCAACCAAGAGCGCCTCACTCTCCCTACTGTCATTGGCCCAAACGGGTCACTAAACAGTTAATTTTTTTATGTAATTTCCAATTGATTTCCATGCACATAATTATACCATTGAAAAGTATTGAAAACTGCAGTCGAATATAAAATTGCTCGAGGGAAAAAAATTGCATTGTATTTTATTTTTATACGAATAGTAAACATCTTATCAAATTTTCAAGTGAATTGAATTCTCAGTATGAGGCCAAATTCACTTTGTATTCAAATTGTTACCCATTTCCTGTTATTTGATATTCGCTGTCATATTAGGCAACCAATGAAAAAACAAACATCCCATTGTTCAAGAACTTGAGATTAAACTACTGTTAAGCAAATAATTTTATTTTCTTCGACTTATTTTATTCAGCAGCATTACCTCATTCTCGGTGACCGTTCAATTAACATAAGGATCTATGTGAAAACACCGTTCATCTAAAAACAATAATAATCTACACCTGCGCAAACTTCGTTTAGTGTAAGTCAGCGAATGACAGCTTGTAGAAGAGGGAAATAAAATAAATGGGCGTCGTGTTTCAACAGTACAAGTGAACAAATATTTAAATTTACTCGGTCATGTTTACATCTTTTTTTTCTTAATCGAAAAAGCAGTGAGTTTTAATTTTTGTTTTCATCATGGCTGAAACCTACATTGTAATACACATTTGTTTGGAAATGCATGTGTTTTTAAATATTTTTGAATGATCAGTTTATGTACATGAATTCACATTAAAAGTTTAACTACTTTAAATGAGTATATTAACGTATTTTTCCAACGGCTCCGATTTACATCAAGTGTAACTTTAATTTTTTGTACATAAGCATTACATAAACATTTGTTCTGCACCGTGTCCAATATATTGCCACACATATTTGCGTCTACATGTGGTTTAGTAACTACACCCACATATATTGCGAATATACAGGGTGAGTGGAAATTCCTGTCAGTAAAGTATATAATCTGGAAAATGACAAGCTTGCATGCATTTTTGTGTTCAATTTGTTTTCTGTTCGGTAAACCTTTAACATTAGTCTGTATTTAGTTCAGCTCAAATTATTCGCCCTAATCCTTAACTTTTAGCTGCATGCGATGTTGGAAAGTGTCACAACTGGCAATCAAGGCATCTTGAGGCATGTCATTCTATAGTTTCACCAAATGTTTCTTAAAAGTTTCCACGATTAGTCCTTTGGTATTCCCCAGTTTTTCCAACATGTTGCCTTATGCATAAAAGTCACGAGGATTCAAATGATGTGAAGAGGTAGGCCATTTTTTCAGCAAAGTAAAATCTGGAAAATTGTTCTCTGTAGCTTTCGCCTCATGGGACGGTACAGAGTCTTGTTGGAAGCAGTATGGTGCATTCTTGAAAGGTTCATTGACGAAGGGAAGCAAATGGTACTTGAAAACATAATCGTTGTAAACTTCACTGTTGATTTGTACACCAGGTAACATGAACAGTAATGGAAACTTCATAGTTTTGGAGAAACATCCCCAAACCATCACACTTGAAACATTCTGGAACCTTTGAACAGCTAGTTTATCACAAAAAATATCAGAAAGATGTGCAAGTTGTTGAACCAAGTTTCCAGTCAAAACTTGCTCCAGTAAAACGGAGCACCATCCCACATGGTAAATCTTTGTCAGAGATGGTGCATAAAGAGATTTTGGTGGACCTTTTGGCAAAGATGAATGGCCTCCAAATTATTCACCGGAACTCAATCCACTGAACGATTTTGGTGAACGAGCTTTATGCATCAACTCTGGCACAATTAAAATCCGCAAATCTGTTCAAATCTAGAAAATATAGGACGAGATGCCAATGGAAGTCGTGCCTGCCACCTGTGGCGGGTTTGAGAAACAATTGAAATTGGTCAAACTGGTAAAAAGCCCGAGAAAAGCATTATACGAAAAGTTTAATCATTAAACATGCTCTCATCGAGGCTCAATTACCAGCCTTACTTACAAAAGTAAAAACGAATACTTGTTATGTATCATAATTATGGACTATTTTATTATCAGTGAAATCATCTTGATAACAAATCTTGAATTTTTTTAAATAAATTAAAAAACGTCAATAATTAGGCTATCAGTTTATTATGAAGTTCTTACGCTGAAAACTGAAATAATACTTTTGGTAAGTAGCATAATTTTAAGTAAACACGTAAACATTATTTAAGTGAACACGTTCTAGTTGAGTTGTTGAGTACTCAACTAGAAGCATTTTTCACTTACAATATTTAAGAAATGATTACATCTGAGACCCAAATAACCGAATGGTAATAACGTTATTTGTTAAGCAATAGTAACTGAAATTAAAATGATATCTGTGATAACAGAACTTGTTATTTTAATGTTGATTTGAGGAGGAAATAACTTCTCCTCACCATGAGGCTTCAGGAGTGGACAGCAATTTATTTGCTAGATCAAAGTTGTGAAGAGAAAGTATTGATAGTTCCGTTAGCAAACAGCAGGCTGTGAAGTAGTTTTTGAAATTGAGCGGAGGGCATTGTAAGGTATAATTTTGAAACATACATATAATCCTTCGCCAAGCATTGCCATGCGGAGTAGGTCAAGGCAGGAACGAATCCACTATCTTGACTGGCAAAACAATGTGTGTTTGATCGTGCTCATATACTACCGGTAGTTTGTTGTGTTTTTTGAAAATGGGCTAGGCTACTAATATGACACATAAATTTGACATGTAAATTTAATGTGCATGACAGTTTATACTAAAAATAGACCCAATCTCATATAAGGAGTTTTAGCCGACTTCTGTACGAAAAAATTACCACTGTGTTGCGTTTGGAATGTATCTTTCAAACAAATCTTAGTTCGATACAAGGGCAAATCAAACTTACAATTCGCATGCCGAAAAATGACTTTCATATGCTGCCAAGAAATATCTGCCAATATGCTAACTTCTTCGTTCACAGTTGGACAGTTGAACTTATAGTAGTGTGATCGCACTCCGAAATCAGAACTCGAGCCCCACAGGGCCATATATAATAAACCATTCCACTGAAGACAGACAACTGGACAGACAACCGTATGTGTGATAAAATAAAATTAGACGTGTTTCTCAATGGACAAATCCAAGTTGAAAAAAGAAGAAGACACCGAGTGGTTTGTTGTTTTTTTTTTTTTTTTATTAATAGCCTTTTACATCCATCGGATGCATTCATGTCAGTTTCAATTATGTAATGTGTAGTGTAGTAGAGTGTTGTGGTGAGTGATGATAAATATGACAGCTCCCATGTTTAAGTATAGGACGAAAAATTTAAAATGCTTCTAAAAAAATCAAAAGAAATTCTAATTAAAAGCAGTTTGTTGATGATGAAACATCCAAAACACCTCAATAAAGATATTTTCAACAAAATTAAAATTAAATAAAAATAATGCCCCTATTGTGCAGTTTTGGATGTTTCATCCATTATGCAACAAAGAGCTTTGAATTAGAATTTTATTGGAACTTTTTAGAAGCATTTTAAAACTTTCGTCTTAGTAGGGAACGGCTTAAGCACCCCAAGACCCTATTTCAAGCACGGGGTAAACGTTAACCTACAACGTTCATGTTTTGCAGTATGGTGCTTCACTACATAAAGCACCATACTGCAAAAAATGAGCGTTGTAGGTTAACGTTTATCCCATGCTTGGAATAGGGTCTTAGAGTGCTTAAGCCGTTCCCTACCCTACTTCAACATGGGAGATGTCAAATTTGTCATTACACGGTGTCTTCTTCTATTTTCAACTTGGATTCTACTATAACCACTCGAGTAAATAAGTTAGAACAGACGTCGAATGGTATTTTGGTATTTTGTTCTCATCAAATACTAAAAGATGTTATTAAAAACGATCAACTGGTTATGAAGATAACAAAGGAATGCATTCCTAATAGGAATACATGCTGAAAGAAGACTACAGTGATCCCATTTAACGATATTGAAGTTTCTTGAAATCAGTTTAATATGTCTGAAAATATATCAGGAACGTTTAACCCATCTTACGATACTTTACGATACTTTATGAGAATCCAACACGAAGATCATCAGTAGGCATTTGGAGTGTTCAGAACCTCAGAACCTGCGGATCCTTCGCAGACTGAGAGACTGGGGAAGTGATGCTATGGACCGAACAGAATTGAGACAACTTTTTTATACAGCAATGATCACTCCGGCCTTGACCTGATTGATGAGAAAATTTAGTGTCCAGAACCACATTTTTCTACTTCAGACATGTTCCGGACACACAATGGAAATGGTTTGCTTTTGCGTTGGCCCAAAGCACATCTTGGGAAACCTTAAATTCATAGAATCTTAAAAACAAAAACGGTCATGGTGTCATGTTTCTGACGGAACTGATAGTGTCGTGGTATGTATGACTGCTACTTGCACCTCTGTATTTTTGTAATATTTTTATAATCAGAGAGATCTCACCAAAGGTCGGTTCCTTAACAACAGGAGCTTGTTCAGCCGTTGAAATAATGTTTTTTTTAAATTAAATTTCATGCCCACTCGACGAAATAATTGCAATCTTTTAACCATTTACGTTGCCAAGCCACCGGAGAACGGAACTCACCATGTGGTGAGTGTGTAACTGAAATTATACGCAAGCCTTCCACGCATAAATACGCGTTGGCTTCATCCGTGGTTTCTTATCAGCAAATGGCTGTTTCCAATAGTGCAATCGTGTACTTTTAATTTTTTTTACACTCATCTTTTTGTCAAAAACAAAACATTCCCCATTTTTTTGGGTGACTTTAAGTCGAGCTAGTAGTCGAACTATTTAGAACGACAATAAACATCAGTTCACTCTAAACAATGGAGAAAATGAAAATGGCAATGATACACGTCCAAAACCAATTTTGATCGGAAATACGATATTACTACAATTTTTCAAAAACAAATAAACCACCGTCTTCGTCGCTCAAAACACAGCAAACTTTTGTTTTCTGCATTCCCAAGTAAAAATTTTAGTTTTATTCCAGCCGAATATCACTCCTCCCGGTTTGTTGATAAAACTACATTCAAAACTGTGTTATCCACCAACACCTCCTCTATGCATCTTTATAGCCGAAATGTGTATAAAGTGGCCCACTCTAAAGATGGTTGTGAGAACAATTTAAAAAAAAACCTTTATAAGACCATATGGATTCTGAAAATGTTCTGGTGAAAGATTTTTTTTTTCAATCATTTATTTTCCGTCGGCCTATTTCCTTCCTCACATTGTGACAATCACCGACGCCAGGGAGACGACTCCACCACCTGGACCCTACCTAACGACTCATGACTATGAACCGGGACCAACGGCTTTACTTCCCTTCCGAAGGAAGACGTGACCAAGATTTTTTCGCCTCAGAAAAACCACCGACGTCGACTGGGATTGAACCCAGACCCACTGGGGTGCCAGTAGCAGTCACGCTTACCACTACACCACCGACGCCGGCTTGGTGAAAGATGTTAGGACGACTTGAGAACCTTCATAGAACCTATTGTTAACCATCCAAACCAGCTGAAGGCCAAATGGCCACAGCTGTCAAACTTTGCTGTGATATTGTAGTTGCTTTTTTGTTGTTTTGCTTTGTTCTCTACTCTTATAATTATTATAACATAATATACCAAAATATCCAAAACATATTGAGTTTTTTATAGCATATCCAAATCATATGCGCTTTGAATTTTATGGTGAATATTAGCACGGTAAGATCCGACAATAAATGCGTCTCGGAGATTATGCGAGTTCAAATCAACAAAAACAAAATTGAAACAAATATATTCGATAAATTAATAATGAATGTTCTGAAAATTTATGGCAGTCAATAAAGTTATCTAAAAGAATGCCGAAACTGGTCTCTGATCTACAGTTTATTTGCATTACATTTGAAAGGTGATGTTTTTCCACATTTCAATGATTTCTAATATTTCAATATGGCGATTGGATGAAATCACAGTTTTGCCAAAAAGTCAATTTATCTTCACAATGACTATTATAAAACTATTTGATCATTTGGTGTCTTTCCTCAACGCTAATATGTCGCTTGATGCATTTATTGGAAGCAAAACAGTTTTAAAATGCTTTTTCAACAGACCATAACAAGATAATTTGAATGAGTTCTAAAACAGCGTTTTACGAGCTCATAAAGTAAAAATAAAACCTTTGATAGGATTTAAAAGAATTTTAGAAGACAGTGTTAAAAGATCGTTGCAAAGAAGCTGTATAGGTTCGCATAAACTTGACTAAAATTTGAAACCTATTGGCACCTCTTGGTGCTATAATAAAACCAAATTGATTTCTAGTGACTTTCATAAAATTTTAATCTAACTTAATAAAGCTGGATGGATTTGGCAATGTTCCTTGGGTTGACCAGTTTTGGACTTGGACCCAAATTTAGTATGTGGCAACTCGAATCAGGTGGTTATATACAGTATCCAGGACCGGATGACTTCCAAATGTTCCGAATAGCTGAAAAAAGGTGACCAGCTCCTAGCCTGAATCAAAACCCATCATGCAACACCTCGAATCACATTAAAATTCAGTAACATGCTCATTGGTGATAGAACGAAAAAAAAAAAATCTGATAGATGTACCCAAAAATTAGCACGATCATCTAATGCCAATATGGTGAGCAGCAGTTAATTACGTTGAATTTGAACAATTTTCCAGTGTTCAATTGACAAATGATGCCCTACTAAGGCCAGAAGTTTGCGATGCGTGGTAGCTTCATTCAAGACTTTTATCCAATTTCGACAGTGTCCGCAACACAGTTAGCGGACTACAACATTGAGATCTCGTTTTTCCTACACTCTTCTCACATTCTCCCTCGGGAAATTTTCTGAAGAGCACGTTCAAGCGTTACTTCTTATTCACAGACTGCGCCTTCATCGGCTTCAGAAAAGCAACCAAAGAGCACCAAGCACACGAGCTCGAGCCGAGTTTTTCCACTCGAGTTTTTCGGGAGCATGGGCACTCAGTTGCCGCTCACTCTGGTCGCTATTCGCGGCACTTCTTGTTATGATTCCTGATTATGCTAATACGTTTTTGGAACGCCCTGTGGGAATTCTATTTTTAGCCCACTACATAGTATACCTTTGGATGAAACGCAACCGGTGACGGTGTGCGGTGGAATCAAGCAGAGCTCCCGGAGGATTCAAGCAGCAGCAGCAGCATAGCGATTGGCAATGTAAATAGTATATGGCTAACAGAAACGATGTTACGGTTTGCCTTGAATGGATAAGCATGTTTCGAGGCCTCAACTGAGAGACAACGCGACGCGATGGAGGCGCATTCAGGCCACGGATGAGGTGGAATCGTGCTTTCACCTGTTAATGATGAGAGACCGTTTTCAATAATCTAACCAGGATGTATGGAAGAAGAAAAAAAGGCTAGAGCCAACTCATACATGGAAGAAGGGAAAAAATCAATGACAAAAATGTACACGTGTGAAGTGATGAGTGGGCAGAAACCTAAGTGGATGGCTTGAAGTCGAGCCTTCTGTTGCTGTTGATTGTTTAGGGAGAAAAATGAGATGCTGGCTGTATCATTACACACTTTGTTCTGTATACCAAGGCGAACGTGAACTGTTGAATGCGGGTAAGTGGCTTGAAGCAGATCCTTCTAATGTGGTTATTATAATGGAATAATTAATCGATCGAGCATTGGTAATTGCATTTCCGGAATTAGGTGCTGAAGCGAAGTATGCCCGGGGGATTTTAATAATGCCAATTACTGCGCAATTTGGCTAATCAAAAGCTCCGGCGGAAGAGGGTTTGCTACGTGATGCATCATGAAACTAAACTTCAACACTTTGCGCATTACTACTAAAATTAAAACAATAATTATTCTTTTCTTTCTAATCAATTCAACTACCGAGATGTACACGGTGTTCAATAAGTTCGAATACAAGTTTTCATCATTGCGTAGGTATGCGCCATGTACATATTCTGCATTGGTATTGGTGTCAGCTTTAGCTTCATTCATACGCTACCGAATGTGCGCAGTGTTGACATTCTGTTAGTTGTTGTTCGTTTGTTACGCGCGATGAAGAGTATCGGGACTTCGTAATTAAGCGTTTTTGAACGGTGAGCGACCCGGCGATATATTCCGGCTGCTGAAATCGCATGGGGTCAAGCGGAACTTTGTCTACCGACCATCAGGCGATACCGGGAGACGTCCTCGACCAATGACCGTGCGAGATCCGGTCGGCCGCGTTCAGCGGGGACGCCACGGGTCATCAAGATCGTGAGGGAGCGAATTCGGCGCAAAAGAACCGCTCAATCCGGAAAACGGCTGCAGATCTCAACGTTTCCATTGGAACCGCTCACACCATACTCACCAAGGACCTTGGTTTCAGGCCTTACAAAAAACGTAAGGTCCATGGCGTTTCGGAGGCTACCAGCAAAAAGCGGTTGGATCGAGCTAAGAGGATCCTCTCTCGGCACGCTGGTCAGGAGTTTGTTTTTCGGACGAGAAACTGTTCGTGCTGCAGCAGCCGCACTGATGTGCAAAATGACCGGGTGTGGGCGCCATCGAGGACAGCATTCCTGAATCAATATAAACATCCCTCGGTTCCAAAGTGCCGCGTCGGTGATGGTTTGGGGGCAGTATGCAAACGTGGTAAGCTACCCTTGGTGTTTATTGAAAAAAACGTCAAAATCAACGCGGCGTACTACAAAACTGAGGTTTTGGAAAAGGTTGTTGCCCCCAGTCTCCGAAGCCTCTACGGCGATGAGCACTACGTGTTCCAGCAGGACGGTGCACCATCCCATACGGCAAATGTGGTTCAAGCCTGGTGTCGGGACAATTTAACCGACTTTCTGGACAAAACTTTGTGGCCTCCCAGCTCCCCGGACTTGAATCCTCTCGACTTTTTTGTTTGGTCCTATATGATGGCGAAGCTGAACGAATACAAGGTCAGCACTTTGGATCATTTAAAAATAAATAAATAAAAAAAATAAATTTGGATAAATCCAAAAAATAAAAAAACATGTTTTCATTTTTTTTACAAATTTTGAAAGTGTATCCGAACTTATTGAACACCGTGTATAACAAATAGACTCCTTGGAAGGAGTAAGAATCAAAAAACGGACCAAAGCAAAAGGGATTAAGCAAAGATGCCCAATATCGCCAAGCATCTTTACATTAATCATCCAAAAAGTGCTTTTGGAAATTTTAAAGCATTTCCCAGGTATTGACTTGTTGTAAATTAGCAATGGAAGACTACTTGTCGTTCTTGCATTCTCAGATGACATCGCAAACATGGCAGAGAAAGTAAAGCATGTTCACGTTAAATTTCGGACACTTTTCTGTCAGTGTAGAGTTTGAGTCATTTCAAGGATCGCTGAAACGTTTCACTTATATGACAGTTGAAACTCTGCACTTTATTTCATCATACAACATAATTACTTGCTTGTTACATTCAGTAAAATGGCGTCGAATCAAGTAGAAGTGCGCAAACGTATTTTGTATGAACGACAGCAAAATCCGAGTTTATCGGTACGCGATCTTGCAAAGAAACTAAAACTACCGAAAAGTACCATGTTTTGTGTTTGCAAATCATTTGACCAGCGCTTGACTGTGGATTGGAAGGTTGGGAGTGAATTAAATCGAAAAGTATGCTCCCGACAAATGAATAAAGTGAAAAATGTGCCCAACCGTAATGACAAGCAAAATTCTACTGCAGTAAGTCATGCTTAAGAGCTTTACACCATTTATTTGCAAATATTTTCATGTATCAAAATGACGACGAAACAAACGTACTCGAAGATTTTAAACTGCTTCCGGGTCTGGATTTTTATACCACAATGCAAAGGAACGCCATTTTCATGCACAAAGGAGTTCAAATTCCCATAGAAGTACACTGTACATTGGCAGGCCATATGTAGTTGTGGTCGAAAGTCTAAAAGTTTCGTCTTTACCGGCACTATCAATAAGGATGTGTACGAGATAGTATGTTCTCAAAAGCGGTTGCTACCGTTTATCAGAAGCCACAACTCTCCAGCTCTGTTTGGCCTGATTTGGCTTCTAGTCACTATGCGAAATCTGTCCTGGAATCGTATAAGGTACAAGAGGTTAAATCATCCAATTCATCAAACTGAAAACAAAACTTTGCCCAATAGAGAAATACTGGGCTCTAGTTAAGCGGAAACTTTTCGAAACTAAAACGAAAGGAGGAGGAGTAAGATACCGTATGGAACCTGATGGCGGGTGAACCACAGACAGTTCAAGCATTTAACAGAAAGAAGGATCAACATCTTTATAAACTGTTTCTAATGTATGTAGATATAACTCTATTATTGTGAAATAAACAATCGGCTTTGTTGAAGCATGTGTAATTTTTTTTTGCTGCTATTATTTTGGTGTCCGAAATTTACCTTCGACAGGCTTTAGAAAAAATAGAAACAAAAAGTTCAGTCATCAAAGAATGAACTGATAAAGCAAGGTCTAGAAATTATAGTCAGAAACCAAAGTTTTATCCAGAAAGCCACAGAATGATGGGAATATTATAAAAACAATGATATCATGAATAGTGCTGCAGAAAGTGGTTACGGAAGCGTAAAAGTAAGCTTGATTAAGAAGCTAATTAACACCGCTAACGCATGGCGCTCACTGTAGTAGCATGTTCGAAAGAACTTGAAACTATTGAGTACCAGAGCTTCAGGTCCACAGCTCTGATAAAGCGTGGATGGTTGCGATGGGTTTTACCGTGGTCATCACGTAAAGAACAAGTGGATAATGCTGTATTGTGCCAGCATTCAAGAGGCAGTCTCTCTAGCATGATATAGTGCAACCCTGGTTTGGTAGCCTACCGAATCCTTTACCAACCACGAAAGACACAAGTAGAGTGAACGGATTGATTTTACGGCAACAAATAAACTTAAGGAATATCGGATCGTGAAACGTTAGAACTTTGAATGAAAGCGCGCGCGTTGGGCTCATGGCTCGTGAGTTCCAAAATGTCGGCGGGAATGTGGTAGCTATCCAAGAGATACGTTGGCCCAAAACCGAAAAACCGGCCTAGGTAAGGCCTACGGAGAGTGCCCAAAACAGGATGTCAAGATAGTCCTCGGAGACGCTAATCCACAGATCGCAAAAGAAAACCTCTTCCGACCCGTCATTGGACCGGTAAGCCTTCATTTCGTCACCAGTGATGACGGCCTGCTGACCTATTTCGCATAAGAAAATCTGGAAAAATCTCCTGCAATGTCCAAGTGTCGATGCCTACTCCAAAATAGACCACGTGTTGGTTGATGAGCGACATTTCTTAGATTTCATTGATGGACCTTTCGAAGCTTTAATAACGACTCGGATCATTATCTCGTTGTTGCAAAGATTTGGGAGCGGTTATCCGGCGTCCCGTGTTCCAGAAGTAACAGAACGATATGATTCAATATACAATGCTTGTCAACGGATAGAGTAGCTGCACAGTACGGCCAGCAGCTAGACGAGTAGTTTGTGAAAATCAATGTTTCTGGCGATGTCAACAGCTCGTGGGATCCAATCCACGATGCTGTGACCACAACGGTGCGGGAAGTAATAAGTAATAGTAATAACTGGTTAACGACGAAAGCGATATGACTGCCCAAGCAGTAGAAACTTACTTAACTGATTTGCTTATGCTGGCCCAGCGTCGTATTGGGACCACACCTGCGTTACGATATTCTTCCATAAGACTCGGTTGAGGGCTGCTTGTCTCCAATTTCTCGAATGTACCACACTTTCAAGGTCTTGCTCCACTTGGTTTAACCACCTAGTTCACTGCGCTTTTCTCCGTCTTGTACCTGTCGGATTCGAGGCAAAGATCATTTTTGTGGGACTTTCTGGAAATTGTGTTATCCATAGAGCTGCGCTAGCTCGTGGTTCATTGTTCTCCTCCATACACCATGTTCACATTCATCGCCAAAGATGGTCCTAAGCACGCGTCATTCGAAAACTCAAATTGCTTGCAGGTTCTCTTCGAGCATTGTCCACGTAGAGAACTACCGGCCTTATCAGTTTTTTGTAGGCATAGTAGGTATGACTTCCGGTAATAATGCGTCACCAAATTTCTCTGCTGCAGTTGTTATACGACGTAACTAATGATCCAAGGTACACAAACTCATCAACCACCTCGAACTCATCTTCGTCGATTGTCACAGTTCTGCGTATGCAAGCTCTATCACGCTCGGTTCCTCCAGCCAACAGATACATAATCTTCGACGCATTCATCTTCAATCCAACCTTTTCTACTTCACTTTTCAGATTGGTGTACTGATCAGCTACCACCTTGAACGTTTTGCTGACAATGTCCACGTTGTCAGCAAAGCAGATGAACTGGTCGGATTTATTGAAAATCGCACCCTGCATGTTACAGTCCGCACGTTTCATAACACCTTCTAGCTCAATGTTGAACAGGAGGCAGGGAAGACCATTGCCTTGTCGAAGTCCTTTGCGTGTTTCAAATGAGTCCGATAACGCACCCGATAGCTTCACGTAATACTGTTCACCATCAATCGTAGTCCTGATCATTCTGGTCAGCTTCCCGGGAAAAAAGTTCTCGTCCATAACTTATGAATACCTAATTTTGATCTTGATGACAAGCCTTGGTATTTAAGAGCGCAGCATAACAGGTAAAATATCTAAGCAAAAAACCTAAGAATTGCAAGCAAAACATTTATTAAATAACAGAACTTGTTATTTGGGATAACTAGGAATACGTAAGAGGTACTATTTTTGTATTGTGTTCCCTCAATTTTGTGTTCGCATAACATTGTGGGAACAATGTTATAGTATTATCCGCTTAACCTCTTATGCAGCGCTCTTTAATACCAAGGCCAGTTATCGAGGTATTCGTTCCTGCTCGGGTGGTTCGACGAATAGTGCCAGAGAGACCAGACCGACTCGAAGAATGTCGCCAGAAGCCGAATGCTTGTGGCCGGTACCCAGCTCAACAGGGAGAGGAAAAGGGTAGTAAGAACAGAAGAAAAGCGACGCGCAAGAAAGCATACTGTACTGGTGCCTGCTATATGCAATGACCGAGAGAGGAATCTGTTGACCAACAAAACAGGCTGCCAGGTGAAAGGACAACTTTAAGCATTTGTGGAACGATAAAAATGGGAATGTTGCGAGAAACAAGATGAACAGCTTCACCAATCGATCCATCAAATACTTCTGCAGGAGAACTTGGATGGCCTCCTACGCCCAATTTTCAAGGAAGGGCACAAGCTGGAATGTGTCAATTATAGAAGGAAACCCCCTGCTGAATTCGGCGCACAAAATACTGTTGCGTATCCTGTTTAACAGACTTAGACCGCTTAAGAAGTTTTTCGCCGGCGAACACCAGGCTGGTTTTCGTGAGGGTTGATGAACAACGGACCAGATGTTCAACATATGAATGATCTTAGATAAATTCCAAGAGTATAACTTGCAGACTCACCATCTGTTTGTTGATTTCAAGGCAGGGTACGATTCAGTAAAATGTAAAGATTTGTGGCAGATAATGCCTGAACATGATTTTCCGGCGAAACTAATAAAGCTGATTTGTTCAACGCTGGATGGCTCCAAATCAAGTGTTCGGATTACAGACAAGGTTTCAACCTCGTTTGTGACGTTAGATGGGTTAAAAGCAAGAAGATGCACTTTCGAATTAACGGTTCAACATTGCTCTCGAGGGTGTGATTAAGGTACTATCATCACATGGTCGCATATACTCCTTGGCTTTCCGAACGCTATTGACCTCATTTAAATCGATTGCAGGGCAGTGAAGGAGGTCTTCGTGCCCCTGAATAGGAAGATAGATAGGATAGGCTTGGCCATAGTTTCTAACAAAACAAACTACATGGTTGCAGTCAGACATAGAGGGAGACCTGGTTGGTGCTGAGGGAGTGTTTGAATTTGTTGAAGAATTAGCTTATCTTAAAAAACTTATGGGCGTGACTGCTACTTGGCACCCCAGTGGGTCTGGGTTCAATCCCAGTCGACGTCGGTGGTTTTTCTGAGGCGAAAAAATCTGGTCCTTCGGTTGGGAAGTAAAGCCGTTGGTCCCGGCTCATAGTCATGAGTCGTTATGTAGGGTCCAGGTGGTGAAGTCGTCTCCCTGGCGTCGGTGATTGTCACCATGTGAGGAAATAGGCCGACGGAAAAATAACACTTATGAGACAAAAACGTTTCTCGTGATTTGAGGAGATGTGTTGCGGCTGCAAATGGGGACTTTTATGAACTACGTAACCAGCAAAACTGAATTCACGCTGTATAAAACTCTGATTCTTCCGGTGGCTCTCTACGAGCATGAATCGTGGTCGTTAAAAGATACAGACTGGAAGGCCATTGATTTTTGTTTTTGAGCGAAAAGTACTGTGGACATTACTCGGTGTGAAAATAGACAATGGTGTGTGGCGCAGACGCATGAATCACGAGTTATATCAAGCGTACAAAGAAGCAAATATTACTAAGCGTATAAAATACGGCAGACTTCAGTGGACTGGGCACTAAGTGCGTATGCCGGAAGAAAGAATTGCAAAAACAATATTCAGCAAGAAACCCTTAGATGGCCACAAATACGCTGGCTACATGCAGTGGAAGAGGACCTGGAAACCCTAAACGTTCGGGGCAACTGGAGAAGTATCGTCCAAGACCGATAAAGATGGAGCTCTACAATATACCTGGCTATGGCGTGAAGCTACGCTGTAACCAACGAGTAGGTGTAAACCTGATTCCAATCCTGGGACTTGATGTGGAACTTGCTAGCTATGTTTTCTTGCGAGAAAGGGTTTTGAAATTAATAGGTTGGTGTGTGTGTTAATTTTAAGAAGAGTAAAATGAGACTCATGTAGATCTATGATGAATTGCTCACTTTCGAATATCCTGTAAAATATATTAACATTCGCTTTCAGAAAGTCGTTCAGAATATAGACACAACTAAGGCAAGATTTTGTTTGAAAAACTCCTAAACCTCTTTATCAAAATGCCAGATTAAATTCGGGAGATTGTTATCTCTAAAGCGTACGATAACATGACGGGGGTTAGCTTGATTTTTAAACTGGTTTGCTGACGGCACACACATGCAAAGGACTTCAGTAAGGAGGTTTTCACTCCTGCCTCCTGTTCAACATTGCATTGGAAGGTGTTTTGAAACGTGCGGACTTTAACGTGCGGGGTTTCAGTGAATCAGTCAATTAAGTTGTAACGCAGACGACGTGGACATTAAGGGTGAATACGTGGAAGACTAAATATCTGCTCGCAGGAGGCAATGGGCTCAATAAAGCCCGATTCCAAATAAATTTGTACACATTCAAGTGATCATAACTCAAGAATCAAACAACATACCCAGTTGATCGACGACGTAAAACAAAAGGGTATTTATTCAGCTTTCGATATATAACAAGATAATAAATTTCACCGTTTCGACCGGACTGTCGCATTTTACTTGTGATCGATGCCATCATGATCTGCACAATCGCTGGTGACACTGTATCGTATCTTATTCCACTTAAAACGCATTTGTTGTGCATTTGTTACTTCTCTTCTGCATCCTCGAAGTTTTCGCTTGACAATTGCCCAATATTTTTCGACCGGTCTGAACTCAGGGCAATTCGGAAGATTAATCTCTTTGGCGACGAAATTAACATTGTTTGCAGCATATCATTCTAGTACCTCCTTAGAATAGTGGCAGCCGGCTAAAACATAACGTTGGTCTTGTGTTGCCATACGTAGGGTAAAATCCGCTTTTTCAGACACTTTTCATTGTAAACCTTCGCGGTCATTGTAAACCTTCTACCAGGTAAAATTTTTGTCCGAGGATTTGTTTATAATCCATTTTGACATATGTTTCGTCATCTATTAAAATACAACCATAAAATTTCGTCAAAACTCGTTCGTATAGTAATCGTGCTCACTTTTTGGCCATTAAATTTTGTTTCAGGGAGCGATTTGGATGTTTACTAGCACAAAAAGACTTATATCCTTTTCTTTAAAGGTTGTTACGCACGGTGGAAAAGTTGAAATTGTATTTCTTTGCCAAATCACGTATGGAGACACCTGGGTTGATTTTCACGTACCTCAACACCTTTTTCTATCCACACTCAGAGTATCTTTGTAACGTTTGATTATAATACACACCGTTGACCTTGGGAATTTTAACATTTTTGCTATTTTTGAGGCAGACCAGGAAGGCTTCTCTAGGTGTTTGTGCACATTTAATTTTCTTTTCGCAAGTTGCATGATCCGTAATTTCGAGATGCGTCGATCAATCGGGAAAAACTTTTTACCAAAAAAGATCAGCGAAATTCAAAATAAAGTTCTAAGTTCTTTTTATACCGTGATTCTAGCAAATGAAACCAGTTGGGATGAGAGTGTAAGAAGTGAAGAGGTTTTTGGTAATAATTATAATGTTTATAGAGATGACCGTAATTATCAATGGTCAGGAAAAAAGTCAGGAGGTGGAGTTTCAGTTGCAATTTCAACTGAATTCAATTCCGAAATAATTACTACAACAAAATTTAAAGAATTTGAGAATGTATGGGCAAAAGTGCAGGTGAGAGACGAAACTCATGTGTTTGTTTCGGTGTACTTTCCTCCAAACAATGCCCGGAAGGAAATTTATGATAAGTTTTTTACTAATGCCGAAGAAATTGTGTCTTGTTTACCCCCTGAAGTAAAAATACATATATATGGTGACTTTAACCAACGCAATGTTGATTTTATTGCTGACACTGATAATGAAAGTATCCTACTTCCAATAATAGGGGAAAATGAGACGCTTAATTTCATATTTGACAAAATTGCTGATTTAGGACTTCATCAAATAAATCATGTGAAAAATCAACAGAACTGTTATTTAGACTTTCTGTTGACAAATATTTTCGATGACTTCTGTGTTAGTGAATCATTGACTCCAATATGGAGAAATGAAGTCTTTCACACAGCAATAGAGTATTCTCTTTTTGTACAAGAAAATGAGTCGCCTGATTGCGGACTCGAGGAAGTTCTTGACTATAAATCAGCTAATTATGCTAACATAAGAAGCAAACTAAACTTAATTGATTGGCAAACAGTATTTAGGAATGAAGAGAATGTTGAAAGTGCGACTGAAGTATTCTACACTAAGTTGTTTGCAGTTATCCAGGAAGAAGTATCAGTTAAAAAACGTAGACGAAAAGTATTCTCAAAGGATCCAGTTTGGTTCAATAAACAAATTAAAAATTTAAAAAACCGTAAACAAAAAGCGCATAAGATTTACAAAAAACATAACAGTTCCGTTAATTTAGAAAGCTATTTGAACATTTGTGATAAACTTAATTTGGCTATGAATGTTGCATTTGAGGAGTATAATTCAAAAATTGAACGTGAAATTAAATGTTGCCCAAAAAGCATTTTTCATTACGTGAATACAAAATTAAAATCAGACAATCTTCCATCCCGTATGTATTTGGACAATAATGAAAGTAATAATACAGAAGAAATATGCAATTTATTTGCCAAGTTTTTTCAAGAAACATACACAACATACTCAGAAGCAGATCGTGATCGGCAATACTTTGGGTTGTATCCTGAATATTCCAGTGACATAAGCGTGAATCAAATCTATGTGCATGAAATCTTAGTAAGGGTTAAAACATTTAGATGCAACGAAAGGCTCGGGACCGGATGGAGTTCCTTCTTTGTTTATGAAGACTTTAGCAGCTGAGCTTACTTCTCCATTGTTTTGGCTTTTAATATGTCACTGGAATCCGGAGACTTTCCAAAATTATGGAAAAGCTCATTTCTAGTGCCTATTTTTAAGTCTGGTAAAAAATCTGATGTTCGTAATTATCGGAGTATAGCCCTGATCTCTTGCATTCCAAAACTTTTTGAGGCAATTGTGAATGAAAAATTATTCAACCAATTTAAAAATAGAATAACTACTAATCAGCATGGATTTTTTAAAGGTCGTTCGACAACCACAAATTTACTAGAATTCGTTAATTATTCTCTGGAAGCAATGGATAACGGAAACCATGTAGAGGTTTTGTACACAGATTTTAGTAAAGCATTTGACCGTGTCGATATACCTATGCTTATATTTAAATTGCAAAAAATGGGAATCCAGCCCAAACTCCTCAAATGGCTTAATTCATACCTAACCAACCGTGATCAAGTTGTAAGATTTAAAGGAAGCCAATCAACACCTATTCATATCACTTCAGGAGTCCCACAAGGCTCTCATCTAGGACGACTTTTATTCATTCTATTTGTAAATGACTTATCTTTTATTCTTAAGAAACTAAAATTTTTAATTTACGCTGACGACATGAAACTTTATTAAGAAATAAAAAATGCAGAGGCTATCAACGCGTTTAAGAATGAAATATTGTTGTTCCATACTTGGTGTAACAAAAGTCTGCTACAACTGAATGTTAAAAAATGTAACTTAATTACCTTCAGTCGAAAACGAAACATACCTAATATACAAATAACTTTAGGCAATCAGAATGTAGAAAAGTGTGATAGAGTTAGGGATTTAGGTGTTGTCCTAGACTCTAAACTTACGTTCATTGATCATTATAACACAATTATAAACAGAGCTAAAAACATGCTAGGATTTATTAAACGTTTTTGCTATGACTTTCATGACCCGTACTCGATAAAAACACTATACATTGCCTATGTCAGGTCAATACTTGAATATTGTAGCATAGTTTGGTCTCCATTTACAATAACACATGAAGAAAGAATAGAGTCAGTACAAAAGCAATTTTTGTTATATGCACTAAGAAAGCTAGGATGGACTGTATTTCCTTTACCATCGTATAAGGCTCGATGTATGCTTATCAATATTCAAACATTAAAAGAGCGTCGTGAATTCGCTATGGCGTCATTTATAAATAATATAGTCTCACAAAGAATTGATTCAATGGAAATTCTATCAAAATTAAACTTTAACATACCAACAAGGCATTTAAGACATCGACAGTTTTTTGCAACAAATTATCATCCCACGAACTATGCAAAATATGGACCGATTAACCAAATGATGGCTAATTACAATATCCATTGCAATAGTATAGATTTTACAATGTCGAAAGAAAAATTAAAACAATATTTCCGCACGTGCTAGGTTTAAGTTAGGTTAAGTACTCATTGTAATTAAAATGGTCTACAACTGATTGACGACGACAAATAAATAAATAAATAAATAAATAAATGAATTCGTCAATAAAACATCAACAAATGTCTGTCAAAGGTTTTCCAACCACCAGGGACGCGGTGATGTATTAAACCATGCGTCCAGATAAACTTTAAATCAACGAAGATTAGTTCTACGGTGGTAGATGGCGATTATTGGTGATGTCGGATAACAACTGCAGCAATACTATGGGCTTCACAGGGCTTCACAAGACCCTACTGTCTGGTAAACTTCACTCCGTACAAAGTTTACCACGTAAAAGACGTTGATAAGACCGATAGTTCTCTACGGGCACGAAACGTGGGCAAGAAAGACCTGCAAGCACTGATGTTTTCGAAACAATTAGGTATGATAAAACTGGCGTATGGAGGAGAAAAATAAACCACGGGCTGCTGCATCTCAATAGCAAATATAGTTTTCAGTATTTCGCTAAAGCTGGAAGGGTACAATGGGCGGGGTTGTGAAAATGGCGTTCGTTTCAAATCCGGCCGATACAAGACACAAGGAAGCGCAGTGAGCTAGGTTGTTAAACTAAGTTGTACAAGCAGCTCTTAACCAAGTTTCTTGGCGATACATGTGGTGAAAATGCGACTCTGAAGAAGCAATGGACCAGCATAAGTAAATTAAATTACTGATTGCACATACCTCGCAACTCTCCCTTCTCTTAAGGTGAATCGCTGCTCCATGTATTTTTTCCTATCTTTTATCTCTCTCTCTCTCTCTCTCTCTCTCTCTCTCGCAAACTTACCTTGCTATTTCAAATTGATAGATCTCAACTGTTAGTGAATGAACATCGAATCGAACTCCATCAGATTTCTCAAGCAAGTAAAGCTTGTAGTACACTGTTTGTCCAATAGCCAAATATTTGTCATAGGCAGATAGGCATCTGACAAACATCTATGATATCTGTCAGCTGTCTAGCTGCCTATGCCAAATATTTGGCAATTGAACAAACAGTGTACTACAAGCTTAAGCATATAAACTGATGTGATTAAATTTTTAATATCTAGTACACACAGATAATAAGAAACATTGAATTTTCTGCGTTATCTAATGCACATAAAAGGAATGCTACCCGCATAATGAAAAACAATTTGCTATATAGTCGAAACTGTATTTCGAATATAAGATATATTATCACATTTTATGTTATTGGTAGAACAAGGAAGCGCAGTGAGTTTTTTATCGAATAGTTTAATATCATTTTCACCATACGACCTCTACATTAACACATATTGTTATTGTTTGCCATATTGTCATTGAAAGGTTTATTATTGTCTGCACTCGGTCTGGATTATATACTAACTTTTTGACATAGAGTACAGCTAAAATCTTGTTCGTGAAAATTGCCATTTTTTTATGGTAACCTAACTTAACCACCTATTCAGCATATTGTTATTTGGCCTTTTACCATCTGATATATTGTTGAAACTATAGTGGAGATTGTTAGTTTATAGTTGTCAACTATAAGTGTAAATGACGTAATAATAATGGATGCGATCCTCAACAATAAGTTAAATAGTTCAGTAATGGTTTGTGATTATGCGGGTAGATTTACTAATGGGATATTTCATTTAAATTTAAGCCAGATAACGCCTGAATCCAGCCTGTTGTATGCAAGATTGTCAATATTGTTGTATGGCGCATGAAAAGTTGCAAACAATTTTGTTGTATACGCCTCTTTTAGCTTGGATTTAAACGCCTCTTTTAGCTTGGATTTAAACGAGGGGATATTTTACACGCTTGTTAAAATTAATTTTTTTTTTTCTGTGTAGATTCTGAGTTATATCAATTCTTTATGTTGCGATAATGGCTGCCGTCGATAATGCTTCAGCATTAGCCCTTAAAAACATCCCGAACCGCATTTTGTTCCAGGTTCTCATAGCCCACAAGGTTTACAGTTTATAGTTGATTTCCGATGGGCACCAATCAACACGTCTCCATCTCTTTGCAGGTCAATTACTGATAAATGCAGTGCAGCCACATCGAAGAATAACATTATTCTACACTAATGCAGCTGAAGCAATTTCGAAGCGCAACCACGTTTCCCATAGAACAACAATATCACAATCGTTTACCATCAGAGAGAAGCACGAAGTAGTACTATAGTCACTAGATTCATAATCTGGCGGATACAACGACGGGAGCCAATTTCAACTGTCAGTTGGCGGAGCCAACGAGCATATCTCGAGTAATTTATGTTAAGGGCCTAAACGCCATTTGTAAACAATAACTTTAAACGTTGATTTCTCACGAATTACGAGAATCCCACAATATCCTGCTACTCCATATGGTAAAACTAACTTTCTTCTACCAAATGCTGCTTTCATTTCACGAGAGTGATTTGAGATTCAAGAGAAATCGATATTGAAAGTCATTGTTTACAAATGGCTTTTAGGCGCTTAACATGAATTACTCGAGATATGCTCAATTGGCTCCGCCAAGTGACAGTTCAAATTGGCTCCCGTCATTGTATCCGCCAGACTATGAATCTAGTGACTATAAGTAGTACGGATGTTCTGGTAGTGACGATCAGAGTGTGCTTTGGCCACGACTTGTGTTGTTTATTTTAGTGTCAGTCTTTTTCTCGCTGGTTTCCGTTAATTTTAAAGTGTTAATTTTTACAGTTTTCAACGCATTTCTCGAATTTGGAAGTGAAATACATTGTGGACATTTTTGAAGCGATAAATCACTAACATCAACGGCCACTATTTTTAGGGATTGAAAAAAATTCTCGTGTTGGAAAAAGATTAAAATTTAAAGGCGGATTAACGATGGTAATTCCTTAAACTTGAGAGGTTTCAGGAAATTGAACCAGAATTCCGGAGACCAGCTGCTACTACGTCTTTTAGACCAAAGAAGAACAGTTTTAGATTACATGGATGAATTTAGTTCAGCAAATTGTGGAGTGGAAAGTGAATAAGAAATGCTTCTATAAGCGGCAAAGGTGAGTATGAATGTACTTATTCCTGCAATGTGAACAATTTGCCAGATTTCCAACACTATACAATTCTGCACATTTGCCCTAGTTTGAGTGGAAGCTCTGTAAACGTCATTGTATTATACCGGCTAGCGGTTTTCATTTGTATCTACAAGATTTGTTTACGCTTGTTGAGCCTGTGTGTCCTATGCTGTGAACAGAAGTCGTCTCGATTCTATTCGCTCCATGGATGCACTTCGCCAACCTCACAGGATGCACAGTATGCAAGAGTCCACGGGTAGCCTTATACATGGTTGATCTACAGTGATCGTTGCACGAGATTTGTATTGTTCCAGTTCAATTTCCTTCTTATCTCTTCAGACAGCGTGTAATGGCGCTATAATCATCAGCTTTCAAATGCTAGGATAGGAGTAAGTGCTCATATAATAATTACCAGAAGAAAAACGGAGCATCACTGATCTTGGAATAAAAATGGAACGTACGGTTCGTCATGTCCACGATTCTCTAATCTACTACATACCGAAATATCATGTACACATTTTTTAATCAAACAGGCCCAATGGTCTAATCTTGCCCCTTAAACGCCGCAGAAAATTGCACGGACAGCCAGCACAATCGTTTCCCTATCATCATACTAACATTTATACCAAACGTTCCTTTCCAGCTTCGCCAAATAATTTCTGAGAAGCAAATCAGAGAATGATCTACCCACTCACTTATGCTAACCCAACGTCCTACTAGAACAGTACCTGCATTGCAATGTTCCACTACAAAACTAACGAACCTAATCAAACGTTTTCAAACGAAGTCAAACGTAGTCTACTTCAACCAGCCGTGTGTTAAACACAATCCCACTGTTGATTTTTTCTTAAGTAAATACTTCTGAACGCATAATATCAGTACATTTACACTTGGGATTAGCATATCAATCCACGAGTTAAGTTGTTTATGAAAATAGTCATAGATTTCTTGAAGTATAGGAAATAAACTTCTTTGTAATTCAATCACAAATGTCTCGAATTTTTTAGGACCAAACATCTTCGAAATTCAAGATCATATTTTCCATAAGCTAAGGAAAGAACTCCCCAGATAACAAGAAGAGAATTTCTCAGAGCTTCTGTAAGAAGGATAGAGACAGGACTACTTTGAAGTTTGGAACATTCCAGAGGTTTTGGAGTTCATCCTGAAATACAAGATGGACTTCCCAGAAGTCCAGGAAAAAAACTTTCCCCTAGTTCAGGAAGAAATTAACCAGGGAGAGTGCTATCTAAAATTTCTCAAGAATACCAAAAACAAACATTCACAAAGCTCAGAATGTCCTAGAAATTCTAGGGCGAACTTCTCTGAAGTTACGGAAAGGACTTTTCAGAAGTTTCAGAAGAAACTTCCCAAAAGTTTAGTTGGAACTTCCAAGAAATGCGAGAGAGCTTTTGCGGAGTTTAGAAGAGGAAATTCCAGAATTTCAGGATGAGAATTTCGCAAAGTTCATGAAGAAACCTCTTCAAAGAACATAAAGAAACATTCAAGAAGAATAGTGGGTACTGCCTAGTATTTTGAGCAAGATTTTTTTAGAAGTTAAGGAGCAAACCTCCCCGACGTTCAGGAGAAAACTTACCAAAAGTTCAGAAGAGGATTTCTTAGAAGTTCAGGAAGACACTTCCAACAAATATATGGGAATTATACAAGAAATTCAAGAGAGGACTTTCCCAAAGTTTCGGTGAAATTTTTCTCGGAGTTTTAAATGGGACTTATCAGATGTTTAAATAGATTAAGCTCAGGAAAAACTTCCCAGAATTTCAGGAAAAAACTTACTAGTGAAGGCACTACGTTCAAGCTGGTGTATAAGTTCAGGAAGAAATTTCAAGCTCTGAAAGAATTTCTCAAAAATTTAAAGAAATTTCTCTGACGTTCGGAAGAGGAATCTCCAAAATTTCCGAAGTAAACTTCCCAAAAGCTTAGTTGGAACTTATCATAAGTGCTAGAGAGCTTTCCTGAAGTTCAGAATCGAACATTCCAGAAGCTCAGAATGAGGTTTCAGGAAACTCCCAGGAATTCCCCGACGTTCAGGTGGATACTTCTGAGAAAAACAGGAAGAAGGTTTCCAAAAGTAAAGAGGGTACTTCTTACACTGAAAATTTATTTTCGTAGATTAGCTTTCACTCGTTTGAAAAACGTGGATTTTGTCCATAGAACAAATGTCTCGTAAATTGTGTGAAACACTCTTATAACTTGTCATCTAACAAAACGCTATCATTACACCTTTTTTGTACAATGCACAATATGAATTTCGTGAAGACTAGCCAATCGCTGCTTCTCTTCGATCGTACTCATAAGTGTTGGTGTTCCTGCTGGGATGGCGGGAATCATTACTTTATCCCAAAATAGAAATGAAAGCGCTGCCGAGAGTTAAAAACGCATGCACAATAATCTAGTAGCCTCTCATGAGTCAACATGGTATAGTGTGATAAACCACGGATTCAATAACACCTGGTCCTAACAATAAAGGATCGAACCCCATGTTAGAAACATTAAAAAATTATACCCTGAACCCTCGTGGTGCGCTTTTTTTTCAATTACATTTTTAGTCGATAAAGTAGATCTGTCAGTCGTTCATGCATCACCAGAGAGACGTTTCTTTTTTATTAGTAACAAATTACTCGTAGCCCTTTGTATTGTTCTCTTAGAATGAACGAATGTTCATTTTGTGTCAACTAATGCTTAGTGCTTTTGATAGTTGAACGTGTAGCATTAAATACGAAGGTAGCTTCTTAATAAGAACAAATCAGTTTCCTTGCAGAAAACAACAAATAGATTTGTTAGTCCTACCTTAGATTTCGTAATATAAACGAAAATTAATTTTCAGTGTAGTAGTTGAAACAGGTTTTTTTTTCAGAAATTAAAGAAACTTTCCAGAAGTTCAGAAGAAAGCTTTCCTGAAGTACCAAGGAGGACTGCCGGGAACAAACTTTCAACAAATTGAAGAAGATTTTTCAAGAAATTCTAGAGAGAACTTTCCAAAAATTTTGGAGAAATTGATCTCGCAGTTCTGGATAGGACTCAGCGGAAGTTTAGACAATAACTAAATTCAGCCAAAAAAAAAATGTCAACAGGTCTTGGAAGGTAAGGTTGGATTGTTAGATGTGAATTTACATGAAAATCAGGAGTGACTTCCAAAATGTTCATATAGAAACTTGTTGAAAGTTCACGAGAAAACTTCCAAGAATTTCAGCAAAGAGCTTTGTCGAAGATCAGGAAAGAGCTTCCCTGAAATTCAAGAAAACACAAACTCATGTGGGAATCATAGAAACAACTTTCCTGACCAGCACAACGATAGCGTCAAGGACGAAAATCAGGAATCCATCTTAAAGCCGTTAACTTCCCGATAAGGAAAAAAAATCACATAATTTATAGAACCTTATGTTTTCCATCGCCTGTCCGACTAGCATGAGCTGATATAGGAGAGCTTCTTTCTACTATGTAAGGAGTTGTTAAGATGTGTCTTCAGCTTTGCTCCAGTATGATTCCGGAATGGGGGCCATTATTGGGTTGCCAATAGGGAACTATAAAAATAGACGTTTTTCCATCTATTTTGGATTCCATTTTATAAGCATCTGAGATCCGTGCTCTGTTGGGAGTGTATGGATAAGAACAGATACCCGTTTTGTGAGGTTATGTGAGTGTGCTTCTGTTAAGGCATACCGTTTCTTTTTTGGGGTTTTACAATTTAAGCACGATCAAATAGAAACTGAACAAATTTATGAGTTCATTAATGTCATTGCAATAAGCCTCTTCTATCAATTTTTTAATACTGGAAGATGAGTCAGTGCAGTTAAATAGTTGGCAGGGGATTTTCTACAGCAGAACTCTCATTCCCCAAACAAATGGGGCCGTTTATCGATTAATTAACATTCACGGAATGATAAAGAAACTAACTTTGGTTGAATGAGATCTTAAAATATATTTTCACGGATTTCAAACTCAATAATCAGTATAATTATATCATCCAAGTATATCAATACTACTTCAACAGTGATATTGATTGTTGAACAATATGCTGTAACCATTTCTCATTTTCAAAGAATATTCTCATCACTGACCGACCAAAGCCTTTCCTTTTAAACGGTGCCCGTTTCGGACGCAGAATTCACAGGCTTTCCAGTTCAATCCGGGCTTTATATGTCGAGCGAAGGAACTGTTTACTCTGAATACCCATTATTTTCGTATTTCTTTCTATGGCTGCTTACCACGAGCTACAGTTGGGTCTCCTACTACACGGTGGTTAGTCATCCAGCAAACTCGATTACTCGGCTGTCCTGCTGAATGCAGAGATGGCTTTCGGTATGTGGTTGTTTGAAATGAGAAGAATTTTCTAACAGTCGTTCGAGAAATCAGGTTGATTGAATGGTATCACTAATCGTGTGATCGGAGAGGCGACTATTTAATTGAGAGTTATAACAAGAGGAAAACACAGTGGAAGCAGTCAGGACAATTCGCCAAACACGGTCTCAGTCTTTTGTTAGCACAATTGCTTGACCATCATTTATTCCAGTTACTACCGTTATGCAGGTAACGATCCGGAATGAACAGGAGCATAAATTATGAGATCCTGGCATTGAACTGGTAGCGTCTGTATTCTGGCATCCCACGCCGGCAATGATAATTGGGTTGGACCAGTTGCCGTGGTGGAAACCGTTGATTGAATAACATGAACAGACCGACACCATTATCACGTTATTGAGGTTATTGCTTGCGGGAAATTATCAACGCCGCTGAGTGCTGTGCTAACAATCGAAAATCATATTAGCGATGATTCAGTGACCATGATGCGATGGTTGAAGTCGATGTTTGACGGTAGCATTGCCAACTAATTACCCAGTGGTATTGTTCATATGGCTTGACCGCTCAGCATGATGTCGATTCATGTTGCAATGATTTCATCCATAGAAAATCTGTTTTTCATTATTAATTTTATGGTTCCGAATAAGTACAGTGTGCGTGACGAATTTTTGTAGTCAATTTTATATATTAATTTCTCATGCTTGCAGATTATGTTTCAGATATATTTGGCAACACAGTATTTCTTTGATCAGCAGAATGGAGATGGACAAGATGGAGCACCTGCTTATAAAGGTACAAGTGCACAAAAATGGTTTGCCGATAAAGTTCCTGAGTTCTGGGAGAGAGAAATTTGCCCCCTAGCAGCCCCGATATCAATCCTTTGGTTTATTTTGTGTGAGGCATCGTCGAGCGGGATACCAATAGAACCCCTCATACCTCAGTTAGGCAGCTCAAAGCTTAAATTAAAGCATTTATGACATCTATGGATCGAAACATGGTAAAACGTGTTCCTCACAGTTTGCACAACTATAGTCGGCACAACTACAGTCGTCAAAAGGAAAGATTTTGTTTATTTAATGACATAATTCACAATTCCCATTTGTTATGCAAGTAAGTAAATCACAGAACATTCATTACAAATAGGATTAACTGGTATAATTTTTCTGACATATAGAGTATGTGTGCCTTGACTCAGCCTAAAATGCAACAATCGATTACATTTTTCATTATAACTCATAAGGTATTTGAGTTGGGCTTTTGATTCAGTATCTGTTGAAATTCTTTCAGATAAACTCCACGCTTGTGGTTTTTCACTATTAATGAATAATTTTTTGTACAATTTGCTGTCAGAGAAACATATGAGCTTTTCTCATGGAACCTCTACAGCTTCACGATTTAGCTACATGGGTCTCCCCCAGGGCTCATGTTTAAGCCCTCTTTTGTATAATGTGTATGCCAAAGACATTGACGGTTGTCTAGGTGACAACTGTACGTTGAGACAACTTGCAGATGACGGCGTAGTGTCTGTCACGGGACCCAATGGGATCGATCTGCAAGGACCCTTACAGGATACCTTGGACAATTTGTCTACTTGGGCTCTCGAGCTAGGTATCGAATTCTCTACGGAGAAAACTGAGTTGGTAGTTTTTTCTAGGAAGCATAACCCAGCACAACCGAAGCTTCAAATTTGGGGTAAGCCGATAACTCATTCTATGTCATTTAAATATCTTGGGGTCTAGTTCGATTCGAAGTGCACCTGGAGATCCCATATTGAGTATCTGAAGCGAAAGTGTCAGCCAAGGATCAACTTTCTCTGCACAATTACCGGGACCTGGTGGGGAGCGCATCCGCAAGATCTTCTAACGTTGTACCGGACAACGATTTTGTCGATTATGGAATACGGTAGTTTTTGTTTTCAGTCAGCGGCTCGGTTGCACATCATTAAACTGGAACGTATTCAGTATCGGTGTCTTCGTATCGCGTTTGGTTGCATGCACTCGACTCATACCATGAGTTTTGAAGTACTGGCTGGCATGTTGCCACTCTCGGATCGGTTTTCAGAATTATCTCTCCGGCTCCTCACCAGGTGTGAAGTTATGAACCCCCAGGTAATCGAAAATTTTGAGAAGCTCCTTGAGTTGAATCCTCAAACCCGCTTCATGACCTTGTACTATTTGTACATAACACAGAATGTCAGCCCTTCGCCGAACATTTCCAATCGCGCTTGCTTCTCCGATTTCGACAATTCGGTTCATTTTGATTTATCCCCGAAGCAGGAGCTTCATAGAATCCCAGAGCATCATCGTCCTATGATTGCTCCGGCAATATTTGCTGCAAAGTTTGGCCAAGTTGATTTCACTAAATCGTTCTTCACTGACGGATCATTGATAGAGGAGTCAGCAGGCTTTGGAATATTTAATGAAATTTATAGCGCCAACCGTAAACTTCAAGCTCCTTGTTCCGTATATGTCGCTGAATAAGCGGCAATACACTTTACGCTAGAAATTGTTGCCTCACTTACACCGGATCAGTACTTCATTTTCACGGATAGTCTCAGTTCTATAGAGGCTATTCGCTCTTTGAGGCCGGTAAAGCACTCCTCGTATTTTCTCATTAAAATACAGTAGCTTCTAAGTGCTTTATCTTCGCGTTATTTTATCATCACCTTTGTATGGGTCCCATCTCATTGTTCAATTCCGGGCAATGAGAGAGCGGACTCGCTTGCAAAGGTGGGCGCTATAGAAGGCGATATTTATGATCGACAAATCGCCTTTGATTTTTTATTATTTTTCGTCAACAGTCACTCGTCAGCTGGCAGTATAAATGGAGTAAAGCAGATTTGGGGCGATGGCAACATTCTATCATCCCAAAGGTGTCGAAGAAATCTTGGTTCGGGGGTATGGATGTGGGTAGAGACTTCATTCGTGTGATGTCTCGCCTCATGTCCAATCATTATTCTTTGAACGCTCATTTATACCGTGTTGGGCTGAGCGACAGCAATCTCTGTGAATGTGGACAAGGTTACCAGGACGCAGATCACATTGGTCATGTGCCGAGCATCGCGGAGTCAGATCTGAACTTTACGAATCCCTTCGGGCTCGAGGTAAACAACCCAATGTACCTGTTCGAGATATTTTGGCTGCACGTGATCTGGAGTTTATGAATCTCATTTAAGTGTTTTTGACTAACATTAACCTTAGATTGTAGTTTGTTTAACCTGTATGTTTACTTTAAGTTTTTTTTTTGACAGTGTATGTGTATGGTTTTTTGTTTTCCTTTTTAAAAATGTTCAAGTCAAAAGAAACCCAAAAGTTGTATAGTTATTAGTTTAGAGACAATTTAGACTTTAAAATTAATGTGTTATGTAAACCTTACTTTAAGTTCCCTCCCAGCTCCCCACCTGTTAAATTGTTATTCCTATTAACCTCGAGACGGCCGCGAATAATCGGTTCTATCCCCCTAACTTTAGTTTTATACAACTGGTGTATGTTAATATGAAAACTTGGCTCTGTAAAGTTGATTCGATTGAGGCTGTACAAATAAATGACTGATTAAAAAAAAGGTATTTGAGCAGGATGCAACATTAAACTAGCTATATACTTGCTAAGATATGCTTTTAAAGCCATTTGGTAGTACTTATCACGAAAAGTTACATAACTAGTAGGGTGGCTCAACATGATCATTTTTTCAGAACAGCTCTTTTTTGGATCCATTTGGGGTCCCAAACAACTGTGTAAAATTTGGGGACGATTGGTTGTAGCCCTGCTTCCCGCATTGCGTTTGAAAATTGTATGGAAATTAGTATGGGAAAACATACTTTTTTGAATTTTCATTACTAGAGACCTCAGTTTAGCATGAAACATTTAACTAATCAGTTAAAAGTATAGTCCAGGATGTGCCTAACAACTTTGTCGAAAGAAGTACAACGCTAAAACGCCTTAAAACTCCTTAAAAAAGTTATAGGTGTTCAAAGATCGATGGTTCGAATTAATTGCTAAAAATGATTTGTTCTGCCAACACTGCCGGTGTATCAATGGAAGCCAGATTTCAATCCGCAATAACTTTGGCGTTTCTTGTCTTATCGATTTGGAATGTTCAGATGAACTACTCATAAACATATGCACAACTTTATTGGTGTATTTGGAGATGCCCTCCCACCATGCCAACCCGCCCCCTCTCCCTCAATTCATAGTAATGGAATTACTGTTTCAAACTGAAATAACTTTAGTGTTTCGTATCTTGTCAAGTTGGTTTATTTAGATATGTTATTTAAAAACATTTGCTCTACCTCATATGCCCAGTTGTTTAAGGGAGGGGGCATACTATATTCTCTCCACCCCCAACTTCGGAGTTTCTCATCTAATGGAGTTGGTACGTTCGGATGAGCTACACAGATAAAAAGAAACACTGAATTTTCTGCGTTATCTAATGCACATAAAGGGAATGCCAGATTTGGTAGAAAATAATGGGATACTTCATGTAAATTTAAGCCAGATAACGCCTGAATCTAGCATGTTGTATGAAAGATTGCAAACAATATCGTTGTTTACACTCCTTTGGCTTGGAATTACACGAGGGTTAATTTTATGCGCTTGTAAAAATTAATTATTTTTTTCTGTGTATTTAAAAATTGATATAAGACTGATGAATTGATAGGCTTATGTCAATGATTTCGATACAATCAAATCAATCATACTTTTTTTATGATAGATTAGATCAATAGCTACAAAACCAGACCTATATGAACGCATAGCATGAATGTTTGCAACGTTTGCAACGATTCGCAACGTCTGAGATCAGTCAAGCTTCACTGTGTTTCTTTCCGAGGTCTCTACGTTAGAGACGACGAGAAAAGCTTTTGCGAGACATTCACTTATTTTTCAATTCCAAGCCAAAGGAGCCGTAAACAACGCAATTGGTTGTAGTCTTTGATGCGCCATAGAACAATGTTTGCAATCTTGTATACAACAAGCTTAATTCAGGCGCTATCTGGTTTAAATTTACATAAAATATCCCATTATTTTCTGCCAAATCTAGCATTCCCTTTATGTGCATTAGATAACGCAGAAAATTCAATGTTTCTTTTTATCTGTGTGTGTTAGAAGGCCAACCAAAAGAAGATTTTTGAAATTAACAACTTATTCCATTTATTTTTGGATGAAAGAAATCAAATAAATATACTTCATTTCTAACCTTAAAAAATTTAAACCGTAGATTACAGCATTTTTTTAATTTATAGAACTTATATCGACAGCACGAGTATATTTACAAATAAATTTTTTTAGCGCGGTAAATTTAAGATTGCGCGTAAGTTTCTATTCAATATAAAAGTGGTAGATTTGTTACATTCAAATAGTCATAGTTTTACAGATTTTGTTCGAACTGTGAGGACATGGGCCGTTTACTTGCAGTTTACCCGAGTTTAAAATAGGTGACAATTGTTGGGGATAGGTTGAACAGAGGAACATGGAAAAAGGATTCTGTGGTCTCATCATATAGATGTCGCTAGCACAATAGCTTGGTGTGGAATGGTCAGGGCTCCCTTTTTGTGTTCGGTCACAGCTTGTAATAAACAAGTTGAAATTACTTTTATATGACAAATACAGGTAATCAATATAAGTGTATAATACTTTATTTCATACCTTAATATGACGTAAAAAGCGCAAAACATGAAGCCTTATAAAACATAAAATGGAAAAAAAATCTCTTATCAAAAATATAACAACGCCAATCGTGGGATTTGAACACCAGTCCATGGCGTAATAAGTTTGTAGCTTCATTGCTAAGCCAACTCCGATTGTTGAATAGTAAACGCTGAGTATCTATGATATGCTTCCCGTTGGCAGTGAAACCACAATCTTGTACAACAAATTCATCGTTTTGAGAGAAAAGAACACGTTTTGCAATACATGGTTGGTATAATGTAATTTCAACGGTACTTAGAACTACCCATAAGATCTTGTCCTTTTATGTTTTCTAATTGTATGGAATAATGTTTTGAGAACAATGATAAAGTATAAATCACTTCCAGCAGTGAAAAAAGTAGTTTTAGCACGATCGTTAGTCAGATTGATATATTGAATACGAGAGATCCAGGCCGACCTGAACAAGACAAGTTTTGCAATACATTTATAGTACATTTATAAAACAAACAATTATTAATAATTGAATAAAGATATTTTGTGTGTTACTTGGGACCATTCTGTAACGATGAGACTCCTCAAGATGTCAGAACAAAACAAATACAAACTAATGTTCCAATCGGTTTGCCAACTCGAAAGGATACTCTTACGTACTAAATGGTAATATTCATAGTGTGAAATTTGTCTATCATACAAATCGCCATACAAAGCGCCCCACCTTCGAGTCCGCTTTCACATTGCCGGGGATTGAGCAATGTGAAGGGACACATACAAAGGTGATCAAATATGATCTTCCGACCAGCACACTCATCTGTTCCCTTAGTTTTGAAAGTAAATAAAATAAGTGCCTATTAGGTTTCATCGGCTGAAGAGCCTCAATCGAACTGAGGCTGTCCAAGAAGATGAAGTAATGGTCTGCGGGCATGTTGAAAATCATCTCCAATGCTATGTTGATTGCTGCCAGCCTAGCAACATATACAGAACAAGGTTCCTGAAGTTTGTGAAAGGTGTTAGAGTTTTCATTGAAGAATAAGTTAAAAGCATTTTTTTTTCAGAATTGACGTGTTGGTACTTTTTAGTAAAAATACGCGGAATAATAATATAACAAAGTTGATCTGGAATCCCATGATACGCTTGTTTCGTGGGAAGATCGTTAAATAAACTACATGTATTTGAAAAAGCTTCTGATTTTGTATTACCTTCAATTGAACTTTTCTTCACTAGCAGCTGAAATGACTAGCTGATTAAAACAGGGTCTGCCGAAAATAGCCGAATTTCACCCAGCTCAACCGAGACTTGGCAACACCATTATAGAATAGAATGAAACTCAGTGTGTGCCAAGATTCTAGTTCTTTTTCTTACGTTGGGCAACGTCTGTCTTTCCAATACTGGCGAAGACGTTGCGAGTGCAAAAAGTTGGAGCGTCACGAAATATGGCTAGATTTTGAAAGTTAATAACTCAGTAACTTCACAATCAATTTCCAAAAAAGGTTGCTTCAATCGAATGTAAAATTAACTATGCAGTTCGATGGAATCGTGGTTAGAGAAGAGTACCAATCCATAATGCTCTCGGTGGCACTCTTTATTCAAAAGATTGGCAACAAAAACCGCTTGTTGATGTTTCCGTAGGCGTTTCAGAGTACGCAACTGCAACAGATGCAGCGATCTGGGGTTTTGGGGATCACGCCATGGTAAGGAGTGTATCGAATATAAGCTATCCACATACATTTGCGTTGTACGCATGTATTTGTGATGGTTTTTTATGCTCTGAACACTGCATGCTGTGCGTTTGACTGTCAGCTTTCTTTTGTTTACTTGTTTGTGCGGTTTTTTCTGCGTTTTCAAAATGTCACGTATTGAAAAGGAGGTGAAAATTAAGGTTCTGGACACATGGCTAAGTGAAAAGGGTATTACTATGCGAAAATTGGCGAAGCGGTTTGGAATTCATCATGCGAGTGTTAAAACCATCATTAATAAGTTTGGGGAACACTATTCTTTGGATGAGATACCAGGAAGAGGCAGAAAACCCGGTTCTTCCAACCCGAAACTGGAGCAGAAAGTGGTATCTCTAATCATGAAGGACAAATCAATGTCAATACGTGATTTGGCCAAAAAAGCAGGAACGAGTCTCGGAATGATCCAGCGTATCAAGCGGCGAAACCACCTGAAGACCTACAAGAAGCAGAAAATCTCGAAACAAAGTGCAGAACAGAAGAAGCGAGCAGCAACAAGGGCCCGGAAATTGTATTCGCGTCTTTTGCAGCGTCCGGATGTATGCGTTTTGATGGACGATGAGACCTATGTAAAGGAGGACTCAAAAACCCTTCCAGGTCCACAATACTTTACTGCCATCGTTCGAGAGGATGTGAGCGATGCGGACAGGTCGATTCAAGTGGAGAAATTCGGTCGAAAGGTACTGGTATGGCAAGCAATATGTTCCTGTGGTTTGAAGTCAACCATTTTTTACACTACCGGAACTATAAAAGCGGAAATCTATCGATCTGAGTGTCTCCAGAAGAGATTGTTGCCTTTATATAAGAAGCATAGTACACCTCCACTGTTTTGGCCGCATTTAGCATCGGCTCACTATGCCAAAACCACTCTCAATTGGCTTGCGGAAAAGGGTATAGATTTCGTTGAGAAAAATATCAATCCACCAAATTGCCCTCAGCTTCGACCCATCGAACGTTACTGGGCAATCGTGAAGAGTGTTTTCAAGAAGACTGGTAAGGCAGCTGGGAACATGCAGGAGTTCAAAAAACTTTGGGCTCAAGCGTCCAAAAAATGCGATGCAACACTTGTCCGGAACTTGAGCATTCGATTCGAACCAGAGCATTCGATCCAAAGTTCGAAAATTCGTGAAGGAATAACTTAAATTTCATCCGGTCTTCATTATGTTCATGTTTAACCTCGTAAAATAAAGGATCAATTTTTTGTATGAATAAAATATCGGTTTTCAACATAATTTGAAAGAAAGTTTGTGGATAGCTTATTTTCGATACACTCCTTATTTTCGTCGCAATTTTTGAATTGTAAGCACAAACCAACAGGGTATGTATTGAAAGTGTACAAACTAGCATGGATTTTATGCCCAATTTTTTTTACAATTGCAATAAAACTTACTTTGGCGAAACAATTACAAAAACTTCATTCATGCCATGAGGACTCAAGCTTACTTGGCTCAGAAATAGATTCCGAACATGATCGTGGTGAAGAATTATTTAAAGTGAATAGAAAGCACGTTTCGAACGAAAATAACAGCTTTTGAATCAATTTCAAGGCTTGTCAATTTCAGCAATACATTTATCGGGTAGGTCAATTTGAGGGTGTACATCCCTCTCCAGAACGTGAGGCCGAGAAAAAGTTTCGACGCTCGCATCATGAGCCAATCGTCACGTTTATTGGTAGGTTATTTTTTCGATTCCAGTAGTGAATCTCTGAGCAAACTTCTTGAATCTGGAACTTGTTAGCATTTAAGCTCAATCCAGGACTAAGATAGCCAAGATTCATAGAATAAATAAAATAAATTTAGAACGCAACCAGCAAAATCCTAAATGTGTACGTTTATTCGCATCATTCATAAGTTGAAAATAAACATAAAATGATTTCAATGTTTAATGTTTGGATTTACCTGGAATATGTTGTTATGACGGTATTTTTTCTGCGTGGAGGAATATCCATTTGTAGAGAGAAAAAAAAATCGGTCTACGTAGACTTTTTGTACATCCCCCTCCCCATCGTAGACAAACGTAGAATTTTTTGAACCCCCCCCCCTTTCATTGTCTACGTGGTTTATGAACAGCCCCTAAGCTGTAACATTTCGCCCTTTGGGTTGATTTCAACGAAATTTTGGGTGACATGACCTCAGCGTGTATTGTTTCATTGTGAAATGTGTCGTAGTTTTGAAAATAGAGTCGTTGGAACCGAAAGTGCGCGAGACATTTTGCACACACACACCTCGACAACCCAATTCTTTCGCACAGAGCCACCAGAAAGATGTTGAAAATTCACCTGTCTACAGTGTCACGTGCCATAAAAAGTTTTGGGGAACGTTTAACTGAAGATCGGAAGAAGATGAGTGGTAGAAAAAGTGTTCCATACTGTGTGAAGGTTCACAAGCGAGTGGTTGCTGCCTTTAAACGCAAACCTAACTGTTCCGTACGGGATGTGACGAAAAAACTGCACTTGACCAAAATTTTCGTGGAGAAATCCGAACGAGCCGAACTCCGTTCATTCAGAGTTCAGAAAGCTCCAAACCATAGGCGTAGCCAGGATTTCAAATAGGGTGGGGCAAGATATTTTTCAGAGAGACCGAGAGAGAGAGAGAGAGAGAGAGAGAGAGAATGAGCAAGAGACAGAGAATTACACCGTCTTCATCCAGCGGTTGCACACACTGAACACATAACATTATACAACAGACAACACAACGCTCGGTGGACCAGTAGAGTAGGGACATTTTCAAGTTTCACCGGCTAGAGCAGGAATCGAATCCTCACTTTGTGACAATCCGCCTGAACGACGGGTGGATTAACTTCTCTACACTTACCTAAAGTAATTTACAATACCAGTCAAATTTTGGCAACAAGATTCAACAATTCAAGGCTTGTTCTGGAATTTATAAAAAAACAACAAAAAGGATTTTATAAACCTTAGGTTTTCCGCATGTTTCTAAATCGAACCGAATTAAATAGCAACCATGGTCAAATCTAGCGGGTACTGTCATGTGTCGGAATATGCACTTGACAGTCGTGTTGGATTTTTGTATAGGATAAGCACCGAGTTTGTTCACAGTTTGTACTGAAAATGTACTTTTCCTCTACGATCCTCTCACCCACACTGAAAATTAAATTTTGATTTTATTACGAAATCGAAGGTAGGACTAACAAATCTATTGTTGTATTCGTTGTTAATAGATTTGTACTTTTCATAAAGCTACCTTCTTACTCAACGCCATACGCGTAGCTGTCTAAAACACGAAGCATTTATTGGCACAGAAAGAATATATGTGCATTTTACGAAAACAATATAAACTACTACGACTATTTTTTTATCAATCAAAAAGAAACTCTGGTGGTTGCATGATTGAATGCCAGATTTTCTTTAACGACCCAGTATGTTATTGAAAAAATAAATAATAATAAATCAATGATTCCAGCACACCGAGGAGCAATACCAACATGTATTTTTTTAACAATAATATGCATTTTATTTTTATCTATTTTGTAGAGACAATCATTTTTCTTACATATTAAGTGATACCGCTTCAAAGCTATTCAAACTTCAGTTGATTTGTTATGTTATGTTTAAGTTAGTTTTGTTTGAATTTTGTTAAAATGTTTGTTGTACTTAAACATCAGTTTGTTTTGTATCAACATGTATGAGTACAATTGAAGAGAGGAAGCAATATGTTGCACTGTACAAAGAGGTGTAATGATAGCATTTCACCAGATGACAAGCATTGAGAATGTATCATACAGTTTACGAGACATCTGTTCTATGTACAAAATCCATGTTTACAAAACTAGTTAAAGCTAGTTTACGACAATAAATTTTCAGTGTATATATTGACATAGCAACACCGCAAAAACACCGTTTTTCTCCCATAGAAACAGAAAAAAAATCTTTGAGGTAGCTCATGGAATCTCCCGGTCCACCTCTAAGCATCTTACTTAAAATTTGGATGACGTTTGCATTGAGTTATCTCAAATAATATTAATCCATCCAATGTATCGCAATACATAGCGATTGATTGAACGGATTGGAGATATTAATAATAATGAGTATAAAATCAAGTCTCCCCCGGTTGGTGCTAAACCAATGCGCCTGGACATCAATAGAAGCATAAAGTTGCCCGAAGGCACGAAATGCATCTACAGACTCTTATTACTCAAATCCCTATATCGCAATTTGAAATTGATTCGCATTTTTTGTTCTTAAGAAGCTTCTATAGGATTTAGGTACAGTTGTAAAAATTGAATGTAAAAAAGTTTGCTTGGAGCATCAGCTGTGGAAGGTAGTGCCGATGCTTTATAACGCAATATTTTGCTATCGGCCATGGCGCGTTTCGTATTGTTTCGGTTATCTATAATTCGGCGATTTGAGATATCGAGTGAGCACAGAAAAATAAACAACAAAAATGCTTCCTGGTGAAGTTTGTGGGTTCACCAGGCTGTTGGTCCGGTGGTAGGGTTTTCCATGCTCGCCGTACCAGAATATCCTGGAGCAATTAAACCACTATCCCATTTTGTGATTGGCTCCAAAAGGTTTAAATCAGAAATAGGTACTATTATATAAAAAATAGAAGTGGGTTACATCTAGGATATAATCGCAAGTTTGAAGAAGGATCGCGTTGGTGTTTCCCTTCTAATGAAATTACCTTCCCTTATTTGATCAGCATTCGGGCGAGGCAGGCGCTGGTTATTGCATTAGTTTGAGATCACCAGTTTTTTTTCTCACACTGAGAATGTCTGCTAGTCGCAAGCATCATCTGGTGGTTCTCTGTGTAATAACAGCTCTTCTGGCAACAACGGAGTAGCAGCCTCGGGAGGTCAATCATGTTTATTATCTTACTCATGCTCATAGCAACGGATAAAATCTTTGAATAGGATAAAACAAGTGCAACTATTTGCTCTGATTAGCATGCTGTCTTGTCTCTGAAATTCGGATGTGAGTCGTTTCGTCTCACCCGTAGATTATCATACACACTCAGATTATTTTAAACAAATCTGTAAAATTTTACCGAATTCTCAACAGCTGAACGTTCGGTAATCCGATTTTACGGATTTCGGTAAAATTTTACCGAAATCCGGTAATTTTTTTGCAGATATTTGTAAAATTTCACCAATATCCGTTAAATCGGATTACCGAACGATCAGCTGTTGAGAATTCGCTAAAACTACAGATTACTGTAAACAAAATCTAGTGTGTAGTTCTGTAAAAAAATCTAAGTGTGTAAAAATATCTAAGCGTTATGAAAAAATTAGCCTTGACTATTTAAAAAAAATTCTCATGGATGTCCACTTTTTGCTCATTTTTGCTACAGCTCGTCACAAAATCGAAGCAACTTCGCGCCTTTTCAGTGAGGCAATGGGGCAATCTATCAAACATTAACACTAAATAATAAAAAATTGAAGCAAACATTAAAATTTTCAAAATTGATTCAAAAGTTAGGGGGGGCAATGCCCCCCCTCTGCGCCCCTCTGGCTACGCCTATGCTCCAAGCCGCAATGAAAAACAGAATAGGACAGCTAAAACACGTGCGCGTAAGCTGTACACACAAATGTTGATGAAACCACACTGTTGCATCATGGACAATGAAACACATGTAAAAGCGGACTCTGAACAAATTCCAGGCATTGTACTGCAGTAAGTTTGATAGTTGTGACTTCAAATCCATTCAAAATGGATCCATTTTAAAAGTTTTATTTACAAAAGTTACAGGGGAAGTGGCGTTTAGGATTCAGTGACAAAGATTGATAGTTGCTTTTAAGCTGAAAATTGGTTTGTGCTATCTATTAGACTATGTCAGTATTTGAAACTTATAACTACTAAAGACAACACCAACTCAAGCTACAGCAAAGATTAAACAGTCAATTAATAAGAGGGTCCATGATTTGAAAAAATGACATGGAGGTACTCTAAGTAAAGAGAGAGTATTGTGTGTGTTTTCCAGTGCCGTCAGATCCCCAATTTCTCAGATATGTTGAACATCGTCAAAGCATGGTCAAAGCAAAGCAAATTGAACTTGGCCAATGCAGGTGCGTTTTCTGAATACTGTAAAAATCGAAAACAGATATAATTAACAAACAATCACTTTAACATTCAAAAAGCTCCTGAGCCAACTCCAATCCTTCACACCACTAGCCGTTGCATCGGCGTTTTATATTGAAATCCGCTGCTTCTGATGAAGTGTTTGCCGTCAAACAGTTCCCCTCAGTGATGGACCTACAAGAATGATGTCACTCATCTGGAGCTTTCGGCACGTGGAAATTCATCCCAATAATGCACTGATGGCACAGTGGGCCGAAATAAAAAATATTGTGACGCCAGTTTACTCAGGAATATTTTTAATTTTTCAATGGTAAATAAAGAGAGGAGTATAAATATGGTAAAATATGTTATAAATTTAGCAGAGAAAGCGCTTCGGTATTGAACATGTTTTAATGACATTCCATGTTTGCAAATATACTGCATTAACAATATAAATCACTTCACTTTTGTTTTCAGGCGCCCCTTTTTTGCGCTTGTAGCGCCATAAGTGAGAAGTGCGGCAACTACTAAGTGCACATGCTCAAACTAAGCTATTCAGCTTTCGTTTTACCTGGCGTAATATTCCAAAAAAACTCAGCAGACAAATTGAAACGAATCAGAAATTGTTAAACTAAGGCCCCAACTAAGGAAACGATTTCCGAACAACTCGCCGCAACTTCGACTTGTTGCCAGCTGCGAATGTCATGACAAAAGCAACTAGGGTTTGCTGCAACTTGAGCAGGATAGGAAAAATATCGTCTGTTGGAAAGAAAGCGAGATTTATGAGATGCAATTATTATTATTGATTACCATAGAGTGATTTTCAAATATAACGAAGTAGAGATGCATTGATCTAATAAGATAAAATTTTGGTTGAAAAGGATCCTCAATTCACGCACTGAAAAATAACTGCAATTTATTTTATTGATTTAGTTGGCAACAAATACGTTCGTAACATTTGATTGTTGGCAAATGGTTGGGACAAACATATACCGACCAAATCTTTTGTTGCTAGTTTATCACGGTTTTTGAAGAAAATTTTATTCCTTGGCCCTAACACAACAACATCGGAAAAGGAACCGAATTTAAACCATACTTGTTCACCTGGTGTTGGTCACTTCCATTGTTAAGCAGCTAAGACAAGATGGTGTTTTTGATTTATTTTAAAGAAACTAATTCAGTTGTCGCTGTGATTGCGATTTGACATTTACCGTTTCCTTCATTTTTTACTGCGATAAGCATTCTAAAACTACTACTTAATGTGACAAGAGTAGATTTTTGATCATTTTTAATCTTTATATATCTTGTGTATCTTTATACATCTTTTGTATATATCTTATATCTTTTGTAAATCTTTACAGAGACGTGTTTTTTCCTGTCATTATTTTTGCTCGTTCCAACAAATTGAAAAATTAATTTTCATTAATTAATATAACTTTAATACAGAAAATATCGACAAGAAAATAAAGTAGGTGTGCGAGACAAATGTGCGAAAAGAAGCAAAGTGTCTCCTGGAGTGAGGCGATAATGCTGAAGCAATAGTTTTTGCGACTCTAGAACCGCTGTATCATAATGAAGACTACGGCTGAGTTGTTGCCGATCGAAACAAATGTAGTGATGCTTGTGTTGATCAAGTGGTTGAAGAAGAAAAAAACAAAACAAAATACATGAACAAAACACGAAGAGAGAGAATGTTTCATTTTGTTGCACACCTGTTTCTTCGTTGGATGACTGAAAATTGTAATTCTTCTTAGATGAGAACGAGATCGAGTAAAATTCAGCTAAGTATATTATTTCTAAATCTACATGGACAATCCAGAGAACCTGGTCTGTACAGTATTGAAGGGTCGAATGTATTAATACGGTTCAGGCCCTTTTAATTTTTAGTTTTGCTTTGCACGCTTCGTAATTGTCACATACTCGAAACACCATCGCATTGACGTCGTAAAGGATGTTTGAATCTACATTTGTAGTATGTTTAGCACGTGTTGCCTATGCATTATTTCAGATACATACAGTGACGGACAATACAATGGGACCAGGGCCCGATTTTCGTACAGAGTGGTCATGTTTGGGGGCTTGTTTTTCGTTTTCCCGTGAGGTAGTTGAGCTCAAATTTTGGCAACAGCCTAGAAGTGGCCTGAGTTTTCATCTTTAATAGATTCATAGTTTTTCATTCAGGACTTCAGATGTTACAGACACCGCCTTCGACAGAACGGTAGGACCTCCTTTTGATTTCCATAGTTTAGGCCATGTTGATAAACGTGAATTACGATGTATAGTATATTGATATTAAAATGCCCCGTACATCAATAATTAAAAATCAGATCCTCAAATTCGAGCATCCTTTATGGAAATCAAAAAGTGGTCTTATTGTTTTGTCGTATTTGTTTTGTTGCTTTTGAAGTGGTGAATGAGGGATGGTGGGTTTGGTGCGGATGAGGGTTCAGGCAACTTCTGGACCACAGTCGGAATTTCAGCTCAATTGGTTCTCGGGAGGGGACTGAAGATTTAAATGAAACTCAAAAGGAAATCAACTATCAATATTCTCTGTAACCTGTAAACATTGTAGTCGACTTTTAATTGCAATATTAAATTAATTAAATTGCAATATTATTAATTGCAATATTACTGTTAGTTGGTGAATTGTTGGGACGCTTTTAACTTTCAGTCGGCGCTCACTAATCTAAATCCAAACAGAAGCAGTGATGTGGGCGAGTGAGGTGTGTGTGAGTGTGTTGTGAGGGGGGGGGGAGAGCATATGACTTTGGGTCGGCGCGTTCTTTTTTCTTTTCAGAGAGCGAGTAATGGCGCTATAACCATAAGCTGTAAGGAGCTAGGACTATAGTTAATGCTAAAGTCCCAACCGTTTGAAGAGAAATGGAGCATCACTTAACCTTCTTAGACAAGATGCTCCCAACGACCATTTTTGAATACATTTTTGTTCTGTACACCAAACAGGGCATTCTGTTCAACTATTCTCTCCGACTATTAATTTCCTTTTTCTTTTGATATCTACTGAAGGCTACGTGGGTTCCCCGTGTCTTCTTAAGGTAGATACCAAATCCTCCCTATCACCAACGGTTGCATGGACGTGGCCAGGTGAGCGATCGAGGAGTGTCTTCGTGGAGATTATTGCGTGAAGAAACGTATCAGTAACCGTAATCAGGTTTCGTTTCATGGTGGCATGCAATGACTTCAACGATTTATTCCTCATCGTAGCTCCATCCACGAGGTGTGCAAACGTCAATGCTAATGCTAATGCTAATCTTATATCTTTTGTAAATCTTTACATATCTTTATATGATTATAGTTGGTTGAAAATCATTATTTTGCCCTAGTCATCCTCATCCCCAATAATGGGAAACTTGACTATCAAACTTTTCTCTGTGTGAGCAAACAATACTCATTAAAGAGTATATTAGTTTTACCGTGGATACACGGTAGAATGAATGAACCAAATTGAAGGGTAAAATATATTTTGCTTTCCTTTTTTATCACCAGATGGTTCTGTTGCCAGCGTTACACGGTTTGCTTAACAAGTGTATGTGGAAAAAGGAAGTGACTTATATTTTTAATATAGTATATTTGATGTTTGTTTATGGATAAAGGCCTCAATTCCTATTGAAGACGATTACGGAATGAAACGGCTCGAACACCCTCCCTGACCCTCTTCCGTAGTAACTGGAATTCCAATGGTTGGTTTCATTAATAAAAATCACTGTACTACCTATGAGATTTACTACAATTGATTAACGTTTGCATACAGAAATGGACTTTTTTTCGGATGGTGATAAAAAAAGGCCAGGCTGATAATTGCTTTTGATAAATTTCTCATGGAAGGTAATTATTTAATTATACTTGCAAAAAAATCTACGCTTTTGCGAGCGGCCTTCTGGCAGTTAACCGAAGCATTCGCCACGGCGCACGAAAACATGCGTGTAGGCATGTTTTTGAGTTCGTTTATCCATTTATTTATCAATTACTCCCCAGTTTTCACGATAAAATTGTTGGAGTAGATTTTACGCTTCAGGTTGGTCTAGAAATTCTCGATGGGACGCAGCTGGAGGACGTTGGACGGGTTCGCCGACTTAGGTACCACATCGATCTTCAGCCGCTATATCTCCTCCAACGATCGCTTTGAGTAGTGGGCTGACGCCAGATCCGACCAGAACACCGCGCCCTTATGGTATTTCTTAATGAACGACGCAACTTCCGGCAGGCATTTCTTACTATAAATGTCCCCGTTCACGGCCAGTCCGGAGCGAAGGAAGAGTGGCTTTGACATCTCCTTCTCGCTGATTGTCAGCCACAGCAGTACCTTCTTAGGGAACTTGGAGTGTGAAATGAACTTCAACACCGCAATTCGCCGGTAAAATCGAGTTGACCATCTTATTAAGCCGTTGTCGCTGCGTCATTGCCTGCAGCTCCGAAACCAGTGGACGGGACTTCCGCTTCCTGACATGTATGTTCATGTTTGCCAGGTACTTTTTATTTGTTTGGCTGGTTGAAGCGACCTCCCGGCCAAGCGCATGCAGCGATGTAGCCACTTTTCCCTCGGTCTTCCTCTTCAGCATCATTTGGAGCATCTTGTCGCTCAAGGTCGTCGGCTGTCCGGAACCGGGCTTTATTTCGATGCTCTGGTTGTTGTCTAATAGTGCCAAGATGTTGTAGATGCGGGAACAGGCATATTCGACGTCCACAAAATGCCCCACGATGTCCGTTTTCGAATTTCAGACCATCCCACTATGGGGAAAGTGGTGGCAAAAATCGAAAAAGTGACTTGCTTTGAATTACGTGTCTTGTATACCATTTGATAACCAGATAGTTCAAAACATGATTCCCAAAATATCATCCCTCTGTGCAGAAAACTCATTACGCCACAGACATCAGACTTAGGAAAATTGTGAAAGTTGTAGAAAAAATGTATTTTACACAAATGGAATTCTCTCAGCCAATAATGGTCCAATTTTGAAATTTAATACACCGTTGAAAATTTAATTGTCAAAACACCCAAATGGATATGTTGTTGAGGTTACGCGGTTAATTAAAGTTAGTAAAAAATTGGCAACTATTGAAATATATGTTTTTTTTTGCCTAAGTTATATCTAACGAGCAGGGCCGAGCAGTATCAAGAGACCACCACCACAGTTAAGTTTGTCTATACTATATGCAAAACGAGAATCCAGCTGCAGATAGCTCCAGCTGCAGAAACTCGTACAAATTGAACACTGTTTGAAAGGAGGAACTGTTAAATGTCAAATTATGTCTTAAAAATGCTACACACTTAATTATTATTTTTATTAAAAATGGGTAAACACAGACCGAAAACTATCATTCCATATAGAAACTGTATATACCGAACTGGACTAAACAGTTTTCAATGTTTTCACGATAACCTTGTTTATATATTCTAAAGGAAAATCTCTGTTCATGTGCCATTTCATAATTTCTATATACTGTACTCAGGTTTATTTATTTTCATAAAAACTACTATTTACCTAGTACTTACTACATACTAAATACTAGCTGAAGAAGCAGCAGAGTGAAAACATAAACATAAACATACTACAAAAAAATCGTACCCATCATGCTAGCAAAAGGTCACGAACTGATAATGTACATGACGTCTTGATTCGAGCTATGAACTCATCTGATCCTTTGATAAATTCAATTAACCTAGGTAACAGAATGCGAAAGAAGGTATCACTTTAATATCCAGATGTTGTAAATTCACTTTTAGTATTCGAAGATCTTGACAGCTCTGAAAATTTAAACACTGAAGGCAATGCACTAGACGAATTAATGGAAGATGTTGAACAACTGGATGCAGATTTTGCTCTTGATGAAAATGTAGAAAATGAGTAGAATTACTTGTGATTTTATTTATTTATTTTTTTTTGTCAGCCATAGAGACGACTCCACCACCTGGACCCTACCTAACGACTCGTGAATATGAGCCGGGACTAACGGCTTTACTTCCCTTCCTAAGTATGACGTGACCAGATTTTTTCGCTTGAACCCAGACCCACTGGGGTGCCAAGTAGCAGTCACGCTTACCACTACACCACCGACGCCGGCATGCTTGTGAATTTGATTTAGTTTTAAGAGAAAGTTAATAAATGAAATTTATTATGACAATTTATCAATGAAAATGATGTTTTGTTTTGTATTATTTTTATCCCTGCAGCGTAAAAAATGGAGACACAGCATCAAATTAGTTAAAGATGTTGATATGTATCCAGTAAAAATAATGAAAATCTATTAAAAAATAATCCTTTCGACTAGTTTGAATGTATTATTTGAACGAAAAAAAAATTACATGAGGGGGGGGGGGGGGTTCAGATAAGTTTATGTGGGGGGAGGGGGGAGGTTTGGTAGACAAATAATTCTTCACCAAAATACCTGTGATAAAACAATACTTTTATACAACATATTTAAAAAAAAAACAGACAGATCTTGGCTAGGTGGGGGCGGGGACTTTTACCTCTAGCTCTAGCTCATTACTGGGTTAAATACTAGTTACACCGTCCGGATGCGATGAAAATACATAAATATGACGTATTTTATACTAAACTAACTAGAATACTATCAGAAAATGCGGAAAAATCAAAAAAATATTTTCGTCCATTACTCTGTATGGAGCCGCCCCCGTATCCATGGATTTCCCAGGTATTGTATAGTAATTTTTTTTTTGCTTGTGGCTATGATACAGTGTCTAAACTTTCAGGATATGCCGGGGATACAACTGCAGCAGGACTACAATCTGCAGAAATGTAATCACATATAGAATTGTTATTATCATTTTATATTTTGACACCCTGTCACTGAACTAGGTTAGCCAAAAAGTTTTGAAAGTGACATCTATGGAGCAGTAGAAACACCAAAATTCTTCGTCATTTTAATATTTCATCTTTCATAAGACACTATATTTTTTAACAATGGAAGTATCCAAATATCGTGCAGTGAATAAATTGTTTGTTTTGGAAGGTGCGATCGACAGTGGCTGTGATAGCTGACGCCGTAAACATCTAGATACTTGACACATGGAAAAACATGGCATATTTTGGCTGACGTTTGAGATTTAAAAAAAAACTGTGTGTACAATTCGTGCCGCATTTGCTTCTAATGCAACAGATACACGTTCGAATGTGACTTACTGAGCAACATTTGGTGCAATTTTGAAAAGAAAAAAAGAATTTTCTGCATCGATTCAATATTTTGGATGAGACTTCAACACTTTGGATGAGACTTGGGTCTACCACCATGATCCTGAATCAAAACAAGAGGCTAAGGAGTGGTGCGAACCAGGCACTTCAAATCTGAATCGAATGCACGTCCAAAAATCGGTCAAGAAAGTGCTAGCGTTTTTGGGATGCCGAAGAAATTTTATTAACAGATTTTCTCCCAACTGGAAAGATAATCTATTCTAATAAGACGACTCCACCACCTGGATCCTACCTATCGCGACTCATGAATATGAATATTCCGACAGGAGACGTAATCAGATTTTTCCGCTTCAGAAAAATCGCCGACGTCGACTGGGATTGAACCCAGATTCACTGGGGTGCCAAGTAGCAGTTACGCTTACCACTACACCATCGACACCGGCTTAAAGACCCGTTTTGCAGAAGAAAAAAAAACATGTTTCATCAAGACATGCACCTGCTCACACAGCTCAAAAAACCATCGCGAAAATCAGTAAATTAGAGTAATTGTTGCAGTATCCACCTTATTTGCCTGATTTAGTTTTCTCTGACGCTTGACTGTTCTCACACATCAAAAAATTCCTTCATAGAAAGCATTTTTCATCAAACGAAGAGGTTATAGCCGTAGGACCGGAGTATGTTGCAGGCCTTCCAGAAAGTCACTAAGTGATAGGACAACAAAGTTGGAAGATCATTGGACCAGGTGTATTGATCTTTTGGGAGACTATACTGAGTAATAAAAGTGAAAAACAAATGTATTGTCATTTCCGTTTTCGAATCCTTTTGACTAACCTAGTGTTATATATGTATTTTCAGCTTTGAACTTATGCATCTTTGAAAGTTTTAGCCTACCCCACCCCCGCGACTGAGAGGAACTGTACGCCAAGTCCTGCACTAGTGGTGGCTTCCTATCACATCACATTGCATCCAAACTTACTTTACAATATTTTCATATCTATATTTTTTACAAGACACAAACAGTTAAGTTTTGAATCTTGCTGTACACTCTTAGTACTCCTGAAAAGAATAATTTTGAAGACATCAAAAAGCAAAACAAAATAGTTTCTTTAAAAATACCAATGTCCCACTATTTTTTCATTTCGTCCCACTGTGTGCCGTGGCGAGATGATTTGAGTGTTTTTGTCTCGCATCTAGCGACACTCCCCGTAACTTTCCACTCTGACCACACCCACTGGAATGCACCAGTTTCCGAACTCGCTGATGGTAGAACACTTCATTCTGCGAGCTGTGGATGATGGTTGGTTTCGATGTTCATCATTGTGGATTGCTGGATTAAATGAGTGGAAAAATATGATAATGGAAAATACTTCAGATAACGATGCCAACGGATGCTGGAGCCTATTAGAGCATGGCTACCGTGGAAGGAGACTCCGATCATCGCATTGTCTATATTGTGCTTCAGAATCGACGGTGGTTTTATTCATTAGGTTTTAATTCTATCCAACTGGTGGACAATGTCTATGAAAAAAGAACAGTCATATACCTTTTGATCATTAAGTAAATTGATTAATCATGAAGCATGAATCCATGAATCATGAATAATTATGAACACGGACGAACTCTCTACAGAAAGATGAACTTTTGTAAATCAAATGAATTTTGTCAAAGTCATACAATTTTGATTAAGGAACATGATCAAAGAATGATGGTAAAACTACCAAAAGAATTAATTTCTTTATTATTATTGAGCACTTAATTTGCAATTTTTGTTTCTTGTGAGTTGAAATGACCTTTGATTTCACATAAATTTCAATCCAAAACTGGCATATCATCTAAGGAGCATAAATCATACGATGCTGTTACTCGTTATTGATTTGCTGAAATTGAATACTTCCGGATTTATGAGCGAACACTCAACTTCTTGTCTCAATGGTAAACATCTTAAAAATCGAAATAAGCGAATAATATAATTTGAAGACGACATTATTTTCAAACCACCGACATCAGCTGAAATCATGCCCTTCTATCCACTGTCAAATTGCAACTCATCCAAACATGGCCCTGCCGAGCTCGAATGACACACTTGCAGTTGTAAATATGTGCTCTTCCTATTTCATCCAGAAACAACTTCCTTCCGAATGGGTCAATGTCATTGTGTATGTAATTTCGATTCGGAAAGCCATCATCGTCATATGATCATCGATTCCGGATGTCAGATGGGATGGAGAAAACATGTTACGTAGCGAATAGCTGTGCCTTTGTCAAGTCGGGGATAATCAGGTTACGTTTGATTGACTCCCCTTTTCCAATTATTTGAATAAAATTAAGTAAAAAGCATCTTGAATGAATCGCTGTTGTGTGGCATGATGATGCTTTATCATATGGTTGGAGAGTATTTTGGCGCTTAGTATGTCCTTATAAAAAATATATATTTCAAGGACAGGATGAATCAACTGAAGCAGAATTAATTTTTGATGAAAATATGCTCTTGGAAAGAGGCTCAGCAAACGATAAAAATATATGCTTGACAACAATGCTAATGGAAGCTTGTATGTGCGTAAAATATATCCTGACTGCAATGATGTTTTTATTTCTTGTCGATTTTGCTTCTAAATGGGTTACATTTGTCCTAAAGGCGACCATACACAAAGTTTTTAATTTTCTTGAAAAAGCCGATACTTTATATTTTTCTTGATATATTTACAGAGAAGGATTTTTAAACGAATATATTTTCTTTACTTTTTTTGAAAACACGAGCTATCAATTACTGTTGGAAATCTGCGCATAAAAACATTTCAGTCTCAAGGCTTCCTGATTTCTTACCTCAATTAAACTGTTATGCCTTCATATTCATCATATAAACTTCCCTTGCTTGAGTGAAATTGCTCAGCCATTGATTTACGAATGGGGCTGAAACTGACAATCAATTTTCATTGTACATGTTTTAAACATGATGTTTAAATAATACAATATGTTAAAGATCAATAACGCCGCCGGACACATGCAATCAGATGAGAATGAAAAAAAAATATAGTGTAAACTTTGTTGTTTTTGAGACCGTGTTAACATCTGCGTTCACGCTAAGGTTGCGTTATGGAGTTTTTGATTATTTAGTTTTGTGGAGTTGCCCTTTTGCCTCAATGAAAAAGCGCAAAGTTGATTCGATTTTGTGAGAAGTTGTAGCAAAAAAGTCCAAAATTTGAACATCCATGAGACGTCTTTGTTTTCTATATTAGGGTACAATTTAAAAAAAAAATCTTATTGCGACCACCACAAAAAGCTATAATATCTCAGTCGTTTCTACAAAATTAAAAATGTATGCCCCAATCGGTCGGGAATATTTCTACGCGTCCAATATCTTTTTTTTTTTTTTTTTATTAATCATTTATTTATACAGGCTCAATCGAATCAACTTTACAGAGCCAAATTTTCATATTTGTATACATCATGTATCTTAAATCTAAAGTTAGGGAGATAGAGCCGATTACTCGCGGTTACTCGAGGTTAATAGGAATTACAATTTAACGGATAGGGAGATGGGCGGGAATTTAAATCATGGTTTACATAAAACTTCAAAAAACTTAAAACTATACAACTTTTGGTTTTCTTTTTATTCGAACATTTTTGAAGGAGAAAAAAAACACACAAAACACAAAAACTTAAACTAAACATACATGTTAAACTAACTACAATCTAAGGTTAATGTTAGTCAAAAACACATAAATGAGTTTCATAAACCCCAGATCACGTACAGCCAAAATATCTCGAACCGGTACATTGGGTTGTCTACCTCGAGCCCGAAGGGAATCATAAAGCTCAGATCTGACTCCACGATGCTCAGCACATGACCAAACAATGTGATCTGCGTCCTGGTAACCTTGCCCACATTCACAGAGATTGCTGTCGCTCAGTCCAACACGGAATAAATGAGCGTTCAAAGAATAATGATTGGACATGAGGCGAGACATCACACGAATGAAGTCTCGTCCCACATCCATCCCCTCAAACCAAGATTTCTTCGACACCTTTGGGATGATAGAATATTGCCATCGCCCCAAATCTCCTTTACTCCATTTATACTGCCAGCTGACGAGTGACTGTTGACGAAAAATAGTAAAAAATTCATTAAAGGCGATTTGTCGATCATAAATATCGCCTTCCATAGCGCCCACCTTTGCAAGCGAGTCCGCTCTCTCATTGCCCGGAATTGAACAATGAGAAGGGACCCATACAAAGGTGATGATAAAATAACGCGAAGATAAAGCACTTAGAAGCTCCTGTATTTTCATGAGAAAATACGAGGAGTGCTTTACCGGCTCAAAGAGCGAATAGCCTCTATAGAACTGAGACTATCCGTGAAAATGAAGTACTGATCCGGTGTAAGTGAGGCAACAATTTCTAGCGTAAAGTGTATTGCCGCTAATTCAGCGACATATACGGAACAAGGAGCTTGAAGTTTACGGTTGGCGCTATAAATTTCATTAAATATTCCAAAGCCTGCTGACTCTCTATCAAAGATCCGTCAGTGAAGAACGATTTAGTGGAATCAACTTGGCCAAACTTTGCAGCAAATATCACCGGAGCAATCATAGACGATGATGTTTGGATTCCATGAAGCTCCTGCTTCATGGATAAATCAAAATGAACCGAATTGTCGAAATCGGAGAAGCAAACACGATTGGAAATGTTCGGCGAAGGGCTGGACATCCTGTGTTATGTACAAATGGTACAAGGTCATGAAGCGGGTTTGAGGATTCAACTCAAGGAGCTTCTCAAAATGTTCGATTACCTGAGGGTTCATAACTTCACACCTGGTGAGGAGCCGGAGAGATAATTCTGTAAACCGATCCGAGAGTGGCAACATGCCAGCCAGCACTTCAAGACTCATGGTGTGAGTCGAGTGCATGCAACCTAACGCGATACGAAGACACCGATACTGAATACGTTCCAGTTTAAAGAAGTGCGACCGAGCCGCTGACTGAAAACAAAAACTACCGTATTCCATAACCGACAAAACCGTTGTCCGGTACAACGTTAGAAGATCTTGCGGATGCGCTCCCCACCAGGTCCCGGTAATTGTGCAGAAAAAGTTGACCCTTTGCTGGCACTTTCGCTTCAGATACTCAATATGGGATCTCCAGGTGCACTTTGAATCGAACCAGACCCCAAGATATTTAAATGACATAGAATGAGTTATCGGCTTACCCCCAATTTGAAGCTTCGGTTGTGCTGGCTTATGCTCCCTTGAAAAAACTACCAACTCAGTTTTCTCCGTAGAGAATTCGATACCTAGCTCTAGAGCCGAAGTAGACAAATTGTCTAAGGTATCCTGTAAGGGTCCTTGCAGATCGACCCCATTGGGTCCCGTGACAGACACTACGCCGTCATCTGCAAGTTGTCTCAACGTACAGTTGTCACTTAGACAACCGTCAATGTCTTTGACATAAAAGTTATACAAAAGAGGGCTTAAACATGATCCCTGGGGGAGACCCATGTAGCTAAATCGGGAAGCTGTAGAGGTTCCATGAGAGAAGCTCATATGTTTCTCTGACAGCAAATTGTACAAAAAATTATTCATTAATGGTGAAAAGCCACAAGCGTGGAGTTTATCTGAAAGAACTTCAACAGATACTGAATCAAAAGCCCCCTCTATATCCAAGAATACAGAAGCCATTTGCTCTTTTTTAGCAAAAGCTAACTGAATATCTGTGGAAAGCAACGCGAGACAGTCGTTCGTTCCCTTACCCCTACGGAAACCATATTGAGTATCTGAAAGCAGGTTGTTCGTCTCAACCCATTTGTCCAGACGGAAGAGGATCATTTTCTCCAACAACTTTCGAATACAAGATAACATCGCGATGGGTCGATAGGAGTTGTGGTCGGACGCGGGCTTACCAGGTTTTTGAATGGCAATAACTCTCACCCGTCTCCAATCATCCGGTACAATGTTGAGTTCCAGAAACTGATTAAACAAGTTCAACATGTGCCTCTTCGCGACGTCTGGGAGGTTCTTAAGCAAGTTGAACTTGATCCTATCAGCCCCTGGAGCCGTATTGCCACACGAAAGGAGTGCGAGAGAGAACTCTACCATTGAAAAGGGTTGGCTGATCTCATCTATCGAATTCGTGTTTTCGCGAGGAATGATTCGTGCCGGCACAGAATCTGGACACACTTTTCGCGCGAATTTGAGGATCCATTGGTCCGAGTACTCTTCGCTCTCGTTGTTCGTAGTTCGGTTACGCAACCTTCGCGCCGTGTTCCAAAGAGTACTCATCGACGTTTCGCGCGATAGCCCGTTCACAAATTTTCGCCAGTATCCGCGTTTCTTGGCCTTGATGAGGCTCTTAAGTTCGCGTTCGAGAGCCGTGTATACTTCGAAGTGCTCAGGTGTTCCACGTCTACGGAAAACTTTAAACGCGTCGGACTTTTTTCGGTAAACCTCGGTGCATTGCCGATCCCACCATGGAGAAGGAGGTTTCCTGCGAGATGACGTCCCTGGAACTGGTCGAGTTTGAGCTTGAAGCGCGCTGTTTAAGATCAGGTTGGAGAGGAAGTTATATTCTTCCAGCGGTGAAAGCCTTTCTACCGTCGTTACGGCTTCATCTACTGCTGTCCTAAACTTTGTCCAATCGATGTGACGGGTAAGATCATACGTGACGTTGACAGATTTCGACGAATTGAACCCGGTGGCAACCGAAATTTTTATGGGCAAATGATCACTACCGTGGGGATCTTGAATCACATTCCATGTGCAATCCAACGATAATGAATTCGAACAAAGTGTGAGGTCTAATCTACTGCCAACTGAGGATGTACCAGCCAAACGTGTTACTTCTCCATTGTTAAGAACTGTCATATTAAAGTTGTCACAGAGGTCATATATCATGGAAGACCGGTTGTCATCGTACAGTTCTCCCCAGCCTGTACCGTGAGAGTTAAAATCTCCCATGACCAACCGTGGAGAAGGAAGGACCGAACAAATATCTGAGAGTTGTTTTCGGTTTATCGAGGCTCTAGGAGGAATATACACAGAAGCAATACAAAGGCTTTTATTTTTAATAATAGCCTGACATGCGACAACTTCAATACCTGGAATAAGAGGAAAATTCACTCTATAGAAGGAGTAGCACTTTTTGATCCCCAAAAGTACTCCTCCGCCACGTGAATCCTCACGATCAAGACGAATTATATTGAAATCGTGAAAATGGAGATCGATTTCAGAAGAGAGCCATGTTTCACAAAGAGCGAATGCATCACAACCGGTAGTGTGAGTCAAAAATTTAAAAGATTCCAATTTAGGAATCAAACTTCGACAATTCCACTGTAGAACAGTGATCAAATCCCCGACCTCATTTGGAAAATTATCCATCGAAGGAAATGATTGCTGCAAGGAGGGGCCACTTGATTGTCAATTGCTTCAAAAACGTTTTCACTGTGGGAAGCATTGCCAGAACAATGCTTTTAAGAGGGTCAGAAATTTCGAGGAACTTGAAAATACTTTCAACAATATCATCAAATGAGAACAGTCCTGATGGAGAAGGAACTTCTGTTCTTAAAATCGGGGTGCTAGGGGTTTTTGATGTCCCCGGAAGAGATGGAAAGTCCTGGGAGTAGTTACTACTGCGGAAACCAGGAGGACTATAATTTTCCCTTTCTCCACCTTTTTTTAAAATTGGCAAGCTGGTTTTGGGCTCCGGCTCAGCAACTTTCCCTGGGCGAACGCGTCTTCGCTTACGTGAAGTGCCTTCCGGAAAGCCGAATGATGTTCCCTCTTCAACCAAGTCAAAATCAGACTCGTCATCTGACAGAGGAGCAAAGGGATTCGTATTCACATTGGGTGATGGTGAGGCTTTTTTCACCATTTCGGCGAAAGATTGCCTGGAACGCTGTTTTAACGAGCGTTCTAATTTTTCCCCGCGTTGCTTGTACGCCGGGCATGACGAGAGAGCATGAGGAGGAGAACCCTTGCAGAAAGCGCATTTTGATGTGCTGTCTGCGCAGGCTCCATCCTCGTGTTTCTCCCCGCAATTTGAGCAGCGTGCCTTATTGCCGCAGTGGGAGGTCGTATGTCCCATCTGCTGGCATTTTTGGCAGATCATTACCCGAGGTACAAACAACCGCACAGGTAGCCGAAGTTTTCCCAACTCGACGTATTGAGGGAGGGCTGAACCAGAGAAGGTCACGCGAAACGAATCTGACGGAGTGAACTTCTTTTCACCCTTAGTGATCGATACTGTGCCTAATTTTCTCACATCCAGTATCTTCACTGGAGAAAGCAGGGGGTTCTTAAATCGACCAACCCCCTGCTTCATCAGGATCTCAGGGGTCAAAGTCGCTTCGGTGACCACACCTTCTATCTCAATACCTCGAGCTGGGATGTACACTCTATACTCAAGTGTAAAGAACTGTGAGACAGCAATCTCGTTAGCCTGTTTTAGGTTGGACACAACGACCCGAAGTTTATTGGGTCTTATCTTAATAATTTCAGTCACGGCCGAGAATCGTTTCCTCAGATCATTAGAAATCTGATAAACGTTTAGAGGTTTCGTTTTGGGCTGAAAATAGACAACCCATGGACCAGCTGAATCAGGTGGATAGGCTCGTGAGCGGATAACTTTATGGGACTCATTATTTGGCGTCAAGGATGAATCATCTTCCGACAATTCATCCATGTCGCACCCGTGGGAGCTTATTATGCTCAACCACTGAGGCAAAAAACACAATATTCAATACAATTCAAAACAATAAAGATTTAGCTTAACACAAACGACAACACAAATGGAAATACGGTCTATTCAGGGGAGAAAGAGGAAAACAAAACACTTATCTTATATGTATTATTGAGCTGCTACTGTTGCTGCTGCTACTGGTGCGGTCGGGCGATGACCGTGTGTGGCTGCCTATACCGGTGATGAGCGGGACGCAACGAGTGTGTTGCGACGGACCGTTACAGCCGATGAAACAGCATGCGTGATCACGCTGAGATGCGGCAAAATGGCTTGTCACTTGATTGCACTAAATTAATTACCGCTGAACACTGTATGACTAATGGTCTTCTACTTCAGAAAAAAAAAACTCGATGAAAACTGAGGCCAATAATGTCGACGAAAAAATTACTGAAATTTCAACTAATGCTCCTTTAGAAACCATTAAACGCAACGGAGCACGGAAAAAGCGAACTGTACCGCTTGCTGTTTCACTAGGGAATGACGTCCAATATCTAAAACTATTGATATTTACCATTGAACTATTTGAAATAACGCAAATATAAAGTGATGTCTCATGATTTCGTTTGTTTTTTCGCAGAGTACATTTAGAACATGCCAAGTGTTTTCCTATCACAGACTTCAAATGTAAGTAAGGTAAATCTCATATGCAGCCAACTATCTATAAATTTAAATATGTATTTCTGACTGTCTGTCTGTCTGAACCTTATAAACTCGGAGACTACTGAACCGATCAGCGTGGAATTTTGAATGGATGATTTTTTAAACACATGTTTCTGCATAACTCAAGAACTAATCAAGCAAAGGAATCCAATTTTAGCATGTGAAAAGTCTTGGAAGCAAAACCTCTCCCCTCTCTGAACGGGGAGGCTCCCACACAAATGCAACAGGATTTTCTGCACAATTCAAGAACTAATCAAGCAAATGGAACCAAATTGTACTTGTGGAGTTTCCAGAGACAAGAATTGTTTTTATGGTGGTTTAAGACCACTTCCCTCTCTAGAAGGGGTGGCTCTCATATAAATGAAACTGAATTTTCTGCATAACTCGAGGACTAATAAAGCAAATGGAACTATATTTGGCATATGGGGATTTTGGAGGCAATAAACGATGCTTCTACGGTGGTTCGAGACCCCTCCTGTCTCCGGTAGGAGGGAGGGCGGCTCCCGTGCAAATCAAGCACAAGTTGCTGCAGGGATTTTTGGGAGTTTATATGCCAGGAGTTTAAGGTGTAGGGAAGCTTCTTATGATGATTTGGACCCCTTCTCTCTCAAGAAGAGGGCACTCATACAAATGTGACACAAATTTCTGCATAACTCGAGAAATAATGAAGCAAATCGGACCAAATTTGGCATGTGGGAGGTTTTAAAGACAGTGATTGAATGGTGATTTGAGAAACCTCCCCTCTCTGGAAGGGGTGGCTCCCGTACAAATGAAACACAAATTTCTACCAAACATGAGAATTATCCAGGCTACTAATACACAAAACGTCTATTTCTCGGGTAAGAAGCATGTTCTGATAGAAGTTGCAGCGCTCGCACCGAGTCAGTTTGTAAACTATATGAAAAGAGTACACCTTCGCAAGATACTCCATTCGGTAGGCAGCCTCGGAGCTGTTCAGTGTGGCAATGAGCCTGTATTGAATTGGGAGCTGGCGGTGAGAAATACCCTGGAGGGTGCTTTGGTGACCAACCATTGATTATGCAGTCGGTTAACTCAGCCAGTGGTGAATTTGGAGCCAGTCGGTAGGAGCGAAATAAGTGTGATCTAGTAGGCAGTCATCTTTCGATAAGGCGGTTGAGCCACATGTTACCAGTTGGATGACAGTTAACAGATAATTCATTCCAGTTATTTGCTAAGAACTGTTACAAATTCGACGCTAGTATTGCTGTGAATCCTACAAAATTGTCGCAAAATATTTTTAAAGATTTGAATAGGCCAAACGTCAGGTTCAAAGAAGATTGATCAAACATAGACCATTTTGAATCTGTCCTGTTTAGGACGACCAATTTGCTACGGAGTTTGTTTGGATTGGAATATATCTAACAAACCGTTCCAAATTCTTGTCAACTGGAAACCAGTGGTGGTTAAAAACATTTTAGTTTTCCTTTCGTCGAATATCTTAAATTTTTAGAACAAATTCAAGCACGGCTTGGAAATTTAAACGGCATCTGTTTTGTTTTAAACACCCAACAATCTTGTGCCGGATAGAAATTTTACAAAAGGCGACCGTCACGAAATATGGATTGAAATGATTATAACACTCATGACACATTGCTGCGTAGTCCTACGAAACCCTTGCATACATCCTCATTGGGCCTTGTAGTTTTTTTTTAATAGTAAAGACTAAACATTTTATTACACTCCTTTAATTTTAATCGAATTCAACCTAATTAACGGCAGCCCTATAAATGCATCATAAGATTGGATAAATTTTCAATAATTAATTGAAAAACGCTCCCTAAAATGAAATGTATTGCTCGTTAAATTCAACAAAAAATAACCATAAAATATATGAAATTTTCCATAGACATGTGACAATAGCTCCATAGAATAATTAAAATTGAGCATTGAAAACCCGGATATGTTCATAACTGTTAGATACAATGCTAAATTTATCATGTACAATCTGACAGTGATCCAGTTGAAAAGTAACCTTAAGCTTCAATCAATGTACCATACAAGGTCAAGGTACTTTTCATCATCCGTATGGTACACTAATTGATGCTTAAGGTTACTTTTCAAGTAAAACATTGTCAGATTATACATGATATATTTAGCATTTCATCTATCATTAATTAACATATCCGGGTTTCCAATGCTCAATTTTCATTATTCTATGAAGCTGTTTTCACATGTCTATGGAACATTTCATATACTTTATGGTTATATTTTGTTGAATTTAACGAGCTATTTTAGGGAGCATTTTTCAATTTGTTAATGAAAATTTGTCCAATCTTATGATGCATATACCCTTTTGCCCCTAATTAACCCTACGTATCTAAAAAAAATCGCTAACCTGTGATGTTAATTATAAGATAAGTGAGTGATTTTTTCCCGCAACCCGTATGTTGAAAGCTCTTCTCAATTTAATTTTAGCTCTTGGCAATCAAAAAACTTAATATATAATCCAATTTTATAGCTTCCGGGAGCTAAATAACACTAGCTAAAGAAACACTATTCTGAGCTAGAAAGTGTATCAACGGCATATATTACTTGAACTATTCATGAAATAGGTCAAACCAATCAATGTTACCCCGCTAATCAATGTTATCCCGTTTTACACCACTGTATTTTCGTATTATTGAAGGTATATGTTAATCATATCATACAGTTTGAATCAGTATTTTAAAATATTGTTTTTTTGAGCAAAAGCAAGGTAATAAGCATGATTGATCTCCCGAGGTTACTTTTTCGTTGCTGACGGATCAGCTATCATTACACAGAGAACCAACAAATGATGCGAGGGACAAGCATACATCCTCAATATGTATAACCTGGTGATCTCAAACTAAGGCAATAACCGGTGCCTGTCCCGCCCGTATGCAGGTCAAATAAGGAAAGGGTACGAAAGTTCTGACGTGGTACTCGTTTTATTGGAAGCCGAGACTGCCTCTGCACTTCCACGAGAATTCACTGGGATGTTGGATAGCAGGATTGGATGGTAGCAGAGTTCTTTTTAGTAAACGATAAGGGAACGTCCATTAATTATGTCACGCAAAAAAGTGACTTTTTATAACCCCTTGCGCTTACTAAAATATTTAAATATTAGCACCGTTTTCTGATTTGAACCTATTTATATCAACAGTGGGGATGCTTAGAGATTTGATATAATGCTGGAAATCCGATTTGAACCGATTTAAACCAGCAATATGGATGCTGTTGCAGCCACTCACAAAGTGGGATAGTGGTTTATTTGCTCCAGAATATGGTGGCATGGAAAGTATGGCAAACCAATATTATGGATCACAATTATGTGTGACCCCTCATCACCTGCCGACCACCTTAGCGAACCACCACATCTCATCAGGAACCATTTTTGTTGTTTTTTTCTGTGCTCACTCGATTACTCGCATCCCCGAACTATAGATAACCGAAACAATGCAAAACGCGCCAGAAGCAAACTCTTTTTCCATAAACTTTCAATGTTTAAAACTTTATCCTACAAACTATTTCACTACTGTAAATTATTTCTGTATCAATCAAGTAGAAATCGACAACCCTAACAAAGGTAAATAACAAGCTGATATCATATAAGTAACATGTTCTGTTATCCCAGTTATCGTTTTGATTTCCGCTGCTATCACATAACAAATTTAGTTATCACCATTGCACTTTGGTCCAGATCACGAATTTACGAGGAAACATGCTCCCAGCGCCTAAACTTGAAACTTTACAGCAAAGCGATGTTCTAGAACATGGTTAGTATTACTAAGGTCAATTTTTTGACGATGGTTAAAGTTAGGGTGGTCCCCATTTTCACGGAAATACAAAAACTAACTTTTTTATTTGCAGAAATAGACATTTACACTCTTGGGCAAAGTTGTAGCGCAAAAAAATGTTATGGCATTTTCATATATAAATTTTGTTGTAGCTTAAAAATTGACCGATTTAGAGCAATTTTCCCTCATCAACTTAGTGTGTACCATAAAAAAATTATTTATTTTGCCCTAACTTTTTTATTTCAATTCCCATCGTACAGTTGTGTTCCTACAAATTTTAGAAGTTTTAAGGACGCGTACTTTGGTATACGTATTTTGCCGTTAGCTTTAACCAATCAATAGTAATTGAAGTTTTTCTAAAGCAAATACGCCTTTTTCAAATGTTGATTTCTATGATTGGGGCAAACACAAAAAAAAATTAAAGACATCATTTGAAAGAACAATTTTTATTGTTTAACATATGTGAAAACTAGAGATATGTTATTTCTGTATCTTGCGAAAATGACATTTGAATCTGGGATGGATTCAGAAGAAAAACTGCAATAACTATTGATTGGTTGAGCTAGCGGCAAAACTAATATATCAAAATACGCGCCCTTAAAAGTTCTACAACTCGTAGGAACAAAATTTTACGATGAAAATTGAAATAAAAAAGTTAGGACAGAAAAACTTTTTTTTTATGGTACACCCTAAGTTGACGAGGGAAAAGTTGCTCTAAATCGGTCAATTTTTTAACCTTTAAAAAAAATGATGGTGAAACTTGTAATAAAAACAAAGGTCGATTTTTTTTTAATTGGTTAAAATTAGGGTGGCCCCCATTTTTACGGATGTACAAAAACTAACTTTTTTATTTGCAGAAATAGACGTTTACACTCTTGGGCAAATTTGTAGCGCAAAAAATTTCATGAAATTTTCATATATATAAACTTTTTTGGTAGCTTGAGAATTGACCGATTTAGAGCAACTTTTCCCTCGTCAACTTAGGGTGTACCATAAAAAAAAGTAAAAAGGAAACTTCAATTACTATTGATTGGTTAAAGCTAAAGGCAAAATACGTATACCAAAGTACGCGTCTTTAAAACTTCTAAAATTTGTAGGAACACAACTGTACAATTGGAATTGAAATAAAAAAGTTAGGACAAAAAAAAACATATTTTTATGATACACCCTAAGTTAATTAGGGAAAATTACTCTAAATCGGTCAATTTTTAAGCTACAACAAAATTTATATATGAAAATGCCATAACATTTTTTTGCGCTACAACTTTGCCCAAGAGTGTAAACGTCTATTTCTGCAAATAAAAAAGTTAGTTTTTGTATTTCCATGAAAATGGGGCCCACCCTAATTATAACCAACATGAAAAAATGGGCCTTAGTAATACTAACCATGTTCTAGAACATCACTTTGCTGTAAAGTTTCAAGCTTAGGCGCTGGGAGCATGTTTCCTCGTAAATTCGTAATCTGGACCATAGTGCATTAGCAAATTTTGATTTCATATGTTGTCATATTGAACACACTATTTTTTATGAGCGTTATAAGTTGAATTGTAAAACCTTAAATATTTCCAGCATATCCAAACATGAAATTTTGCTTCTAATCAAAATATTTTTTTCAGTTATCAGCATAAGAATTTGATTTCAAATTGATAACATTACTTGAAACTATTTCAATAAATTTGCTTACAATACAGGATTTGTTATCAAGTTGTTCGCAGTGATAACAAAATATGTTATTTTAATGATATGCAACAAGCTTTTGTTTTTGTTGCTATTCATTCTGGTATTTTGGCTGTTTATTCAGCCTCAATAACATATTCAGTGATCAAAAAATGATAATCTGGTATTAGAATTTGTTTTCAATTTGGTATAATACTTTACTCGGGAAACTCAATGTGTCACTCACTTATTACGCTACAAATTGGCGATACCGACGCACTACGGACTAGATCTAGGAAAAAAAATACGACATCCGCATCCACAAAAAAATGGGTAGTTGCAATGAACGGTACCTGCTGGGGCTGTACCCTGGGAAAAACCCCGGGAATTTTGATTTCACTCATTTCTTTTTCGTAGCATTTCTCTTATAGACGGTGTTACCAAACCTTGAACGTGAGCATGAACTTGACTGTCCGCCCACGGATGCTACTCCGTTATTTCTAGATCAGATGTATTAACACAAAGAACCAATAGATGATGTTTGGGACATCCTCAATGCGTAAAAATTGAAGAAATCCTCTGCACTTCCACGAAAAATCACTGGGATACTGGATAGTTAGGAAAAGGTTAGCAGTAAGGTTCGTTTTGGATATCGATACACTGAACTTATGTAACTAGTACTATCCGCCAAAAGCATGAGTCAACTCCTTCAATAGAACATCGAACGACAGTTGCATCGCACCACGAGTAGTCCTGCATGACCTAATCACCGCAAACTCGTAAATAATTGTGATCGCTTTTTCTGTCAGTGTAGGTAATAGATTCTCTAGAATACGTTTTTTTCTAAGCAGCGGCATGCCCTCGTTTCTGTAAGTATCCTGCAAATAAAGATAAAAAATTTGGGCCGCCACTCTGATTGGTGGTCCAAAATAGCATTAGTAACTGATATTTATTCTATTTATTCCTAAGCTCATTATTTTGGAACCAACCGGGGCAGACTTGATCCTATACCCAATGCTCTCCTTATCTCTAATTCGTTCAACCACTTATAATATTTTGTGGTAAATGGGGGGCGGAATATTACAATTTGAGATAATTCTAATGAGTCGGTTTACCTAAATTTGGCAGCTCGACAGGTAATCGGTGGGTGAGTAACCACCCGGTACTTCATAGCAACATGTTAAGAAGCTGACCGATAGAGTTAATGAGCAAACTAACCCTTTAGACGTGTTACCAAACCTTCCATAAAAACTCGAATTACGACACAGAACTTCAACGTAAAGAAAAATACCGTCCTCCTTTGGGAGCCAAACAATCTCGATGAGACGCTGGGTAGTTCTTTTTCAAATTTCCATATGACACCCTACACTTGCCGTGAGTCTAAGTTTAAAATGTGTTGCTACAGTATGTGGGTAAAAACTCAAGCTCTCAATATTTTATGTTTTTATGTTAACTCAAGCCATTTAACCTTGTTTTACAAAATTTCGATTCAAGACTCTTGAATCAAGAGACAGTTATTGCTTTCAAAAAGATTGGTATAGTCCCGATGTCGTCTTCGGATATCACAGCTCTTGTCAAATATTCAAGACCTACTATATTTAGATCCAATCCATCAATTGAACTCCCAACAGTACCAATTAAACCTGGAATGGTCAGAGAGACCGCCAGCGTTGATACAGTCCATTAATACGGAAGTAACTCTTAGTCCCGTTCGAAGCATGAGAAAAATGGCAAAGCAGACTGATGTATCAGAAGCAACAGTAACAAGAGTGATGAAATATGACTTAAATGGAAAATCCAGAACTCGAGTTAAAAGGCGCATGATCACTGACAGAATTAAAGCAACTAGAGTGAAGGGATGCGAAAAACTTCCTACTGAACTGAAGAAGAGCTCGATTGTTATTCTGTACGTACGAGAAGCTGTTGACTGTCTACAGCAAGTTCGAAGAAAGCATCTGATGTACCTGAAAACATCAAGTTCGCGTGACGGAACAAGCATACATTCGGATTGATTGCTTCCGATGGCTAAAAATGGAACCCGTTTTTAACAATTAGGCCTGAAATTGAAGATAGATGTGTACCTAAAAACCCTCAAAGATCGTGTTTTGCTTTGTCTTAAAGGGTGTACAGAATCAAATTGCGACACACACAAATATTCGGTAAAATTCGGCCGTGCAACCAATCATCTTCAAACTTTCAGGGAGTAAAATAAAACATGTCTGAATATTTTCCCATGTTTATTTTTTTCAATTTTAATTCCATATCCAAATGACGGAACCTTCTTCTTAACACTACTCATAAGATCCTGTACAACATTTGGACCAACTTGTTTTGCGTGGCAATCCATTTTTCTTCATATCTTCCTCCGATTTCACTTCCTTAGAATGCTTCCAAAGTGCCTGCTTCATGATGGCCTAGTACTTTTCAATTGGCCGCAGTTCCGGTGCGTTCGGGGGGTTGAGATGCTTCGGTACGAAATTTATCTCCTCAGCCTTGTTTCACTCCAAAACTTCTTTCGAGTAACGACACGAGGCTAAATCCGGCCAGAAAATTGTAGAACCATCGTGTGACCTTTGAAGAGGTAGTAGACGCTTTTGGAGGCATTTCTTTAGGTACACCTGCCCATTGACCGTTCCAGTTGTCACGAATGGGGTGCTCCATTTTCCACACTAGCTTTCCAAATCATTTATATTTTGGCAAACTTTGACATCTTCTGCTTGCTTACGTGAGCAGTGAAAAAATGGAGCCTCGAAAGCTGCCGGAAGTCTACTTTTACATTCGTCTCATCATCCATAACGAGGCAATGTGGTTTCGTCAACATCTGGGTGTAGAGCATCCGTGCACGTGTTTTACCTACTGTATTCTGCCGTTCATCGTGATTAGGCGTTTTTTGGACTTGGTACGTATGTAGTTCTTCATGTGTTTTCGCATCTTGCACAAAAGTTTTGGTTGGATTAAGTATCTTCGCTACATGTAGAACTGAACTGTTGGGATTACTCTTGAAAGCTTGAACTACCCGCTTGTTTTTTCCCGACCGATCGTCAAACGTTCGTGGTACCGATTTTAAACACGAGACACCGTAGAATGTACCATTCCCAGCTTTCTGCTGATGGCACGATGAGAAAGATCCGGATTTTCGAAGTACGTGCGCACATCTGCTAGTGAAACTAACACAGCGTAAAAAAATACTCATTGAAATAATGCCACCCAAAATTTCAATAGAAAATTCCCAACGGGTAAAAGTTACAGCCAATTAGAAGTGGTGCAATTTGATTCCGCACATCCTTTACTTCTACCTACGGTAAGGATGTGAATGTGTTCCAGCAAGACGGAGCCCCTGCCTACTCGTCAAAGAAAACGCCTATGTGGTTGAAGGACATGATGCCCCAATTCCCCAATTCGGGTCCAAAGAGATGTGACCACTAAGTTTGCCTGACATAATTCCTTTGGATTCCAGCATATGGACGAACATTTAAGCACGTGGATTTGAACATTTTCACTCTAACATGAACTATCTACAAACTTCCATAACAAGCATTGGTGATAAATGTCATCTGAATATATTGTTTAAATATATTGTGAAAAAGCTTAGACATCGTCTGGAAGCGGTCAATAATGAAAGTGGCAAACATATTTAGTGAAAATGAGGCATAATAATCAACGATCATATAATGAAAATACCTGTTATTTTTAAAGTTGATATAAAAGATACTAAGCTCGAGTAATGTTAAAAGTGTGTGAGTCTCAATATTTTTTTAACCAAACTGTTCAATGTTATGTATGTAATGAAAATAAAAATATAATTACTTTAGATTGAGGTATGCCTGTAGTCCTCAAGTTACTGAATTTATCAAGTTATTTTGATTTACATGCTACATTGAAACTAGACCCTTAGTGCTAACCTTCACAAATCCCTAGCACTAACTATAAACCACCGGGAACCGTTTTACCTGAAGTAAAAATATCACCATGCATACTTAATCATCAGATTCGAATCGTCATCACATCGAACCGGCTCACTCCGCAACGCAGTCTTACGCTCTATTTCCTCGAACTCATTTTTTTCCATCAGAACAAAAGCGTTCGCACTAATAATTAATGCCATCCCATTAACGGGCATACCAAACACGCATCTACTCAATTCCAAAACAGTCGGAATGATGGAAATCAATCAACAGATGAAGTCCTTCTGCCATCAAGTTAATAACACCAACGCCATCAGACAAACAGACAGTAGAAACGATATTCTGTCGATTTAGCAACGGAATCAAAGGCGCAGGATAAAATGAAAAACTCATTTCAATCATGGTGGCATCTGTCTGATGCACAAATAATTAATTAGTCCTATTTAAGCGTGGAAATAATTTATAGCATCACCAATTTGCAGATCTCGTTCCTTTTACGTTTGGCATTGGCTCGTTTTCTGCCGCGGCACCTCCGGTTGGTATTGGGATGGTTATTTTTTGCACTCATCGTTCCAGTTTTGCAGATTACGTCATTCATTACCGCCAATGCTCAAAACTGTTTCGTCTAGCTGTGTCAGTACTTGGAAATCATTACAAGCCAACAGCGGAGACTATGGAAGGGCCGTTGGTAATCAATTTGCATTCAACTGGTCTGCACTCAAACTTTGATCCTTTTGAATATCCACCCACGAAAAGTATGGCGCAACCTTGAACAATTTTCCAACCGTTTATATTCCAGGAATAATCTTGCTTTAAATGTGAAAAGGATTTTGATCAGTCGCGCTGGGACCAAGATTAGCAAGCGCCACTTCAAGTCGGGATAATTAACAAAAGATAGAAGCGACGGTTGGATGAGGAAGAAGGCGTCAACCATTCTGCCTAACAAATTAATGGAGCTCCTGAATGCCTTGCCGATGGTGACAGAAAAGGAAGTGGAAGTTGAGAGCAGCTATTTTTAATTAAACCATTCGTTAAATTTATGGATGCTTTGGCAAGGGGTTTGGGTCGATGATTTGCTTTGGAAATGTGGCTTTCTCAACCGGAGGTACTACGTTACTTATTCTTGTCCGGTGAGTATTGGCTCGTATTATTATGACTATATTATCTGCAAAGCCACTCATTTCAAACTTTCGGGCTATTAGATTTTTGAGAAGATCATCAACCATATAAGACTACAGTTGAGGTGATAACACATCCCCTTGTGAACATCCTTTTACACCTCATACTCTAATTTATCAAATTAACTATTCTTAACTATTTAATGTTAAGCTTCATAATTGAAATGTTTTGATGCAGGCATACATTGGTAATCAGTTGGATTGAAGATCGAACACAGAATATGTGTTTTCATGAAAAGTTTTAATGTTTCTTTTGCAAACGCAGTAAATGGGCCATGCTACCAATCAAATTAAATTATCTGTAGCAAGTATTTTCTGCAGCCTGATAATTGCTGAAATATTTAGAAGGTTTAGTAATTTCTTTTAGCTCCTTGATTATCGAGATTTTAAGCCCGGGGCTGATTCATCTTCCGTCGTAGTCACTCAAATAACACTTGGGTATTTTTGTAACTTGTTCGGGGGTGAGATTCGAACTCGTGACTTTTGCGCGAGAGGTATGGATGTAAACCACTACGCCGGGGTCGCCCCCTATTTAGAAGGTTTTCACGTGCATGATTCTAATCCTCTTTCATATCCGTGGTTCTCTATTATAGTCGGTAAGAGTTTTCTTAAAAAGACTGTATTCGATGAAATTTGGACACACGCAATTGTTCTTAACTTTTTAGCGTGTGGGCAAAAATTATTGAAATTTTAACTGAATGTATTTAATTGTGTTGTGTCAATTGTGTAATGAGTTTCGTAAAAATCGGTCGAGTGATTTCAGTGATGGCTTCGAATGAAGAAATAGTGCGCCAACAAATTTTGGGCACTCACTTCGAAAACCCAAACGCTTCTCATCGATGGAGCGGAAAACAGCTCGGAATCGCACATTCAACCGTATCTCTTGTGATGAAAACGTTCAAGGACCGTAAGACAATCAAGCGAAAAAATGGTAGTGGCAAAAAACGTGGCACATCAAATCCGGAGAAGGCCAGGATGGTATTGACCCAATTTAAGCGTTATCCCAACATTTCGATCAGGGATGTTGCGAAAAAGGCGAAAGTTTCAGTTTTTTTGTGCAGAAAACAATGAAACGTTCCAGATTACATGTGTATAAGGTCGAGAAGGAACCGAACCGGAGCGATAAACAGAACTCGGTGGCAAAACACGTGCAAGAAAACTGTACAGGGAGTGGCTCACAAAACCGTTTTGCATTGTGATGGACGATGAGACCTACATTAAAGCTAAAACCAAACAAATGCCAGAACAGGAACACTACGTCGTCACCTCTAAGTTGGCCGTTCCGGAGAGTGTACGGAAGAAGAAACTGTCGAAATTCGCCAAAAAAAATCTTTGTCTGGCAAGCGATCTGTGGATGTGGCAAAATGAGTAGCCCTACATCACCTCTGGGACCGTGAACGGACAAATCTACAAGGACGAATGCCTCCAAAAACGACTTCTGCCCTTCTTGAGATCTCACGATGGCCCGACACTGTTTTGGCCGGATTTGGCATCTTGCCACTATGCCCGGCCCGTCTTAGACTGGTACAAAGATAATAATGTAGTTTTTGTACCAAAAGACGTCAACCCTCCAAACACTCCGGAACTTCGCCCAATTGAAAAATTTTGGGCAATCATGAAGGCAAAGCTCGTTAAAACCCCAAAACTGATGGAAAATGAACTTGAACTAAAGAAAGTGTGTTTAAAAGTAAGTAAGCAAGTCGGTCGCATCATTGCCCAAAATCTGATGAAAGGGGTCAAGGCAAAGGTGCGGGCATTTGGGTTGGGAGAAGAGGTTCAATAAACCATTGATGTCAAAACTTAATCATTTAGTAGTACTTTATTTCCAGAACGTTTGAAAAGAATCGGGCTCAAAGAAAATTTTTAGTGACCTATTTTGTGTCATCGAATACAGTCTTTATCCGATCGATCCCATGATGAGTACATTTGACCCAGTTAAATAGTTTTTTTCGCAGTTTTTGAAATTTGTTATTTCACTATGAAACATTTCTATTTATACACGGTGTTCAATAAGTTCGGATACACTTTCAAAATTTGTTAAAAAAATGAAAACATTTTTTTTTATTTTTTGGATTTATGTTATTGAAAGCTATGTTTACAAGGAACGTTTACAACATTTCTCTTGGAATGACCCCCCCTTTGTACTCCTTAACGAGCTTCAAACGTTTCTCGAACGCGTCGCAGGCGGCACGCACGGACTGCATGGGCATTTCGTCCCAGATTTTGAGAATTACCGTCTTGAAATGATCCAAAGTGCTGACCTTGTATTCGTTCAGCTTCGCCATCATATAGGACCAAACAAAAAAGTCGAGAGGATTCAAGTCCGGGGAGCTGGGAGGCCACAAAGTTTTGTCCAGAAAGTCGGTTAAATTGTCCCGACACCAGGCTTGAACCACATTTGCCGTATGGGCTGGTGCACCGTCCTGCTGGAACACGTAGTGCTCATCGCCGTAGAGGCTTCGGAGACTGGGGGCAACAACCTTTTCCAAAACCTCAGTTTTGTAGTACGCCGCGTTGATTTTGACGTTTTTTTCAATAAACACCAAGGGTAGCTTACCATGTTTGCATACTGCCCCCAAACCATCACCGACGCGGCACTTTGGAACCGAGGGATGTTTATATTGGATTCAGGAATGCTGTCCCTCGATGGCGCCCACACCCGGTCATTTTGCACATTGTGCGGCTGCTGCAGCACGAACAGTTTCTCGTCCGAAAAAACAAACTCCTGACCAGCGTGCCGAGAGAGGATCCTCTTAGCTCGATCCAACCGCTTTTTGCTGGTAGCCTCCGAAACGCCATGGACCTTACGTTTTTGTAAGGCCTGAAACCAAGGTCCTTGGTGAGTATGGTGTGAGCGGTTCCAATGGAAACGTTGAGATCTGCAGCCGTTTTCCGGATTGAGCGGTTCTTTTTGCGCCGAATTCGCTCCCTCACGATCTTGATGACCCGTGGCGTCCTCGCTGAACGCGGCCGACCGGATCTCGCACGGTCATTGGTCGAGGACGTCTCCCGGTATCGCCTGATGGTCGTGTAGACAAAGTTCCGCTTGACCCCATGCGATTTCAGCAGCCGGAATATATCGCCGGGTCGCTCACCGTTCAAAAAACGCTTAATTACGAAGTCCCGATACTCTTTCATCGCGCGTAACAAACGAACAACAACTAACAGAATGTCAACACCGCGCACATTCGGTAGCGTATGAATGAAGCTAAAGCTGACACCAATACCAATGCAGAATATGTACATGGCGCATACCTACGCAATGATGAAAACTTGTATTCGAACTTATTGAACACCGTGTAGAGCGTTACCTAGAGGTAAAACTTACATAAAATGCATGTCTCGAGGAAAAGACGATTTTTCACTGATGGTCAGCGACAGGAGAACCTTATTAGGGAACTTGGTGTGAAAGATATACATTGTTCTCACTGCTGTGAAATATCCGATCCCCTGCCAGTCGTTGTTGTTCAGGGTCAAATATGTCTCATCACCACCATATCGTGATTCGCCGGGAAGGTCTCTTTGACTATTGTCTTCAGCCACTCCTTCTGATGGTGGTTTGCTGCTTAAAGAGGGCTGGATTGAACCGATATGCCGATGTCTATATCGACTTTAAGCACGCAAGGATTTCACCACCTTCGTGCTGGACTTTTCGGACCTGCAAGACCTCTGCAGTGTTTAGTTTTGACATAGAACTACGGCTGTGTATTATATACTAGAGTTCACGGGTGGGAAAAGCTAGAGTGTCACGGAACATGGTTAGATTTTGAACGTTGATAATTCAATCATTTCACGATCGATTTCCAAATTGTTTGCGCTTATCCGTCCCAATTATATTTAACGTCAATTTCAACATTTCACTATTGATACATAAATAAATGTGAAGCGCCGTAAAAACAAAAATCAACAAATCAGGTGCCAAAGAAAGTGAAGTTCCTCCAGCTCTTCACCACGTCAAAGGACATTGCTGCACTTAGGACCGAGCTTGCAGCTATCCAAATCCCTCCGCTGTACAAGCAGTGCAGTAAAGGCATAAAAGTCATGTGCTCAATGGAGGCTGGCTACCGTGCTGTCGGCGCTCACCTAGTCACCAAGCAACACGAGTTCTACACACACGACGCATCTGGAAGCAAGCCAATGAAGGTGATTCTGCGTTGCCTTCCGGAAATCACTCCGGAGGCAATCTTCGCCGAGCTGCAAGTGGTGGCACAGAAGCTTCAGAAGGTGTTTCCCATCAGGCGCCAGCAACATGGAAACTACCGGGACCAACTCTATCTGGTCCACCCTGAGAAGGGATCCGTCACGATGGCGGACCTGATGAAAAACGGGCCCTTTTCAACATTATCGTCGAGTGGGACCGGTATCGCCCGAGGCAGCACGACGTGACGTAGTATGGCAACTGCCTTGCGTTTGGCCACGGAACTCGAAACTGCCACATGAAACCGCGATGTGGCAAGTGTGCCGGAGCACACAGTACCAACGATTGTGCCCCGATGGAAGAAGGTACCCCACTGAAGTGCGCAAATTGTGGCGCAAAACACGAGAGCAGCAATCGAGCCTGCCCAAAACGTGCGGAGTTGGCGATCCGCAAGCATTCATCCACCAAATCCCGGCCGGGTCAACGCCGTCTGCCACCTCCGATGACCGAGGAAAACTTCCCGACTCTCCGGTACCAAGTGCCAAACCTACCGCCGATCCCATTAAATCACCGCCATGCAAACCGCCCGTCAGTTTCCGTTCGTCATCGATTCGCGGCAGCCGCCGCCGCCGCCCAAACCCCTACTCCTCCTCCAAGCTGGGGCAATCCGGGTTGCAGTACCTCCACGCAACCACCCGTCGAAGGACAGCTCTACGACTCTGTGCAAATGGTCAAGTTTGTTCAAGTGCTCTATTGCCAACTACGTTCCTGCCGCTCGAAGGAGGAACAGCTAGAAGCCGCCACATACGTGACGTTCATTTTCAAGTATGGACCGTAAACGCACTATCAACATACTCAATTGGAATGCTTGTTCCATCCGGGAAAACATCATCGAGTTCGGTGACTTCCTTAACAGGAAAGACATCGATATCGCCATCCGAAGTCCGAACTTAGCGTCTCGATTCCTGGCTATCGGATTGTGCGACTTGATCGTTGCGGCTCTGACGGAGGAGTTGCGTTCGCCCTGCATAACAACATCAACTGCCATCTGCTTCCAAGCTTCCAGCTGCAGTTTATTGAATCCATCGGAGTCGAGGTCGAAATTTATGTCGGCCTTATCATCATCATCGCAGCCTATTCTCCCAAGCAAGCACCACCAACGGAACAACAATGGCCCTACGAAACGACATCCGTATGCTGACTCGGAGGCAGGGGCAGTTCATCATCGCCAGCGACAAGAATTCGAAACACGAAACATGAAGGAAAACCAGGCGCAACCGGAACGCAATAATTCTGCAGGAAGACCTGGAAGAGGGCCATCACACCGTCATGGGCTCGTATACTCCCACCCGGTTGAACAGATCCGGGGTCCATTTGACAATCGACACCTTCCTCACGAACATGAGGAACAACATCGCCCAGCCGGTCATGCACCAGGAGCTCAGCTCGGACCACTATCCGGTGGTGGCCGAATTTGGCTCCTCGGTCAACCGGCATCGTATCACCAGACGGAACTTCCATCGCGCCAGTTGGGAAAGGTTCCGACAACACGTTGACGACAACATCGATTTCGACATGCACATTGATTCGGTTGATGACATCGAACGGCAGCTGCAGAGCATCGAGCAAGCGATCTCCCAGGCCCGGGAGCAACATGTACCGGTGATTGATCAGGTGAGCAACTCTGTACCCATTGATAGACCCACTAAAGAACTTATTCAATTGCGCAACGCCATTCGAAAATGACTTATCGGAAGAGTTGGAGATCTCAGCTGACGAATTGTTGACCTATATCAAAGGCTCAAAGAACATGAAGGCCCCAGGTTTCGATAACATCTTGAACTTGGAGCTCAAGCAATTGAGCCTCCAGTTCAAAGCTCATCTGGCGTTGATTCTTAACCAATGTCTGTGACTTAGCTACTTCCCGTCGTGTTGAAAGTCAGCTAAAATCATCCCCATCCAGAAACTTGGGAAAGATCCTTCATGTTCTAAGAGCTATAGGCCCATCAACGTTCTCTCAGGAGTATCGAAACTGTTTGAGAAAGCGATCCACCGTTGGCTTCTTTCATCTGCCGACGAACTCAACATCTTGCTTGACGATCAATTTGGCTTCCATCGTGGTCGTTCAACAATTCACCAACTTAACCAAGTCGTCAAAATCCTCAGACGGAACAAGTCTGTAGCAAAATCATCTGCCATGGCACTTCTCGACATCGAGAAGGCCTTTGATAACGTGTGGAACGATGGCCTGTTCAAGTCAAAACGATACAATCTTCCTATCTTGCTGATGAAGATAATTAAAAATTATCTGTCAGATAGGATATTCCGAGTTTCGCTGCAAGGTGTAGTTTCCGATGCAAAGGAGATATCCGCCAGTGTTCTGCAGGGAACATACCCTCGGTCCCTGAAAATAGATCTCTGTCGTTGTTCGCCGATGATACCACAGTCGTCCACAATGGTAGGGTAGCAAGAGCGCTTACAGTGAAACTGCAGCGAAGCCTGAATGTTCTGTCAGAATACTTCACCGAATGGAAGATCTGTATCAACGCGGCAAAGACCCAGGTCATCCTATTTCCACACTCCAACTCTACCAAACGCCTGAGGATTGTAAAATAAGCCTAAACAACACAACGGTGGAATGGGCCAAATCAGCTGTCTATCTTGGCGTTACAATAAACAACAAGCTTATTTTCAGGAAGCAGGTTGACAAAACTGTCACAAAGTGTAACGTTCTGTTGAAGCTACTGTACCCATTGATCAACAGAAGGTCTACATTATCCCTTAAAAATAAGCTTGCTGTCTACAAGCAAATTATACTTCCAGTCATCGAGTACGGTATGCCAATCTGGGAGAGTTGCGCAAAAACTGAATTTCCAGCGTGTTCAAAATATGTTCCTCAGGATGATCCTGAACACCCCTCCGAGGACAAGAACATCTGAGGTCCACCGTCTGGCCGAGATGAAAATGCTCGACGATCGTGTTAGTGAGTCTATCAATCATTTTAGTGAGTCTGCCTGACATCGGATCACCAGATCATCCGGAATCTGGTTGCCCAAGGGCTGATCTGAAACTAAATTTAAAACATAAACAAACTAAACACCAATTACATAAAACACTTAAACAAAGCTGACGAGTCCGTTGGGCTATAACACTTACAATGTTAATTAGTATATAGAACAAAGATTGGAAATAAAAACAAATTTAGTAGTACTCGTTGCATAAGTTATGAAAGGAGAAGAGCGACACTCACATCGTCATTCTACTTCTGACCAAAGTGCGCTCTTGACGTCTTTCTTAGTGTTTCTTCCGGAGATCTCAGTTCGATTTCTTGCGTGTCACATCATTCAAAGCACAACGATGGCTTCCAAAAGCCAAAACCAAGCAGCTCCACCAGCGAGAAGGCAATAGCAGCATCAGCGTCAATGAAGATTGGCACCACCAGAAGGCCATTGCCAAAAATGACCGCAAGCAGCAGTGGACCGCCGGCGGAAGCATTCAAACGAATGAAAAGTACAGCACATAAATCTACCGGGTGTTGAAGCAGGTTCCCAATTGGCTCAAATTAATCAGCGGATGACCCTCACGTCACGCGCAATTCAATCCGCCCTTCGACAATCACGCCGCTACGGAGCGAACCAAATTCATGACCAAGTAAACCAGTTTCATGACGAAGTGAGATGGCGGCGGTTGTTGTTACTCCGAATCCATAACGGCCCTTTTTAGGGCCACTAAAATCAGCGAGAAAAAGAGTTGATTTGCCTTTGGGAGTGCTGGGGGCTGTGGTTCAAGATGGTCGGGGGCGAAACATATCGGTCGAAGCCGTAATGTTTTCGACATTTCCGGAGAAATTTGCAAAATGGCGTATCTGCTTTTTGCATGGCTTTGACAGATAATCACTTGTTCCAATAAATCAATTTTGCCTCTTTTCTAATGGAAGCTCTTTAAAAATAATAACACAAGAAAAATAATTACGTAGTTCTATGCCTTCCTCCGCACAACCCCATTGAGTTGTATAAATTTTACAAAATTTAATGTTTGTTGAAATGTCTAAAGATGGGCACTTTTTTTGACGATGGATGTATTTTATAATATTTCTTTGGATTAAAACAAAACATTGAAAACAGGTATCTTCATCAAACATAAAATGGATTGAAATAAATCAGGTAGAATTCCAAGACAACAAAACAGTTCCGATATAAGGTAAACGATTAGCAAAATTTCACAATAATTTTGCACTAGCTCGGGAAACAATACTCAACACCCAAATGTCTTACGTTTAAAAGTTGAAAAGGAACAACAAACCTTAGGGCTGCTAATTAAAAGAAACGACCATTTTGCCGGCAACAAACACTCCACTTTTAAAATTACAATGCGATTCAGCGGAATATGCCGAGGTCTTCGTTCCACATGGACACTAAATCTCCGCTGCATGCAGGTTAGGCTGATGCAAAATTTGAAATATTTGCTCCCCTAAACTTAATCGACGCCAATTTGGGTCCTGATAGTTCCCAAAAAAATTTGAACACATTTGGTTTTAATTTGGCTTTGCACACGCCATTCAAAGTTTGTATGGGAATTAGTATGAAGAATCTCAAACTTACATTTCCAGATCCCTAACATCTTGATATTATGTTCTTAAATCAAATTTTATATACATTCATATAGTGTAAATTGTCAACTATCAAAATGCCGAGATACCTGACATGTAAATTTTATACAAAAATAGTTATTCAATAAAGCATAAAATACACACTTTAGGTATGATGTTGTATTCTTATTTTGGTTTTCCTTATTATTTATATGTTTTTTATATTTTATATTCATATATTTTATGTATTTTATTTTATTTATATTATTATATATATTTTATATATTTTATATTTATATATTTTATGTACGTATACATATTTTTACTTCTTATTATTATATTTGTTGAATAACTATTTTTGTACAAAATTTACATGTCAGGTATCTTCGGCATTTTGATAGTTGGCAACTTTCACTATATGAATCTATATAAGATTTGGTTTAAGGACATAATATCAAGATGTTAGGGATCTGGAAATGTAAGTTTGAGATTCTTCATACTAATTCCCATACAAACTTTGAATGGCGTGTGCAAAGCCAAATTAAAACCAAATGTGTTCAAATTTTTTGGGGACTATCAGGACCCAAATTGGCGTCCATTAAGCTTAGGGGAGCAAATATTTCGAATTTTGCATCAGCCTAATGCAGGTGCCACAAGCGGAAGAAAGATAACTCAGTGATGTTGGTTTGTCAGTTAACTTGCTTCACAGATCTCAGCGGTAAAGACTCCCTAGATACATAGTGGCTTTTAATTAAAAGCTTCTTGGAGAGATTTTTATGCTTCCATTCCTCCTAGCACACAGAGGAGCATTTTCGCCTAATTGGTTCATTATAAAACCGTGCATCCTTGCGAGTGGCATGACGAAAGTAACCCAGCAGGAGTGCTGTTCCATGCAACAACGGAACGGTAACGGAAAAGAATGGAATAAAAAATAGCCGTGATTTAGGAGCTGATGATGCTGTGAACTAGGCTAGGGAGGTAGGCAGGTTATGCTCAAACAGAAACCATCAATGTATTATTTTCTCGGGCCAACTTTTCGCAAGGGGCTCAAGAGCTGAGTGCTGGCGCAAAAGCTACCTACCTTGTATCTCCTAGGGGGTTGCTTCGACATGACAAATTAGCCAACTCCGGTGATGGGTGGCGGCCAGATATGATGGCGAGCGAATGGATGAAGCATGGCGTCGTGGCTTCGACTTCAAAGTGGTACTTCATTCGTACTTGTAACGGCATTGAACGGAATAAAACATAATTATTAACTGTCCCGTCAACTCGCCACTCGTGAAATATGAAGTTTTGTATAGAACTAGAGTAATATACTCTATTTTCCATTCAAATTTCATGAAAGGTTTATTACCAGCTTCTAGAGGGAGTTTGTTACAGGAGCAATAAGGGGAAAACCGCTACTAACAAGTCGACTCTAAATAACAACTCGGAATCAGGAATGATCACAATAACAATAACAATAACAATCTTTAATTATTTTTCTGTTACAGCATGCTTTTTATTGATGTAACAATGTATTGGAGGTTATGTATACTTTTATATAAACATGAAGCTTTGAAGCTGGAAGTTTTCCATTATTGATAGTATCGATAGTTCTGTTAGAATACTGCAGACTGAAAACTTAATCGAAGTTCTTGAAATTATTCTACTAAATAAAGTAGTACAACTCAAGCGAAGCAATTTTTAGTTACCCATGTAAGATAGGCAAGGTGGACGATACCTCACCTCGATTAGCATACAATGCACAACTGAACTTGCTCATCTGCCGAGAAGTTTGACTTTTTTAGTAGCATGATGTTTCCTTACCAGGCTTCGTTTCCTATTAACAAAAAAACAACTATTTTAGTTGTAATGTAGAAGGAGATGTTGCGGGGTAGGTCGAAGTGGGATGTTAGGCAAAAATGTCGTTGGTTCGAATACCACTGTACACATGCCCTTTTCGCTCAATTTTCATAAAAAAAAACATCTGTTAGATTTCCAAGCCTGCCGCACACTAGCGGAACTATCAAAACTTTCTCTTCATATCTTTCATTCTAGCCAAAAACATTGTTGTTCACTCTCGGTGCCTCATGGTGATGAGCGAACATCTCCTTCTACATCATAATCGTTTCTCCTCGCACGGAGAATATATAACATAACAATTAATGTATGTAAAACTATTTTAGGCTTAATAAGCAGAAAACTATCGAAAAGGCTAATACAGCCTTACTGAACCCCGAACAACTGCCTGGATACTACTCCATTTTCTGTGCAACAGCTGAAAGTTCGTGTTACGGTTGTATGCATGCCACTGATTTCAAATATGCTATCTAAATTGTCATATTAGGCCACATTTCCCGGATATAGTTCTCTGGAACATCCGGATCATCCGATAAAATAGTAAACTCATTAGTCTCGCCCTAAAGCAATGCGATTTTTTTCAAAACCATTTGTACATAATAAAGGGTGTTGCGATCAAAATTTGGTTGACTCAAACTTGACGCATTTCCTTTCATCGTGCATTAAAAACATTTGCACACCCCTCGTTTTGATGATGTGTACGTGTAGCATCATGCCTCTATTTTGATGTTGAGATAAACACTTCAGTTATCAAAATGTCGTCGCAGGAAAAGAAGCAAAGCATCACAATTTTGCACGTGCATGGCGAAAATCCAAATTACTCTCATGCCAAGTTGGCGAAATTGTTGAATGTGGCTAAATCAACTGTTACCAACGTATTAAAAGTGTTCGGTGAACGTTTGTCGACAGCCAAGAAAGCTGGATCGGGGGGAAATCAACAGCCGGAAGCCACAGCGATGACAAAAAGAGTTGTCCGCTATTTCGAGCGGAACCCCGTCCTTCAACCATAAGTAGAGCAAAAAAAACGAGCTGGACTGTTGACTTACAAGAAAGTGACGACTCCAAACCGCGACGATAAACAAAACACGTCGGCCAAAGCACGATCGCGAAAGTTGTACACGACGATGCTGACGAAGTTTGATTACGAGGTACAGGACGATGAAACTTTCGTCAAGGCAGACTTCACACAGCTTCCTGGACATGAATTTTATACGGCAACTGGGGGAAAGGTAGCAGATATTTTCAAGCACATTAAACTGTCAAAGATCGCGAAGAAATATCTGGTGTGGCAGGTCATCTGTACCTGTGGCTTAAAGAGCAACGTTTACATTGCGACCGTGACCGTCAACCAAATAATTTATCTGAGTGAGTGCCTACAAAAACGTCTACTGCCTTTCGTGAAGCGACACAATGGTTTCGTTATATTTTGGCAGATTGGCATCTTTCCATTTCAAAAAAAGGCCATGGAGTGGTTTGCTGCCAACAACGTTCAAAAAGGTGCCCACAGACAAGCACTCTCTCAACACGCCAGAGCTCCACCCAATCGAACAATATTGGGCCATCGTCAAGTGGAACTTTAAGAAGACTCAAAAACCTGTTGTAAGCGAGAAACAGTTCATAGCAAACTGGCGTTTTGCGGCGAAGAAAGTGGACAAGGAGACAGTACAATATCTTATGGCACGTGTTAAACAAAAGACCCGGCAATTCGCATTCGGTAAAAAGGAAGCTTAGCTGAATATTTCTCCTGTATTCTGTATTAACTGAACTTGAAAAAGAAAAAGAATAACTTTAATACTTTAATAACTTTGATTGACTTACACACATTACTGTTTGAACAAATTTTGATCGGAACACCATTTTTATAAGAAGCAATGTGATTTGGAGAACAATTTATGGATCTGAGTGGCCATTTAATGGTCTTCCGGAAGTTCCGGAACTTCCGTAAAATTTGATAGTTCAGCACACACAAAATTTCGCAATAATTGGTACGTTGGTTGCTCAATGTCATTTTATAAAATATATGATTTTAATTCCTCATTTTGTCATTAAGATTACCCATTCCAAGATAGGGTAGATCAAAAACTGAAATTTTAGAATATATATCATTTTCAAATCATTATTTTGAATCGATATGATTTTCTGTTGATAAAAGAAAATAAAAAATAATGAGTAAAAGCATTAGGAAAATTTACGCATGTAGAAAATTTCAAATTCTTTTTTAAAATCCATTATAGAAATGAAGTTTTTATTATTTTGAAGGCAACTACAATTTTCTTGTAAATTTCAATAGAGAAAATTCAGACGATTTTACGTAAACGCATTATAATGATTGTAATAATTTATTCCAATATGTGCATTCATCTATTTTACCCCTCTTACAAAAGCAGGGTGTCCAAATCGCTTGGAAAATCAATTTTTAATACAAGCCTCAAAGGGCCGAGTAAAGCTCGAATCAAAGTAAATCTGAACGCACGGTTGAATACATCACCGCGTCCCTGGTGGTTGGAACAAAAAACGTTTCAGAGGCATTTGTTGATATTTCATTGACGAAGAAATTGGTGAAAATTTTCTCTCGTTTGATCGACGCAAAATTGCGGATCATGGAGCTTGAGAAAACACAAACATCTAGAGAATCCTTCGTGGTCTGCCTCGAATATAGCAATAGTGTTAAAATTTTAAAAGTTAACGGTGTGGATAGAGCACAGCGCATCTATCATAAAAGTGGCACTAGTGACAAAGAGCTGAGGAGAAAGGTTTAAGTTACGTAAAAGGCAACCCAGCTGTCCCCATACGTGATTTGGCAAAGAAATACGATCCCAACTTTTCCTCCGAGCATAGAACCCTTTAAAGAGAACGATATAAGTCTTTTTGTGCCAGTAAGCATCCGAATCACTCCTTGAAACAAAATTTAGTGGCCAAAAAGCGAGCACGAATACCATTAGAACGAGTTTTGACGAAATTTGATGGCTGTATTTTAATAGATGACGAAACATATGTCAAAATGGATTATAAACAAATACCCGGACCGAAATTTTACCTGGCAACTGGTTTTTTCCCTTCTAGATATAAATTTGTTATTACTGATAAGTTTGCTCGAAAACTAATGATTTGGCAAGGAATCTGCAGTTGTGGCCTTAAAACCAAAGTTTACATCACATCTCGCACAATGACGTCGAAAGTTTACATTAAAGAGTGTCTGAAAAAGCGGTTTTACCCTTCTTTGGCAACACAAGACCAATGGTATGTTTTGGCCAGATCTAGCCAACTGCCACTACTCTAAGGAGGTACTTGAATGGTATGCTGCCAACAATGTTAATTTCGTCGCCAAAGAGATTAATTCTCCAAATTGCCCTGAGTTCAGACCGATCACAAAATATTGGGCAATTGTCAAGCGAAACCTCAAATGCGGTAAAAAAGTGACAAATGCACAACAAGTGCGTTTAAAGTGGAATAAGTTCGCCGGTACAGTGTCACCAGCGACTAGGCAGATCATGATGGCATCAATCACAAGTAAAGTGCGACAGTTCGTTCGAAACGGCAAAATGTAATAATTTTTTATCTATCGTTTGAAAACTGAATATATTCTCTTCTGTTTGACGTTTTGATCAATCGTGTATGTTGTTTAATTTTTGATTTATGATCACTTGAATGCGTCCAAATTTACTTTGAATCGGGCTTTATTATATACCATTCAACTCAATTTATCAAGATCGCAGTTTGAAATTACAACAAGAACTGTGATTACCTCTTCAAAAATGCAAAGTGCGAATGCATTTTTCAAGGAGCCGGAACGTAGGATCGATTTGGACATCTCGGGCTTTGAATAAGCAGTCGGTTTCCCAATCAATGTATATTTTTTCTTGGTCAAAAGGTAAAAATCGCGTCACTCTTCTGGTTTGCCGCTTGTGCACCACATCTATATTCAGCCGCTCCATCTCCTCCAACGATCGCTTCAAGTAGTGTGCCGACGTAAGATCCGGCCATAACACCGCGTCCTCGCCCTTATGGTATTTCTTGATGAACGACGCAACTTCCGGCAGGCATTTTGTACTATAAATTTCCCCGTTTACGGCCAGTTCTGAGCGAAGGAAGAGTGGCTTTGACATTCCTTTCTCGCTGATTGTCAGCCACAGCAGCACCTTCTTGGGGAACTTGGTATGTGAAATGAACTTCACCTCGGAGCTCACTTCCTTCGTGGGGGAAGTAAAATACCTGCCAGTCGTTGCCATCCAAGGTGAGATAGGTCTCGTCGTCCATCACCACCGCCACGCCGCGATTAGTCGGGAAAATCGAGTTGACGATCGAATGCAGCCGCTACCGCTGCGTCATTGCCTGCAGCTCCGAAACCAGTGGACGTGACTTCCGCTTCCTGACAGGTATGTTCATGTTCGCCAGGTACTTTTTCACTGTTTGGCCAGTTGAACCGACCTCCCGGCAAGCGCACGCAGCGATGTAGCCACTTTTCCCTCGGTCTTCCTCTTCAGCATCCTTTGGCGCTTCTTGTCGCTCAGGGTCGACGGCCGTCCGGAACCGGGCTTTCTTTCGATGCTCTGATTGTTGCCTAATAGTGCTAAAATTTTGTAGATGCTGGAACGGGTGTATCTGACGTCCACAAAGTGCCGCACGATGTCCGTTCTCGACGCGGTGGGATGCCGTTCTTTGACCCGAGTTGCTTCTCTGTTTTTGCCATCACGGTTAGTGTTCGAATGATAGAACTATCAAATTTTGTCTGCTGACTCATGGGTTACTATGATTGATGCTGCGTGGGTAGTTTCGTCAGCTTTTGTCAATTTATTTAATGCAAACGTTACTACAAAATAAAATTTTAAATTTATCCACGAACCGTGTAATTTTACCCTTATCCTCTGGAAGTACTAGGAATACGTTCTCGGGTGAATGAACTCCTGTAAATTTTACTGCATCACCATTGCACTTATTTTTGAGTTCTCATGTTATTTTATGTGGTGCATGATGGGTTCTTGATCCAAATACAAATATGTCCACATTTCAGGGAGTAGCCTTAATATCAACCCGTATTGGGTTGATCTTTCGGACCTCGATAGGGAGCCGCAGTTGTTGTTTGCCGAGTTCTCAAAGCTGAACAAATTTTATTTAGTTTAAATAGTGTAATAATATTAATATCCATGTGACTTACAATCTGGTCTTTCTGGTATGCTGACCCCAATAAATCAGTGCTATAACCTCAGAGAATTACAATCACAGATGCTCGCGACTCTCTTAAATATATATTTTGAAGTAAGTTTATGTATTTCTAATAACAATATGAATATCCTACCAGATATCGAGCGAATTCCTTGCGAAACAAGATCTCTACCGTAAACCACTAGCCACACAAAAAATATAATTCACTAATTTACGTCTTCCTCCTAAACTTTTACCTGTCGTTTATTGTCCAACTGTTATTCTTCCGTTCGTTCTGCTCCTGTCACTGTGAGGATTGACAGCTTATGACATTTATGTGTGATCCCCGACGATATGTTGCGCCAACCGAGGGGTCGTGAAGTGCGAGCAAACCGTGCTGCCAGTGTTGGCAACAACCCGGATTTTGTCAATGTGGATCTGGACTTTTGATATCATCACCATTGCACTAATTGTCTTATTCTCATATTATTTGAGGTGTCACATGATGGGCTTTGATCTATTCTGAGAAAACTTTGTCAGTCAATTTTACCATTATTGGGGGTTGACTATGGCAGTAAAGTGATTTGCAACCGACTATCATAATGGTCAAAACAACCAGCAAAAATAATTGATTAAACATTTTCCATAACGTCAAAATAGTCCTTGTTGCCATGAACATGAAAATGGGCTATTGTTACTAATATATGCACTAGTTATTTCGACTATGATTTAATTATCGGTACAACCATGGTATTATTCTCAGTGTAAGTCATGAAAATGTCGGTTTTATATACACTCAAACAAAATTTCTGTCCACTGAGACCGACACATGCAAACGTCCTTTAGCGCATAAGAATGAGTTGAAAGAGATGAGAAAATAAATCCAATCAAACCCATATTTTGTTGAACTGAGTATGTGTCAATTTCAGGAGACATAATTTTACACGAAATCTTTCTTTACGTTCCCCGACTTTTAACAAACATGAATTACGTCTCATGTAAAATTCAAAATTTCTAAGTGTGTGTGCATATTCAAAGAAGTGTCAAACTGTGGTAATTTAGTGCGACATCTATGTGTTTACCAATATCTTTAATTTCCAGACATTTCTGGACTCTGGCCTCCCGGAATCGTATTTGCGCAAGTTTGCGCAAGGTAAAGCTAAGATTTTCGGAAAGCTGGCTAATTTGTTTTTTACATAAGCCTATTGTGGTGTATGTGCGCATGTGTGCTCACATTTGAAAACTTGACTCACCTGGAATATCTCTATGATTATTTTCGCTAATTATGATTTTTGATTCGCTAGATTGAACTTCTATCCCACAGTGCATTGGTTGAGCCGTTTTTGAAAAAAAATTCACTTGATGCAGTTTTGCTTTGCAATTTGCATGATAGTGTGAGATTAAACTGGAAAATGCAATGCATGAGTTTTGACTATGATTTTCCGAGCACCATTGGCAAGTTTATTGTATCATTCCAGGAACACAATGTTACAAGAAAATAACACGCCTTTTGACCATTCCCAACCAAACAGATCCTGTTGGTACGAGTGATTAAAAGAAAACAGCACCATGCAACATGGGAACAACAAAAACAAAGGCTCTTTCTACAGCAAGCAATCGTTTCCATAAACAGTGGCTTTCTTGAACAAGCGAAGCACCAAGTAGTGATCCTTGTGGGGGATGCTGCCATCATCGTCATCGTCGTCATCGGTTTTAGACTAAAGGTAGATTCTCTAGACAGGATAACAGCACTCAACATCCGGGATCATTAACAAACCTCTGTCTCTAGCGTCCGTAGATAGGTGAGATACGACACTCTTCAAAGAAAGTTGAACGTGTCGAGTGTTCTCTTCCAAGTGGTACGGTACCATATCGTCAGAATGTACTAACCATAATATACACGGAACATCCAACGAGCTTGATGAGCGATACCCTGCAATTTTTCTGCACACATTCATTTACAGGCAATTTAAGCTAGATGTTTTAGTCTTAAAAGGATGCAGTATTCGTGAAAACTCATAAAAAGTCATGTGTGAGCTTTGAGTTTCTTAATATTTGATATGCTTTTTCTGCCATTTTTATTATGAGTGTTAGAAATGCAAGCAAGTAGCATTGCAAATTAATCACATGCATTTAACCTCAATTTTTTTATGTACATAGACTTAATAGTTATTAAAGAATTTAAATAGTTTACAAATAAATATTTGAAAAAATAGCGACCGTAACGATTGATACGTTTTAAATTCTAATAACGCCATTATTTCTAGATATGTTTTCCGGATTGTTGAAAAATGGCGCCAAACCGTCAACCACTACTGCCGATCGGTTGGCGAAGAAATTGCTACGCCAACAACAGGTGACATTTTATGTTCCCACATAGGGTGCCAGTTACTTATTGGGGATTTTTCATTCATTGCTTATGAAATAGTCCTACAGAGACGGTTTTAAAGCCACCTTTTGTTCTTCAATTCCTAAACAAATGGCTCACAAAAAAAATCCAAGCCAAACCCGACAATGATGGTCGGATTCTGTTGTCAACCACCAACAAAAACCACCACTTGAGCCAGTTTAATCCTCTCGTTGGTGTTGAGCAAACCAAAACAATAAGAAATACGTGCGGCTTTGTGCTATTAAAATTATAATCCGATTATGGCAGCTATTTGCTAGTTATTGGAAAAGTTTGATCCCAGCACCAGGAGGGTGATTGAAAATTGGAGCACCACAACGGATGAAGTTATTGATGAAAAGTGGGGAAGCTTTTAGGGAAAGTGTTGAAAGCTACAGTGAACATGTGTAAATACCAGGGGATTATCTGCTGTCAGCTCATGTCGAGATCGATGGATTGGGAACGAACGACTGAAGATCCAAAACGTGTCGGATGTGTTAATAGGAAAAACTTTCCAGGATAAATGAGGAGCATTTTTAGATGGTTAATTTGAAAATTGAATAGTTACAATTTGATTCCTGACTTGAAAGTTTTGCCAATAAGAGAGACGGAGTTCCTACATTAATCACATCACTGCGCAATTCGTTCTACTCGAAGTTTTACACGACTGTGTTGGTTCGTGGGTTTTTTTTTTATTATTGAACGATATTATTAAGAGGAACCGGCATGTTTTACCTTCAATTTCTTAAGGTGAATCGCTGCTCCATGTATTTTTTCCTACCTTTTATCTCGCTCTCGCAAACTCACCTTGCTATTTCAAATTGATAAATCTCGATTGTTAGTGAATGAACATCGAATCGAGCTCTATCAGATTGTTCACAGCAAGTAAGTATACAAACTGATATGATTAAATTTTCAATATCAAGTACCGACTCTGAGTTATATCAATTCTAAATGTTGAGGTAATGACTGTCATCTAGAATGATTCAGCATAAGCCCTTAATTCATCGTTAAATGTAAATCTTAATCTCAGCAGGCGAAAAATCTCATGCTAGTGATTCAATAGATGAAAAACTTTTGTGCCATTTCTTACTACTAATTACATCTTGCATTGCCCTTCATCTTTTTGCAAGAAATCCTGAACATCATTATCAATCTTTACTCTATCTACAAAGCGTGAGGTGCATCTCAAGACAGCCGATTGAAAAAAAATTCGCTTCATCTCAGATAGTGTTGCACCCTTCGGTATTTACCCTTAAAGGTGCAGGATGGACTGTATATTTTGAAAACGCGCAAGTTTGCGCCAATGTTCCTGCTCCTTTTAACATCCGGGTCCTTGCGCAAATCGTGCCAGTAGTACTGCCATCCGTCTGGTCCGTCCAATTTGACCTTTTTTTCGTCCGAAAAGAGTTTTTCCAATCATCAATCCAGAAAATGTACTTCTTAGCGAAATTGAACCGATTCTACTTGTGCCGTTCAATAAGGTTGGGTTTTCTGAGCCTCTTACGCCACTCCAAGTTCTCGCTGCTGGACAAAATCGGTTGTATACGACGTGTAGTCACCGGAAGCTCCAATTCTGCATGGATTTGTGACGCTGTTCTTTTCTGGTTCGTTGCAATTCTACATATTCTCCGTTTATCCTTAGCTGAACGCTTACTTTTCTTCACGCGTTTCTCAATCTTATTAAAGGAGTTTTCGACCGATGTTGCGATTCGAGAGGCCTGCATCGTGGTAGGCCCTGATTTTAACCTTTTCCTCGTACGTCAGATGCTTTGATCGACCCATTGCCGTAAAATTACAGGGAAAAAAAATCCGATTTCAGTACAATTTGAAGAAAACTCAACCTCCAATCGGTTTGAATGCAAATCAAAACAAATACCTGTCAAATAAGTGCCAAGGTGATTTTTAACCAGGGTGGTGCTGTTTATGTTTCGCATGGTTTTTTTTATGAATTTCTTATCTTAAATGTGAATAGTCCCCGAAATTTCCAAAACAACTAATCAGACAGACGTGTAGTAGAAAACTGATACACCGTAAGCTGAAATTTGCGTTAAACGAATGAACATTTAAAAAATATTACGAACAAACATAGTGGTGCTATTTTTGTTTCGCTGAATGTATGAGTATTGTTTTCAAATGTAGTAGGACAGTTTGATTTGGATTATCTATTTAGGTGTTATGGTTGGCAAACTTTGCTCAAATGGATATTGGTCACACTGTAGTTCTTATGGCAGAGGTATATCCAAACAGACTCATAAAGGCTGTATGCATCAATGTCAACTGTATGTTTGTTTGCATGTAAGTTTGTTTATTTAATTATACTTATTACAACAATTAGAAGCACAACAAAAGATAACAAGCAAAGAACGTGTTCTATCATCTCTGATTTGAAAGTGATGTGTCAATTGTTTGACTCATCAATTTTACACTTTCTGCTCATTCAAGTCTTTACAATCTATGCAAAAAAGTATGAGTTTTTTTTATGGAACAATTAAGTCTTGAATCCTAGAGGGTTTGAGCTGTTTAGTGGAATACTTGTAACTATAAATTAGAAGAAAAATTAGTAATCTCCATTTAATTCCAACTACCTTTGCTTATCTTCGACAGATACGCGTATTTCGTCACAGTGCAGATCTTCAGTGTCTCGTACTAATAACTCGACTGGTCGACAGTCGAGTTATTAGTACGAGACACTGAAGAAGTCTGCACATTGTAGACGAAATACGCGTATCTGTCGAAGATAAGCAAAGGTAGTAGGAATTAAATGGAGATTACTAATTTTTCTTCTAATTTATAGTTATAATTAAGTCTTACAAATTAATCACAGAAACTACATTTGGTATTCGATTCCGAAACGCTTCTTTTTGAGCATCTCTTACACCGTTTACTGATCGCCAGATCGCCTTGAGAATGCTTGAAATAGACAATTTGTTCTTTAGATTCATAAATCCGGCAGCACACTATGTCATGTTTTTTCGTATGACTTTCACAGCTGAATTTATGACACTTCCAACAGTCAACACTAGTTTGACAATGGCATTAATATGAAAACGGTCGGAAATATCTAGGAGGCAATGACGTCGGTTGCCTTTTCAAGGAGCTGTCTTGTTTTATTTTTCGCAAATTTTTCTTTTCAAAAATAAAAGTCATTCCAACTAGTCATTTTTAAATGACTTGTTTTGTAAAGAAACGTTTTTGAGGTGAAATACTGTTTTGATAAGAAGCAGTCTCTACACGGAAAAAATCTGTGCCCAGATTCGTGAACTTCTGTCATTAATTCGTGAACGAGCAAAAATACACAGTGAACTGAATCACGTAATCATGAACTAAATTTCATTTAAAGGGAAAAATCCTGAAACCGTGAACTAGTTCACGATCTGTTTTCAATTTCGTGAATGCTTTTTTTTTGTGTAGCATAAATAGAAGTGCAGCGATCGAAAATTTTGTTCTCGATTAGTCCCAATTCTACTTGTAAAGACAGTTTTTGAACTGTTGACAGTTGAAACACTATAATTCTCGAGTTGAAAAAGTACTGGGTGTAAGTAACATTTGGAAGAAATGCGAAAATCAGCATTGAACTTTTTTGAGTTTATTTTTATTCCTATTTGAAAACCGGACATGTTTATCCCCATTAAATTCCGCTGAATCATACATTGGTAAAAGATATTACATCACCGTGCTTAACAGTTACATTAGGAGTGAAAATTCAAGTTTCATTTACAATTTTTTTTTTGCCGTAGTGGCCTCTCTTGTTAGTTTCTTCTTGAACTCCGGGGAAGTTTTTTCTTAAACTTCTGCATCTTGAAGTCCTGGGAAGAACTCTAGAACCTCTAGAAAGTTCCAAACATCTAAGAAGTCCTCTTCTTTAAACTTCAACCTGAAGCTATGAGAAGTCCTCTTCTGATTTTCGAGGAAGTTATCACATGAACTTCTGGGAAGTATGATCTTGAACTTTAAATTTTGATTGGACCTGAATTTTTGGAATATTCCTGTTGGAACTTCTAACAAGTTCTCCCTTTATTTTCTGCCCAAAGAAGTTTCTGCCTGACATTCGAAAAAAAATTATTTCTTCCAGGAGGTCTCATCCTGAAACTCTGGAATGTCTAGGGTGTTCTCTAAATTCTGGGTATTATTTTTCTATACTTCTAGGAATCTAGGACTAATTTTATAAAACACTTAACTAATTTACGAACACTCGTAAATTTTCAAATTCCAAGTGCAAATGTCTGAAAGGATGTGATTAGTAGTACTTTAGAAAAAAAATCAGAGTTCTAATGTTTATTTCAATTGCTCATTAGTTTACTGTTGTTGGGAGTCTCAGTGTGGAAATCGACTAAGCTTGAAAACCAATGTTAGAATCACAAAAGTGATAGTATTCTAACGAGAAAATAAAATTTCTGGGTCCATGCAACAAAAAGCTGTGATGATGTAAACATATTTTTAATATTTTGAGAATGTGCTTATAATTGCCGAAACAGTATATATCGTTGAAGTTGCTGATACTTCGACGAACGAAACCGAGGGCTGCAGAAGCTTCAGCGGTAGTGATACAGGTATGCACGTTAAACCGCTGTTTGCTACATTGAAAGTTAATTTTAGTTTATATTACAAAACCGAAGGTAATATTCACAAATCCATTCGTTGTTTTCTGCAACGAAACTGATTTGTTCTTTTTATGTACATCTTCATAATTCGTAATTAATGACACACGCGCAACTGTTAAAAGCACGAAGCTTTTGTTGACACAGAAAGAACATTCGTACACAGCGTTGCCAATATATTTTTTGAATAAACTGGAAAAATGCAAAAAAAAAAAAATTTGAAAAAAACTGGATCATAAAAAAAATAAAGAAAAAGCCCATATATTGAAAAACCATATGCCGTATATTCCTGTCTATATGTTGTATGTAAAAAATACTGTTAAAATATATGGAATTGTTCTGCAATGCACATTATCATTGTAAGATTTCTTATATTCTTGATTATATACCAACATTTTGACATAAAACAGAATTTAAATAAAGCGAATATAACCGCCTATTCAGCATAATGTAATTTGTGCTTTTCCCAAGTAGCACGCCATGATCATAATTAGTTGCAGCAACTTGAATATGACTAACAAAGGCACATTTATGTTTTCACAACTTAATGGCAACATGTATGCTACTAGGGTTACCATCTGACATATGATTTAAACTGTATAGGATACTAGGATCGTTAGCCAAATTTGAATGATGCCAAGGGCGGATGAAATGTGTTTCTACTGCTTGGATCACTTCTGATACTCCTCTTCCGGACAAGGTTTTTTTTTTTTTTCATTCTTTTTGGGATAATTTCTTCTACGAAACAGCTCGACAGTTCGTCAGGAAAACTCACACGTGCGTCCGTTAAACGTCACTAAGCCTCATAAACGCCTAATAAACAGCAGTCTTTTTAGAGGATCGGAATATTTCCACATTCTAAAATAGGTTCCACAATTCAAGAGTAAAAATCAATCTCGCAAACAGGGTTGTGTAAATAAACTGGAAAAAACTGGACAAAAGTTAGAAAAACTGGACGATTAGAAGATTTAACTGTTTGGGTGGATCTCGTAAAAAAACTGGAAGAATCCAGTTTAAACTGGAACATTGGCATCCCTGTTCGTACATTGTATGAAAACAATAGACAGAGCTACGAATATTTTGTCACAAATTAAAAAGAAACGTCTCTCTGGTGGTTGCATGGAGGACAGACAGATCTACTTTATCGACTCGAAATGTAATTGACAAAAAGGCGCTACCACGTGGAGTTGTCCAGCGTTTTATTTAATGTTTTTGATATGGAGTTCGAACCTGAATATTTGGAAAGTGCTGATTCTGAGTCCATGGTTGATCTCACTAGGCCACGCTGACTCGAGAGAACTTCTTTGATCAATGAGCATAAAGTTACAGCTCTCGACAGCGCTTTAATTTTAATTTTTGGTTAGATACATTATTCCCGCCCATACCAGCAGAAACACCACCATGCATGAGTGCATCGTGGGCACTCGAGCACCCCGTCAATGTGTGGAACGGTACAAATAGAAGCAGAGGCCGCAAACCCAACTCTATCAGGAGAAAAAGCGCCGTCAGGAAGAGAGAAGCGTGAGGAAACTTTTCTAGTACCGCTCACAAGGAACATGACAGTTCTATCAGAAATTCAACGCATACTCCAGGCTTCATGTCGGGAGCTGAGAAGTATCAGTATAAGGATAGGAGAATTCTTACGGATTAATGTAAGGTGACCGAAAAGTGGAGCCACCACTTCGGTGAACATCTGAATGGACTACAGGAAGATGACAAAGACAGCAAAAGAAATGATGTAAGTGATGTACCACCCTCGATGAAAGGTAAAGCTAAGGATGTCTTCAAGCAGCCGAAAAGCAACAAATCAGTTGGAAGAGATGCAATCGGAACAGAACTGGACATTGTCGGCAAAACGTTTGCGGTGGTGGCGGGGAGAACCACAAAATACTAATGAGCGAAGCCGGGAAGATTGGGTTTAACTATAGTTTGGCATGAGGAACCGAGCACGATAGCGCCCGACTAGGCAGTAGTGTAACGATTGACGGAGTTCGAGATATCCGACGAATTTTTCTCTTTCGGCTCACATGTTACTGCCGACAAAGATAACAGCGGTGAGATCTGGAGGTGTTTTGTCATTGGAAGTCGTGCCACAAGCAACTGTGGTCAAACAAACTTCGCTCACGTACGAAGTGTATCCTGTACAAAACGCTACTAAGACCGGTTGTTCTCTACGGGCATGAGATGAGGACAATACTTAAGGAGGACTGGGGGGTTTTGAGCGCGGGTGTTAAGAACAATCTTTGGCGAAGTGCAGGAGGACGGAGCATGAGGGCGGAGGATGAACCATGAGCTCGCGCAGTTTTATGACGAACCCAGAATTTATACGGTTGTCAAATCTGGACGCATGAGCTGGGTGGGACATGTTGCGAAAATGCCCGACAACTGTCTTGCAAAAATGGTGTACGATGGAAATCCCATTGGCAAAAGACGATGATTTTATTTTATTATTGTAGAAGTTTTAAACCCCAAGGTTCGTTCATCTCTTTCAATTGGCAAGATGGTTAGACCAAGTGGAGCAAGATCTAGGAAGTACAGGGTGCTCACAGTATTGAAGAGGACCAGCCATAAACTGAGATCCATGAAGGGATATGGTGTATCAATGTATTAAATAACGATCTGCCAATAAAATAAATAATAACTGTTCAAATTATTATGAGTTAATATACCACACGAGCTTTTTAAACAAACACACACACACACAAAGGCACAAAGGTACAGAGGTGTATCGAAACAACCAATTCCAAATATTTTGCGAAAAAAATAGATTTTTTCGTCAACAGCGGAATCAATGAAAATGTTTTTCCAGTTTGCAATAAAACTATAGCAAACAACGAGTTTTTTAATTGCCAGATGACACCATAAACGCTAGTTAAATTCTTTTGAAATAACCGCGCACCTTAGTGAGCTTTTATCTTTCCAAGCTGAATCGAGCCGTGTGTGTTTTGATGACTAATTGCAAAAAAACTTAGAACCTGGAGCGGTCCTACAATAAGTCAACATCCCTAGAGCGGCGGCGAGCTATGAACAGCCTTCACTCTGCCAATCCCAAATACTTTTGCAAAATTCCATGTGGAAAAAATACGGTTGTGGTGAACATTTCTCAACTCGGCGACTTTCCACGCTTCTTCTGATGAGGACTTTTATGGTGTTTTTTTTTTCTTTTTCCATTTTGCGACGGTACAACAGTTGCGTGAGTAAGTCATCATCAAGGATCAACGAGGCGGAGGCGGGGAAGCAATTTTTTTCGGTGATATTTTATTACAGCCACGTCAGCGATGCTATGATATCACTTTCGCCGAAGTCTCTCAAAACTGACTGGCAGAGTGTAGGAGGAGTGACTTAATTTTATCATGTATGAACAAGCCCTTTTTTGTTTGCTTCGATAGGTTGCTGGTGGATTAAAATGACGATGTCATAAAGATAAACGCAACACAACATCACGAGAACCACTCACGCTACATGGAAAAACTCTTCATCATGATGAGGAGAAAAATAATTAGTCTTCTGAAGCTGGTTGAATGCTTTTTAATTAGTTAGATCACACGAAGAGCTTCGTGTTTTCTGCCAAGGAGGAATTATTATGTTTAGAATTTTGAGACCAGCGACTTCCCGGTGTGTGGAATAGGCACAGAGATGAAGACCGACTTGAACATATTTTTAGTTAGCAGCTCATATTTGTTGAGGTTAAATAACGGTTACTAATGAATTACAGATTTATTTGAATTGACAGCCGAAATTGCGTTAAAATGTATAGGAAAACGGAGAATCTACACTCATCATTTTGCAGCAGACTTTTATCGACTAAGGCTTGTTCGCGACAAAATCTGAATACTTCTAAATACGTATACCTCTGGAAATACTTTATCAACGCGTGAAATATTTCGCAGATTCATGAACGTATGTCTGTTCATTGTGTAAAATCAAAAATCAATTTTTGGTGATACTACAAGCTTTTAGATCGAAGATGGTATTGAAAGAAGAGCAAGTGCGAAAAGCAATTGTGTGCGGTCGCAATGAAACATCCGGATATGTCAGTAAGAAACTTGTGAAGGAGCTTGATTTTCCTGCAAGCACTGTCCATAACGTTCTTAAAGCTTTCGATATACGACAACAGCCAGGAAGGCTGGGAGCGGTACAAAAATGGATCTCCGGAACCACCAGAAGCACGCGAAGGTGAAGCAAATATTCCAGAATAGACCAGATCTCTCGGTACGTACTGTGGCTAGAAAAATAAAAATGTCCTCAACTTTTGTGCACATTTCTAAGCACCGGCTAGGTATGAAGTCGTTCAAGGTGAAAAATTGACCGAATCGAATGATAAATAGAATGTGATGGCTAAAACCCGGGCTCGTAAGTTGTATCGCGAATATTTGACAAAGTTTTCTGCGTGATAATGGACGATGAAACTTATGTGCTGGAAGACTTTGAGCAGCTTCCCGGAATGTCTTATTATGCTGTCATGCAACGGAACGACGTAGAGGAACATTTCAGTATGAAGAAAAGGCCAAGTTTTCCAAAAAATATTTGGTTTGGCAGGCAATATGCGGCTGTGGTCGAGCAGGCCAAAGCTTCATCACTACCGGAACGGTAAACTAGGCAATAAGCCATGAAGAATGCCTAAAGAAGCGATTGTTGACATTCCTACGCAGCCATGATGCTCCCTCGCTATTCTGGCCTGATTTGGCATCTTGTAACTACGCCAAAGATGTTTTGGAATAGTATAAAGCGAATTCAGTCCATGTTGAACTGAAAGAGGCGAATCCACCTAACTGCCCGGAGTTGCGACCTATCGAGTGGTATTAGGTTCTCGTGAAGAGAGAACTCTCTCAATATAAACAACAAGCTACAACTATAGAGAAATCTTGAAAATCTTGGACAAAAGCAGCTAAATCGGTGGCAGAGAAGTCTGCTCAGACCCTAATGGCTGGAGTTAACTCGAAAGTTCTTAGTTTCTTCAAGCAGTAACTGCATAGAAAAAAATAATTAATTTTAACAAGCGCGTAAAATTTCCCCTCGTTTAATTTCAATCTAAGGAGGCGTTGACAACGAAATTGTTTGCAATCTTTCATGCGCCATACAACAATATTTGCAGAAATTTCTACAATAGGCTAGATTCAGGCGGTATCGGACTTCAATCCCATTATTTTCTGTCAATTCTAGCATTCCCTTTATGTGCATTATATAACGCAGAAAATACAATGTTTCTTTTTATCTGTGTGTTATTAGTTTTAAGATGACAAATAATTCACAATAAATGAATAAAAAGGACTGAACTAACAGCAAATTTGTATTGTTCCAAATCTAATCTGTCCAGATTTTATCGCGAACAAGTCTTACAAATCAAAACAAAAGTTTTTGCAGCAGAAAAATCAACACATAATATTTTCAGCAACATGTAATTCTCTTAAGATTCCGATTTAGCCCTTAAAACAAATTTTCTTATAAATAAATTAAATTTCCATTACTTCCTTTTCAATGTTTTTCCATGCTCAGCTCCCTCCTATAAATTAGTATTGTGATGAATGTAGTATATTAATGTTAAAAAACCCCTCCCATCACGTGTCATTTCCGCATATTTTTTTGTATTAATATACCGAGACAGAAAAAATTCAGCTGATTGTGGAAAATGGTATTGAGAGACCATATTCTTACCTTCTACCATTTGGTTTTATTTGCCTCATTAAGGCCAGGTTCGCATTCAAATGAGGTAAAAATTGGCAAAGTTTGGTTTTTTTTTTGAGGCAAAGGAAAGACATACAAAAAATCTGCTTAGGCATTTCGATTGGTTATAGTTTAGATTTTGTTTCATTTTTTTTTTACAAAAAAAAAACAAAATGGCGCCCGCAATATCACTTGGAACTGGATGGTAGTTCTCCATTTGCTTGCATTGTAGCTGCTCACATGTTTTCTGGAATCAAAAATCGTTTTCATTAGTCAATTTTGCATTAAATTTGGTGGAGTCTGACGTAGCTAAAATATGAATAGCTTTAAAATTAAATGGTGCTAAGTTGAATTTTGGGTGTTGTTTTTTCATTTTTGTTATTTCCATTTTTTGTTATTTCCAATGTTTAAGACTTTTTATGCAGGCAGGGATTGTCGAAAAATACAGAGTAGTGCAAAATAGGCAAGTGCTTCACCCAATTTCAAGTGTGCGTCTCCTGTTTCAGAAGAGCGCACAAAACGAAAGTGCGAGAGATTTCGTAGCAGCACGAGAGACAGATAGCCGCACATGCACTACTCTTTCAGAGACAAAGAGTAATGCACAGTTCTCTACTCAGTGCTTTACTCTGTGCTTTGGCTCATGCTTTGGTAAATGGTAGCAAAATGAAAACTTTTGATGCTAGTAACAAAACGCCGATGTATGGGTTCATAGAGGGAAAATTTTATTAAAATCCTTATTAACAAACTAGTCTGGCCTGCCGCCGTGTCTGTTTTTTGCACTTGTGTTTGCACAGAGACGACAAAGGAGAGTGCTATCGTTAGCACCTAAAGAGACGAGAACAAATTCAAAATAAGATGTGCGGCTTTGAGCGCACGGCACATCAAGGGTGCACGGGAGTACAGACTGCACTTTCATGTCTCTTTGAAATTTAATGTGCTGTCTCGTAGCAGCGTGTGCTGCACTCAAAGAGATTTGAGTCGCACCTTATCCCTGTATGCAGGAAAATATTTATTATCAAAAATTACATTTAAAAGATCGACAAGCACCAATAAAAAGTGTTAACTTTTCCGGGGTCAAAAGTAGAAGTTAATTGGTCGAGTCGTTTATTTGTAATCGTGCACGCAGTTTTGAAAACCATTATTTCGAGAGAAAACACGTTTAAAGTTTGAGGAGCGTTATGCGGCGGCCGTGACACTGCTTCGAACAATGCGCCGTAGATTTTTTTGTATTTCCCGGATCAAAAAACCTTTTTGCCCCAACATCTTAGGCACATATATATACCTATAAAAAAATGCAATAAAACAAATCGATTTTTCCAACATTTTAAATGAGAATCTGGCCTTAAACGAAATAAAAAGCGTTGCGGCCAATATTTGGTTAATAAACAATGAAAATAAATTTTCATTAATATATCAAATTATTTTCCGTTTTATTTAACAAATAAAAAAACGGTAATATATTAAGCTAAGCTTCCGGTTGATCAAATTTTAATTGCCGAACCTTTCGTTAGATTCGGTACAGCCACCACGTCCATTTTGTTTACCGATGAACCAGTTTGCTTAAGATGCTTAAAGGCAAAAAATACTTCTCGTTTACAACAGTTTTTTTCTTGAGTCTTGTTTAGGTTCCACTTGACGATGGTCCAATATTTGTCGATTGGTTGGAGCTATGGTGCGTTAGGATGGTTCTTGTCCTTGGGCGCCACCTGAACGCTGTTTGCAGTAAACCACTTGATGCCCCCTTCCTCCCTTTCCGTAATGGCACGATGCCAAATTTGGCCAAAACAGCACGAAACGCGTTGATTAACCTTCTTCAGGTGTCGGGGTCATTATGACCTGGAATGGAATTGGAAATGCTTTAACTTTCTAAAATAAACATCTAGACGTATGAATTATCTTGACTTGTCCTAAATCGTAGAAAGTTACGTTTCTGCATTGAACCAATTCTTCTGACATTTCTGAAGGTCTGTTAAAAAAAGTTACGAATAAGGTGTTTTGGGTCATATTGACCCAGATTTCAAGTCTTCAAGTCTTTGCTTTTAATATGCATATTAAAGTCCCCATTTTTAGTTTCTGGTGAGTACTGTCCTTTTTGACGCGATTAGCCACAAGGAATCTGTGCCGGAAGAGACAAACACCAATTTTCATCGTATCATGCTTTTCGACGGCTCAAACTTCATGATTTCCAGGGCTCAAACTTCATGGTGCTCAAGGGAACCCTTCAGGAGGGAACAAATATGATTTTTTGCCGAAACATGCCTTTCAATGGCTCAAACTTTATGATATGAAGTATTCTACATCTAGCCTAGAAATGGCCCAATTAATATATTAACCTTTAAGGGGGGACAAATTCAGATTTTCGCCGAAACATTCCTTTTGACGACTCAAACCTGTAGTCTATATCTAGCCTAAAAATGGCCCAATGACTGTATTGGCCATTCCAGGACAAAACCGATTCACCGGGGGATCCGTTTAGGAGGAGACAACCCGGATACTCCGAGGGAACCCTTCAGGAGGAGACAAATACAGGTTTTGACTAGGCTTTCTTTCACGTTGGTGATAGTTTAAATATTGTTTCCATTTGAATTTCAATGATTCCGTTTCTCACATGTTGAAATGATGGAGTGGTAAGAAGACCGATATCGTAAACTTGCAGTTTACTTTTCAAACCTGGTTTATAAATATCTTTTTGAAAACCGACGAAAATTCGTTTTACAGTAGCCTCAGTTTTTATTTTGGTTTATGATCATTGTCAAACTAAAATTATGTTTTATAGGCTCCACCTTCTACGGTATTTCAATTCTATGATAGTACACTAAGAGGTTTTCAGGGTTCACGTTTTTAGGTTTTCTGACCCGTAACGCTGGTAGATCACCTTTTCGTGGTGCGTTACGGGGTACCAGATCTACCACCGAACCCTAGTCCGAATTAATTCAAACTATGAAACATATTTGTTTTTGTAGTCAAAGGAACATATATTACATTTTAAGTCTTGTGAAATGCGACAATCGACAGAAACTAAAGTATAAGCCCGAGATGTGGCGGAAAAGCTAAGTACTTCGGCGACTAATGTTGTGCGTGCCAAGGAGAAAATGGGCCTACAGACTCATAGGAAGCAGAAGCAGCCAAAACAAAGCACCAAACAGGCTGAATCTGTGAAACCGAGGTCTCGAAAGCTGTACGACAAACTACTGACCAAAAAATCATCGACGATGAAACCTACACAAAGCTCGATTATAAAACTTTGCCGGGACCACACTATATATACCTCGAAATACCGGGACTACTCGATTATATACCTCGCCGAAGGGCAAGGATGTTCTTGGATCAGTGAAAACCATTTTCACAGAAAATTTCGGCAAGAAGGTAATGGTTT